>CM029562.1:1412399-1508153 GCA_017309665.1 Coelopa frigida
AGAGATGGGGAGTGTGTGGAGTGAGATGGTGAATGCTAGAAGGATAGAATGATGGCATGCAAAATTTATGAGCCGCATGTGAAAATGTCAAAACTGACAACTCGTATAACTCGAGGCGATGTCTGTGGGTGGAACGAGCCATTGTAAAGGATGTGGGGATAAAAACGAGATAGAGAGAGTGAGAGAGATTGGGTGAAAAAGAGAAAAAGTGGTAGGGGGCGTACGTGATTATCCTTCGACAGACGACAAGTTGTTGTAATTAAATTTTAATTTTCACCGTGGGAGAAGGTGACGATCACAGAGTGGAAGGAGAGGATGATGAAGGGTATTTAGAAGAGGAGCAAGTGAATATGAGAAGAGTGAGTAAGAGAGTGGAGTGAGAGATGAGCGAAAGCAGAGTGAAATAGGAGTGAAAGATGTTTAAAAATGGTGTGATGAAGAAGTTTGTGTGAAAGTACAAGAAGAATTAAAAGCAGGAAAAATTCAAATGTCATCTTCAAGTGGTTTTTAACAAGCCTTCAGTTGTCAACACTTGAAACCGGTTGAAAAACGATAAAAATATCAACATAAACATCAACAACAACATTATGAACAGCAAAAATAATAATAACAATAGCAACAATAATAATAACAATAGCCATAACAATAATAACAACATCAACAAATATACCAATAATAAAATCAACAAAAACAACAATGACATCACCAACAACAACAAGAACAACATCACTTATGTTGTGACAACCATTAAATGCATTGTTTGCACTCCTTGTTCTTCTTCTCGCTTGTGCTGTCTCCACACGGTTCGATAATTGCATTGGCGAGACATCAAATGTCATAACAAAAAACGAGAACAACAAGAAGAAAAATGAAAATAATAATGTAATAGGAAAAGTCATAACAAGAAGAACAAGAATGATAAAAACAATAACAATGGCAACAATAATGACAATAGCAAAGACAGCGAGAATAACAACAATAATTTGACAACAACAACAACAACACAAAAGACAATAACAATGACAATAACAAAGACAGAATAACAACAACAATAATGACAACACCAACATCAACGCAGACTACATTAACAATAACAACAAAGAGAAAAACAACAGGATACTAACCACAATAACCTCAACAACATAATATTCACCTTTTTCCACCCTGGTGACAACACCTTCCAAGTCCTCTGATTCTCCAACCTCTCTCTCTTTTCCGCAACCCATCTATCTGTCCCACCACCCAACTGTCCGTTCTTCCACTTCTTCTCCCTCTCTCTCCCCTTCCACTCAATTTGTCTGTCTGTCCCACTCTTGAACTCACTCTTTTGCTGTCTGCGTCCGTCCGGCGACTTCGTGGTTGTCGCCACCAGCAGCTGCTCCCGATTTGTCCCAGTTGCAACCGACCCAACCTCAACCTTTACTTCTTTCATCTTCACTCCTTCGTTCACTATCTTTTCTTCCACCTTCACCATCCTCTTTTCACACTCCTTCCACCTCTCTCCAAACCTCTTGTATAAGTATGAAACCCTTCCATTTGCCCTAAGTCCGTCTTTCTCATTCTCTTTCTCTTCACTCTAAAACTTTTCTCACTCTTTTTTCTTCTTTTCTTTTTCTTCTCTCTCTCTCTCGTTTCGTTCGATTCACCGCAGGTCGTCCGCAGCCGAAGGTTACCTGGTGGCATGAAAACACTTTGCTCGACAGCTCCTCGCACCCTCTGTCGGACCGACGGGTCGGGAACGTTCTGTCGCTGGGGAAATTGAAACGCAAGAATCTCCACATGCAGCTGACGTGCCAGGCGGCCAACAACAACCTGACGACGCCAATTACGAGCACCGTCACACTGGATATGAACTGTAAGTACAAGTGGTATTACATTGTCTACCTCTTTGCCCACTCTCTAGCAATAGGTTCCGATCTCTCTCGGCATGGGGTTGCGGTGTGTGGGATTCGAAGCCCTGCTGGCGTTCAGTTGGCATCGATATTAATGGCAAATAATCGCAGTAATCGATGCAGACAGACACGGGGGGGAGGGAGACAGAATGGAAGAAAGACAGATAGCGGAGGGAGACAAATAGGAGAGGAGTAGGACAGATAGTAAAGAAGGGGATGAGAGAGCGATAGACAGACAGATAGATAGATTGAGAGAAGGAGAAATATCCAACTGAAAAGCGGTTTGTAATCGAGAGGTCGTGGTTTAATCTAGATCATCGATAGTTCACCCAAAGAGCAGGATTTCATTCGAAAACCGAGCTTTCGTCAAAGGATAAGGTTTCAATAAAGAGACCCGAGTTCAGACCAGAGAGATTCAGGGTTCAATAACGAGAACAAGGTTTCAATACAGCGACCAGGTTTCAAAGACGAGACCAAAGTTCAATAAGGAGAGGGTTGAAGAGAGATACCAAATTTCTACTAAAATCACTGAAGAGAATAAATTTTAACTCACTTTCAAAGTCACGACTTCAGAGTGAAAAAAATTATATTGAAAAAATTTCGTATTTCATTGCAATTAAAGACCTGAACTATTTTTTCCATTTCATTTATTTATCAAAAAACAATCTATTTCATTTCCTAAGGCGTTTGTTATTAGTTCGTTTATTTGCTTTAACTAAACAAAAATGTTTTTTTTTGTAAATTTAAAACAGTTTTTTGGTCTACTAATTTTCTGTTTGATTGATTCAATTAAACAAATATTTTTTATGAAATTATTTAACTAATTAAAACAAATATTTATATGTGTTTTGAATTTGTATTCATAATATTTAATTTGTTTTAAATAAAAAACAAATACTTTTTTTCAATTTTTGTCAATTAATTTCCCCTTTGGTTTCTCTGTTATAAAAAATATTGTTCATTAAATGAAATATTAAAAATTACATAAATTCAGTCATTTATTTAACTAATTTGCTTTGACAATGTCATGGCAACAGACATTTGAGGATAGGGAAATGTTTCTGCCCTCTCCATCTCGCTCATCACACTCTCTGGCTCACTCTCTTTTCTGCTTCGCTGCCACAATTGTCGTTGGCTGCTTGTCGTCATTTTAATTGCGATGTCGTGTCGAGGAAGCTTCGAGTGTTGAGGATGCATTTCGGAGTCCATTGTCAGCAACGACAATAATAAAAATATAAAAAAATAAAAAAAAATGCAACAACATTAATAATTATAACAACCGTTGTAATAACAACAATGAGAAGAACAACAATGAGAATAACATCAATGGAGTTCATCAACCACTGCGGCCACTTGTTTGGAGTTTTGCTTTGTTTAAATGATGAGGGAGAGATGATAGGGAGAGATAGATGGAGACAGATATTTAAGAAAAGGGCGAGAAGGTGAACAAGAGAGAAAAAAGAGAGAGAAAAGAGGGCAGATGGAGTAAGACGGCTTGACAAAAGGATGTGGACGAAGAACAAAAAGGGCAGGAAGGAAAACAATGTGGGGTTGTTAAGATAGACAGATTGAAGGAAGAGGCGAAGCATCTAGTGTATGAGAGGGTAAGAAGAAAGCGAGAGGGATAGAAGAGATGGAGAGAGAGCGACAGCGCAGAAGTTGAAGTGCTGAAGAATGATAGAAGGCAATTGAATTGCGATGCAATTAAAGTTAATTGTACGTGACAAATTAAGACTGCGTTTCCGACACGACTTCCTCTCGACTCTCACTTCAACTCGCTGTTGTCAGGCAACATCTCACCCTCTCTCTCTCCCTCAACTCTGTTGACACTTTGTTGTTCGCTCTCCTTCTCTTTCGGTCTTTTTTTCTGCCTTTTTTCGAACTCATTCAACTCAAGTCTCGCAGTGGCCGGTTCACTTTCCATCCTCCAATTACTACAGACACAGAGTCCTCTTCTCCTTCTCCAACATATCTCCGTCTCCCTCACTCTCACTCCCTCTCTCTTTCTCGCTCTGTTACTTCATGTCGTTTCGCATGAATTTTTGCGGTTTGACACGTCGTCAACGCGTTCGCTTTGATGCTCTCGCCGCAACAGTGATGAAGGAGCCTGAAACAGACCGAGAGGGAGTGAAAGAGAAGCAGAGAGAGAGAGAGACACGAAAAATAAGTGAAAGAGACAGAAAATATGGGGGCCAAAGGGAGCTCGTTAAAATTAGTCGTGTGTAAAATTATTTTCGTTGCTTCGCCGCGATGTCGACAACGCGTTGATGCGTGATTTATTTTTATTGTTGTAATTATTTATGAATTTCGCTAGCTTCGCAATTTAGCCTTCCCCAATGTTTCTCGTGTTTCACTTTCCCTTCGGCTCACTTCACTTCGTTTGGTTCTTCTTCTTCTTATTGAGGTTCCATTTTCTGTTGAGGTTTTCTTCTCTGTCGAGTTTTCTTCTCTGTCAAGGTTTCGGTTTTATCGAGGTTTCTTCTCTCTTTGGGGTTTAGTTTAATTTGACTGATTTTCATTATTTTTTCCCAAATTCCCAAATGATAACAAATCATATTAATAATTAACATTTGTTTTTCGTTTCACTATTATTTCCCTTTTCTCTCTAACTTTCTTCCCTCCAGTGCGCCCTCTGATCGTGAAGCTCCAGGGCGAAAATCGTCCTCTTTCGGCCGAGAACTCTTATCAATTGGTCTGCGTCGTGATCGGATCCCGTCCGGCTCCGACGATAACCTGGTGGAAGGGCAGCAGCGCCATGAAGAACACGCATGAAATTGTAAGTACAACAACAATAATATAATCAACAACTTCCCATCCATAAATCCTACAAAATTCCATTAAAAATAAAAAAGAAAAATAAAAATCAAGAAATTGTGGTTCGAAAGAATGTTCATTAGAATGAAGATGAAGGAGAGGCTGAAGTAGAAAATGAAGAAAAAAATAAATGGATGAGAAAGGAGTTGAGGAAGACACGGTTTATTGAAAAAGATGGTCATGAGTAAAAGGTTAAAGACCTTCCGGGGTCGTCAAAAATTCGACAAAAACTTCGACAACAATTTTCCGCAACAGATTTTTAAATTGAAATATTCGCGAATTTCTGTCGGAATGTCGGCGTCGAGTCGCATTTGCATATCTTCAAATTCGGAGGATATTTCGATGTGTCTCCTACTCAGACGACAACGAGGATGAGAGCGAGAAGGATGATAGGAGAAGGAGTAGGAGACTAAGGTTGAAGAGAACAACGTCTGCATCGATGGAGAAATTGAGGACGACATCGGGTCGAGAATGACGAGGGGGGGAAAACGAAACGATGACGTCTTCGTCGTCGTTGGCGGAAGCCAAGATGGAATATTGGAGAATCGAGGAGTTCGACATGCTGTCAAATTTCCGTTGCATACTTGAAGTGTCAGTTTTCTCCTGCCCGCAGTGTGTCTTTTGCTATTTCTTCCTCTTGGTCCTGGTCTTCGTCATCTTCCTCATCGTCATCTTCTTCCTCAACCTCAACCTCGCTTTCGTCCTCGTTCTCCCTGCCTTCACTCCATCGTTTCTCTACTCCATCTCTACCTTCTTTTTTTCTCTTTCTCTTCACCTCCCCTCTCTCCTTTACATTTCTCTTTTTTTCTCTGCATTTTCGTGCCAACTACTGTCGCGATGATTTCGCTCCAATATCAACTTATTTCTTCGTCCTCATCCTTTCGTTCTTCTTGTCTCCAACTTCCTGGAAGTTCTCCTCGTTGTCTTCTTTTTCCTCTTCCTTCTCTTCGTTCTGTCGCCATTTCCACGCTTGTTTACCTCGTTCCTCTTCTCCTTCCTTCCTCTCATCCTTTATATAGTTTTTTTTCCCACCATGATGTTTGTTCCTCTAGCACAGATATATTTTTCCTTTTACACCGGAACCCCCTTCCTTCCACAGTTCTCCTTGTCCCTCTTTTTCTCTCTCTCACTACTATCATCTCCTTCTTCGACTCACTCGTTTGCGTTTCCTTTCCTTGCAGGCAAATCCCGACGGTAATATGACAACGTCAATATTGACTTTCACGCCAACTATCGACGATCGAGGGAAGTTCCTGTCGTGTCGCGCCGAGCAGAGCATGATACCGGAGTCCGGGATGGAGGACGGATGGAAACTGGATATCTATCGTGAGTTATTTCCTACTACTATTACTTGAAATTTTTTACACCTTTTTTTTTTTTTTAAATTTGTACATGAATATTTCGATTATTTTTTTGACTGAATCATAATATAAATAAGTGTTCTATAATTGATATTCAGAAGTTTAATTTTTATTTCATACATTCTTTCTAAAATCTTTTCTTCAACTTGATGTAAAATCCCTCCTACAATTTCTCGAACGATTCCCTACTAAGCAGCAGTCGATGATGAAAGAAACTGCATCCGCTCCCTGTACAGGAGCAAAGAAGGAGCAGTCGCTTGCTTCATTCTCTTTTCCTTCCTCTCCTTTTCTCACTTCCTCTGTTGCTGTCTCCCTCCCTCTGGTTAGTAGTTTAACCTCGCCTCTCGGGCTGTCAGTAATATTAATGCTCCTGGGTTCGAGCAGGAACCCGGATAAACTTTTTTCCCACAAACTCTTGCTACCTCGGGCTTCTTCGTCGGTTGCATTTATTTGCATTTCAACTGCATTAACACCGCACCTTCCTCACCTTGTTCTCCTTCTCCTTGCTGCAACTCCATCCTTCTTCTTCCTGCAACTCCATCCTTCTTCTTCACACTTTCTTGCTTCCATCTCCAGTCTATGGAGTTTTTTTCTTCCTATTTCTCTTTCAATTTGTGTTGTTTCAGTCGCTTCGTAAGCTTTAAAATCTATTTATCGTCGGTTTCTTGCTCTGCTTATCCTGCCGATTATCCCCGAACCCCGAACGCTGGTTGACTTTTGCGTCTTCTTCGACAGGAAGTTTTCCCTGAAGGACCTCTCGAGGATGTTGAGGAAGTTTGTGATCTATCGGTTCCTAATAAAAATGATTTTGGGATATTTCAAAAGTTATCCAAGGAAACTTTCAAGAAACTCTTCGGCCTCTTACGAAGCCTTTAAAAACAAGCGGTCTAATAAAGAAGTCTGTAAAGAAGCTTTCGAGTGGTCGAAAACATCTTCTCTTTCACTATCCTCTCCTTTCTTTTTTATTCTGCTATACTTTCTTTTTTATTCTTCTCTTTGTCTCACAATCGCCCTCACATCGTGATCTTTAATTAAATCCACTCAAGTGCAGAGAGATTTTTTTGCTATTCTGTCTTTAATTTTATTTTATTTTTAGCTGAACACTTTTTCTCTTAGTTTTTCTTGCCTTTAATTGTGTATTATTTTTCCTGAAGTTTTTTTCGTCTAAATTTTTTATTTTAACTTTTTCTTTAAAACTTTTCCTTCTCCTCTATTTCTTGTTTTTTATTTATTTTTTCTCTTTATATGGTTAAACCGAAGTTAATTAAAAATTCCGCACATATTTCTTGGCATCGCGAGCCAACAAGTGGAAAAATGTTTCAAATGTTAGTCTTCCTTCTCGCTCACTCGCTTCCACACTTTCTCGGTCGCACTCACTCAATCCGCAATTGCGAAAAAATATCTCTCATTTTTCCCAATGCTTTCGGTTTGTATCTCCCTTTCGTTCTGCCTCATGTCTGTCTGCCTCTCTCACACTTGCTTTTCGGAAAGTGTGTATTGCGTGTAATTATATTTGTTCGTGTGTGTGTGTGTATTTGGGAGCCTGTGTGCGTTTGGCACAAAACAAATTGCAACATGTTTTGCTCTTCAATTTCCTCTTCTCCACCTTCTTTTGCTCCAACTGTCGTCCTCATTTCCACTTTTGTCTCACATTCCCGAGCTTCTCAGACCCGTATCTATCAACTCCTCGTCTTCTTCCTCCACCTTTCCTTCTTCGCCTGGAATCTCATTTTGTCTCGTATTTTTCACAAGGTTTGAAACATTTCCTTCTCCTTTGTTCTCGCCTTAAATACTTTTTCATTCACTTGCTACGATTGTTTTTGTTTTTCGTCTTTCTGTTGTTGTTTTTCTTCTTCCGGTTGTTGTTTTTCTTCATACATTTGTTGTTGTTGCTCCCGATGATGCTGCCAGAGTTTCGTAAACAGGTGGCAACATTTAATTCAATACAGTCGAAGTCGAACCGTCTGCGAGTTCAAGCTGAGTTTTTGTTTTTGGCACCAGTCGAAGTGAGCGGTTGGGGAGTGAAAGGGGCGGGAGGACTGTGGGATAAGTGGGCGTGGCTGTTGTGGGTGACGAGAAGAAAATCTGGATCGGTGGAGATGGTTTGTGCAAAGAAAGATGGCCGGGGTTTGTGGCGAGAACGAGAGGGGAGAAGATGTGGAAATTGAGAAGAAAGATTTCGATGCGGAAGGTAAGGGTAGGAAAATGATAGGCCGGAGGTGGTGGGAGGAGGAAGGAGAAGGTGGAGAAATGCAAAGGAAGAAGCAAGCAGTAAAATCTGAGGGTGGAAAAGTAGAAAGAAATAGGTTACTGAAGGAAGATGAAGGAGTTGAAGTTAAATAAGCAGACGATGAAGGCTGATGTTGAAAACTATGGTAGAAGAACTCATGGGGTGGTCAGTAAAAGAAGGTGAAGGTGGGGGAGGGATAGAAGGAGTAAGAGAAAGAGGAAAAAAGCCTATGGCAAATGCAGGTGGGACGAGGATAGCGAAAAAGATTTACCGACAACTTCGAAAACAGTTCCCAAAGGTCGAATTTGTAGAGAAAGCTGGAAGAGTCTGGAGAAATGATGGGGAAGAGGTGGAGAAAACTAATGGAAGAAGAGAGGACAAAAAAAAACCAAGAATATGAAGAAATTAATGGATGGAAAGAGAATTCAAGTAAAGAATATAGGAAAACAGTTAAAGACAATGGAGGAATAAGAGGATGATGAGAAATAAAGGCGAGAAGCGAGTGGTGAAGGTCTTTAAATGAAAACGAGAGGAGATTACGAAGTCCTTGAAGGGAGAACAGAGAGAAAGGAATACTGAAAGATGGAAGTATTGAATGAAGACGTAAGAAGAAATGATGAAAGGAGGGAAATTATACGCGGAGGATATTCATTCAAGCATACCAGAGATCATAAGCACTGAAACTCCTGAGGGAAATTTATTTTCTTCACCAAATAAAAGCAATTTAAAGCTTTGTGAATTTCCTATTTAGACCCTCGTCCATTAGGTGGAAATAACTTCCAGGGTTTTGAGTTTTGATTGATTGCTTAATTAGCCTAATTTTGTGAACCTCAGTTGGTCAGAGAAACCACAAGAGAGAAGTTGTTGTGGACTGAAAAATTCCTTAAATAAATCATAAGAAATTTGTGTATTAAAAAAATCGCATACATCGTAAAGAAGGTTGCGAAAGAGCTGAGATATTTCTCTATCAAGATCTCCAAAGGATTCGTTCAGGTTGGCCCAAATCTCATTACTTTTCCTTAACTCTTTTCTCTTTCCCCTTCCTCCTTCTTCGCCCAATTCAAGAGTTCATTACGAAAGCTATTCTTAGTCTGCTCTTATTTTTCCTCCTGAGCCTTGTCAGCATTTTTATTCGTTCTCACTACCTCTCGTCCTCTCTATCGCTCTCTCTCTCTCTCCCTCTTGTCCTCCCACTCTTGAAGCGATTAAACGAAGGAGTTGTACAAGGAATTACACGACTATAAATCCGTTTTAATTGCAATTTTAATGCTATTGTTGTTGGTGTCGTTCTTTGTTGTTTTTCTTGTTCTCAATGATGTTCTTCGTGTTGTTCTTGTTATTCTTCGAGATGTTTTTTGTTGGTGTTCGTGTTGTTTTTGTCCTCGATGTTGTTGTTTCCAGCTATTTTCAAAAACATCCCAAATCTCCTGCTGAAGAAAGTTTATGTAAAACAAGCGAATTTTCCCCCCGACACTCGCCCACTCGTCATTTAGTCTCAGACGACCGTCCTCCATCTCCATCTCTGTCTCTCGATTCCCTTTCGGCAAATTCCAATCCCCTCATCTCTGTCCCTTCCTTTCGCCTTCCCCGAATCCCTTGGCCAGCGACAACATGACGACTGCAATAAAAACAAGGCGCCAGGGACAAAGAGTGGCAAAAAGATATGGAGGTTGGAGAGAAGAAGGAGGAGGTGGAGAAGGAAAGGGTGAATGAGGAGAAGGAGGAGATGAAACAACCCCGAAATTGCCTAATTTGTTGGTTTTAAAATATTTACACCTTTCGCTAAGGAACGCAGTAGGATTTGCTTCCAAATTAAATGGAGGGACAGAGAAGGGGAGAGAAATGAATGAATGGAGAAATGAGCATAGAAGATACTGAGGAGAAAAAGAGGGAGACATAAGACAGGAGAAGACAAAGAATAGAAAAGTCGTGGGTGTTCTGACAGTAAGAGAAGGAGATGAGATAAAACGAAAGGGAAGTAGAGAGTGGAAGAAGTTGGTTAAGAAGGGAGAGAGACAGAGATGGCTAGACAGATCTCAAAGACGTTCAAGAAGGTGTAGAGAACCACAAAGAGGAAGAGAGTGAGAGAGGAAGAGAGAGACTGAGAGAGTGAGAGGTGCAAAAATAATGTATTGTAATGAGAGGAAAAGAAACACGCAATTTGTTATGCCGCTTTAACAGAAGCAGAGCACTAGGGAGAACATGGCAGAGGACATGAAAGGAGACAAGGATGAAAGACAGAAAGGTCAGAAGACAGTCAGAAGAAGAAAGACAAGTAGAGAATACAGAAATACATAGATAGAGAAACTGAAAGACATGAAGTAGAATCAAAGAAACTCTTAAGAAAGGATTCTGAGGCGAAGACGAAGGACTCCGAGACGAAGGATTCCAAGACGAAGAATTCCGAGAGAAAGGACTCCGAGTCAAAGGACGAGACGAAGGATTGCGTTGAAGGCCGTATGAAGGACAAGGCGAAGGAGGGCAATTAGAAGGAGATGGAGTATAAAAGGAATGCCACCAACAGACGCAGAACGAAACGCAGGCGAAAAAAGTCAAATCACGACGCCAGACGACTGTTGAATCAGAAAGAAATAAATTGGAAAGAGATGGAAAAGAACTGAGGGAAAGAAACATTAGGTGGAAGAAACAGAAGGTGGAAGGAGTTGAACAAAAATAATTGCAGGAATAAGAAATCCCACAAAAAGGTTGTCGGATTCCTCCCCTCAACATCTCTCCATCTCACTCTGACGGTGAGATGGGGGATTTCTTTGAAAAGGGCGAATGAAAAAACCATCGAAATTTTAATGGGAAATTTTTGAGAGCGTGAACATGAAATGAACAAGAGGTAAGAGGAAAATATCAACAACAAAAATAACATTAATGAAAAAACAACATCATCAACAACAAGATGAATAACAAAAACAACTTAAGTTACAACAACAAGATTAACAACAAAAATAACGACATGAAAACCATTAACAACAACAACAATACGACCACCACCAACAACAACAACATCAAATACAACATCGAAAAAGATAATGAAGTCGTGTGATGAGCAACGCGAAATTAAGGCTAAAACCATCCGAGTAGGAGGACGTCTGCAAGAAGAAGAACAAGCAAAGGATTAGAATGCTAGTACAATTTTGTTAATTCTGAAGGATTTAAATTTCCTTTGGAACATGGCAGAAGGTGGTTGAAGAAAAGACAAGGCTGGAGGCTCTTCAATCAATCAGCAAACGCTTTCAAGGACAGACGTCGAGAGAATTCTTCTGTATATAGTGGGATTTTTGGAATTAGGAATTTAGGTGGAATAAGATAATTGGGAAAACATAGGACGAAAGAAGGAGGAAATTTAATATTTCTCTTACAGAGTTGTTAAAAACAGAAATGTTGAAACTTTAATGGAAATATTTAAATAAAATTCATATCTAACATATTTTTATTTATTTTCTTAATATTAAATTAAGGTATCTTTATATTTAAATATTTATAAATCTAAATATATAAAAAAAATAAAAAAAAAATTTTTAAATAATTATTTTTTCAATTTTAAAATATTAATAGCATGCTCAATATTTAATATTAATTTTTATATTTAATAATTTAAATATTTAAAAATTCAATATTCAAATATTTTAAAATGCCAATAACCTCTACCTTTCTCTCTCTCTCGTTCCTTTCCAGACATTCCCGTGGTGAGCCTGGAGCTCGGGACGAATTCGATGAACTCGACCTTTCGCGAGGGCATCGACGTGTTCTTCGAGTGCAACATCAAGTCGAACCCGTGGATCTACAAAGTCAGCTGGCGTCACAATGTAAGTACCAAGCTATCATCCGTCTCCCTCCCACACTCCATCCTTCTACTAAGGATATGAAAAGGTTTCGAAAGAGACAGCCTCGGGTCAATCGGACGGATGTCTCGCTCAGTTGAGCTTCGAATTTTCCATACCCAAATTGGCTGACGTTTTCATCTCGCAAGAGAGAGAAAAAAATGTAATAAAAATTTGGAAAAAGAACGAAAAAGTTGAGAATAAATGAATAAAAGAGCGGAATGAGAAATCGAAAAGGGAGAAAATGGCTAGAAAAATTGAGAAATGAAGGGGAAAAGGGAGAAAAAAGTAGAACTTGGACCATCCTGATGTAGTAACCCTAATTTCGAAATAGCAATTTACATATAAATCGGCTCGCGGCGGCTTCAGAAGGTCTGACGTTGACGCCAAGGGAGAAAGAGAAGGGGCGAAGATGAGGGAGAAAAAGAGTGGAAGAAAGAGGAGAGAGAATGAGAGCGTTAGCATATGTTTGCTTAGATTAGATTGGCTGCCAGCTAAAATTTCTCATTATTATTTCAATTTTTGAGCTCTTCATGACTTTCGTCGTTGTCGTCCTCATAGACATCATTGTTGTTGTTATTGTTGTAATGATTGTTGTTGTTATTGCTGGTGCAGTTGTTCAAACGCTGCTGCCGCTTCTGTATTTTGGGGAAACAAAACCCCGTGGTAAGAAATTTCATTCTATTTTATTTCCTATGGGAAAATAATTTGCAATGTATGAGAAACTTGCAACCAAGCGAAAGAGGGAGACAGAACGAACCAAAAGATGAACGAACGAAGGGACGAATGGAAAGACAGACAGACAGACGGATGGACGGACAAGTACCGGAAGCGGAAGTGCGGGGTTGAGAGGCGGGAGGTTGTCGATGAAATATAACGAAATGCGGTGGAAACGTCGGAGGTCGAAGCTGAGCCCTGTGAGTGCGAGAGCTCGAGAGAAAGACAAAGCACGAAGAAAAGTGAGAGCAAGAAAGGAAGAGAGCAAATAATGGTGTGGAGTGGAAAACGGAACGAGACGCTTCAATGGCGAGACGATGCGAGAGATGAAAGTGTGGCGAGCGGAACCGGAAGCTGAGGCGAGCAAAAACTTTGCAACAGGATATTAAATACTTAATGGAGAGCAGGCATCAAGCGTTCGAACAACAAACATCAACTGAACTGAAACAAAAAGGATAATTTTAAATTACAACAAAGTAGAGAAAGACGAAGGAGAAAATAAAAAAACGGAGGAAAATCTCATTCAACATCAACAACATTTACTATCGAATGGGAAGTAATGTAAAAAAAACTCAACATGAGCTAACGACAATGACATTTACAACAATAATTACAACAATGAAATTTATAACAATGACATCGACAACAAAAATGGGATTTACAATAACATGGACAACAACAACTCATATTGTTTTTATTGCAAACTTTTAATCCGTTAAAAACATAAAAGAGGGAATAAAAAATGTTTTCACAAAATGCATCGATCGATGGAGATCAATGGAAGCGATGGACAAGAGGACAAAAATATTAAAACTGACATCGAAAATGTTGAGAGTTTCAATCGCAAGAGAGGGGAAAATAATTCAATTTTTTTTATTTAAGCTTCGATGACGAAAATCAATCGATTATAAAATCAGTAGATGTTGAAAATCAATCGATTGTGAAAAGAAATCGATAATGAATATCAGCCAGAAAATCAGTGGATGTTGAAAATCAGGACAAGGAAATTTGTTTAAACTAAATTTAAAATTCAAACCTAAGAGCTGAATTTGCTACATCCTCATGATCCCAGAATCCCTAGAACTTCTCTGTTAGTCCGTCTGTCTGTCTGCTGGAGTTGGAAAACGCTGTGAGTTTCAAACGCAATCGTGTGTAATTCCTCTAAGGCGGCTGTCGTCACTTCCGGTTTCCGGCCTGCAATTGAATTGACTCGGAGCACAATTGCACAGCAGACAAAAACTGCAATAAAAACATATAGAGAGAGAGAAAGGGAGATTGAGAGAAATATTTTCATTGTAAAAATATTCATTTTGTGGAAGGAATTTATTTGTTTGTCCTGCCAAACAATCCATAAACGTTTATCCTTTGTCTGCTCTGTTCTCACACTATCTCTTTCTCTCTCTTCTATGTCCCCTCTATCTCCCTCTGTCGATCCTTGTTCGCCTTTATCTCTGTCTTTCTAATTGTATCATATTTTTATTCACTTTTCTCTCTCTCTCTCTCCTTCTATTCCATGGCTGATCCTTCGGTTCCGTGGCTGCGGGCACATCCTGTCAACGATTGTCGACCGACTCTGGCTCTGTTTCGCATCCTGGCTCTCTGTCTGGATCTGTTTCCGGTCACATGGACACATGTGTGCGTGTTTGTGTGTGTTTCTCGGTCTCGTCGCAGGGCAACGTATTGGAAAACAATATTGCCGAGGGCATCATCGTTGCCAACCAGAGCCTCGTCCTGCAGAACGTCTCCCGGGCTCGCAGTGGAATTTACACTTGTGTCGGCAGCAATCGAGAGGGAGACGGCGAAAGCAACCCAGTTCATCTGGATATCCGATGTAAGTCTATCGTATGCCGCAGAGACTGTTTGAGGATTTCAAACGATTGTTGAGAATATTTTTTCTGAGTTTTCTGAGTAGAATTTACTTAATATTTTTGTATGATCATTTTTAAATTATTAGAAATTATAAATGTTTTTTTTAATATTTTTAGTACATTATGTTTCACACGTTCACTATATCATTTCATCTTTATCTCTCGATGTCTTTATATTTATTGATCTAATATTTTCCCCCTATTTTTTCCCCGTTTCATGTCAGATATTTTTTAGTAGATAGTCAATGAAAAATTGACCGAGAAACATGATGAGATAGCTAAAGAGTTCATTTGTATAAATTGCTTGTCAGTTCACCGGAAATTCATTTGTCGGTTTCTTTCTCAAATGTCCGCTCTGCTTGGGCGGGAGAAACCAAAACCTTTTTAATTTTTGCTTTAGCATTTGATTTTTTTTTTGTTTTCTATATTGTTTTCTTCTTAAATTGTATGTTCGTTTAATTTTTGTTCTTTTGAACATATGTTTTTGTCCTTGTCATTGTTGTTATGATTTTAATATTTATGATATCAAAATTCTATTGAATATTCAATAACTTTTCCATGGAAACCTTTGGCCATGAAATACTCGGTCAGAAAACAGATTTTTATGCAAATTAACTAAAATTCACTCCGAGGCATTCCACTATTTCTGATCTCCATTGTTTGGGATTTTGAACTGCTTTTCCCAAACAAAATTTTCGAAAAAAAAAATTTTCTTTGGTAAGAATTTTTCAAGTTTTTCAATTTTTTGTTTAAATATTTTTTAAAATTTGTTTCAAAATATTTTATCAAAATACATATATTTTTAATTTTTTTAATTTTTTAATTGTATTTTACATTAGAAGTAATGTAAATTTTCAAATCCTTCCATGGTCAAGAACCCAAATGTATTTTCACACACACCCTCAGCCTTTTCTACCATGGTTTATGCTTGCATTAATGTAGCTGTATTCGTGTACATGTTCCCAAATTATATCAAGTATTCAAACAAGTATCATTTATGCAAATACAGATGTTTTCTCGGACTTCAGACAGGACCATGGACAATATAATGGGAGAAAAGAGATGATGAAGGGACGGAAGGGGAAGAATGAAGAAAGACATAAAGACTGATAGATGGCCAGGAGAAAGATCCAGACAAAGGACTGAGAGAAAGATAGATGGAAGAAGGATGGGAGGGTGGACAGAGAAATTAGTAGATGAGATTTGAAGACACAGACGTTTGTTCAGTGAGTGCACGAAGATATTTCCAAAGACAGAATGACATGGAGAAGAACAAGCGTACATTTTGAAGGAGAGAAGAACATTTCGTACAACTGGAGGACATTTGGAACAATGCAAGACATACCATGGAAGCCAGACATTGCAGACAGTTCCAGTAAAAGACAGACAAAGATAAGTCTTAAGGACCCAGGAACAGCCGTGGACACTTGAGGACAGACAATAGGATAGACCAACAGACAGTCAGACATATATGGCAGAGATACGAAGATGCAAATGTCCTGAACAAATGACATGCTGCAAATTGCACACATTGATGGCAATAAAACGACAGATACAAAAACAACTATAACTTCAATGAAGTAACAATAATAACATTAAAATAACAAGAACAATAAAATAACAAAAACAACTACAAAGCAATTTTAACAACAATAGCTACAAATGCCATACATGTTACTATAGATTTGAAGACATCGAATCACAGAAAGACAGACGGAGGAAGAGAGGAGAAAGACAGAGGATGAAGAAGGAGACGGAAGTCAAATGAAGACATCGAGACTTGACAATCCGAGAGAGAGGGAGAGAAATATATAGAGGGAGAGAGAAAATAAATCTCTCCAATCTCTCTAAACTATCTACACACAGACAAGCCGAGAAATCATCAAGACATCTGCATCGTTAGTTGGACATGACTTGTTGTTGTTTTTGCTGTTTGTTATCGTTTTAGCTGTTGTTCTTGCTTTTGGTGTTTCTTGTACATACACATTATACTGTCTTATTTGCTATAATTATTGTTGTTGTTTCAATAATTATTTTTGTCGTCTGTTGCTTTTTCTCCTGTCGTTCCTGTTATTATCCTTGTCTGATTTTCTATTTCATGTTATTCTCTGCTTCTGGTTGTTTCTCTTGTCTCAATAATAATTTAACATTTGTACAAGGAAATCATTTGATTGCCAAGAGTGTGTTTGTGTCTATAGAAGTGTGATTGGGTGTATTTCAGGGGATTTTTCTCGTTTTCATTTAGTTACTTTTATGGGATTTTTTTAGTTATCTAATTATTTCATAAATTTTTATTTACATTTTTCTTTTATTTTAATTGTATTTCATTTTGGACATATACATTTTTTTAATTAGTTGTTTGTTTATTATTTTGTATTATTTTTTTATATAAAATATATTTTTCTTCGATTTTTATATTTAATATACCTTTTTATACTAATTCAAATATTTTATTTACTTACATTATTTCTCCAATATAATTTTTTATCTATAAAGAAATATATTTTCCGAATACTCTTTTTCGATTCATATATTATTCTAATTATTTTGTTTAGTTTGTTTGTTATTTAATTCCGTGAATTTTTCCAATTTAAATTTTAGAGTGATTTTCCTGTATTTAAATATATCCTTATTAATTTCTTAATTCTCATTCTCTCTTTCCCCACGCAGTTGCTCCCGTCTGTCGTCCGGGCCAGCGCACGACCTACAGCTCGGGTCGTCACGAGACGGTGAAGATCGCCTGCGAGATCGAGGCGAATCCTATCGAAGCCAACTACATTTGGAAGTTCAACGCGACCCTCGGCGAGACGATCGACATCCCCGCCTCGTTGATCGCGGTCGACCGCGGACGAAGTGTCGCCCACTACACGCCCATGACCGAGAATGTGAGTCGTCATAATTTTTTCATAATTTTTCCATCTCACTGTCTGCTATAAAAGATTCTTCACATTTTCCTTTTTTCTCCATAATATTAAAATTTCATAAATTTTGTAGAATTTCATGAAGAATTTTTATTCTTTTCATTTCTCACGAACTCTTCATATTTCTCAAACTTTCGATATTTTTTTTCGAATTTTCCTATTCTTCATTCCATTTTCCATCCCAATCCATTTTTCATCCTTTTCCCTTCCTCCCTTCACCTGAGAATTAATTCCCTCGATCTTCCGATTCAATCGCTCCTTTGTTTCATTTCATTTGAAATTTCTCACCTCTCTCCCTGTCTCTCTCTTCCCCACATGACGTTCGCTTCTCCAGACTCATAAATTATTTTCACACACAATCTCTCTCTCTCTCTCCTTTTCGCCCTCTGGGTTTCGCTTTCTCTGTGTGTATGTGTGTGTGTGCGTGTCCGTGTGTGATAAATCATCAATTTTCCATTCGATCGCATAATTTTCCAATTGATTTGTGTGCTTTAAACAGTTTCCTTTGCAACTCCGCCTTCATCATCCGCAACGCCAACAATTCCTCATTCTCGTCCTATCTCTCCCTCTTGTCTATCTGTCTCTTTCCCTCTTCTCCTGCATCCTTTTTCATCTTCTGTTTTCTCTCCCTGCATCAATCTCTCGGTGACTGAATATCAATGTGATACATTTTTTACTCGCATTTTTTCTCCCCATTTTTCTCACTCAAACAAAGTCTGTCTCTGTCTCACTCTGTTACTAACACACATTCACTTTTACTAAACCTGTCCCTCTCTCTCTCTCTCTCTCTTTCTAACACTCATTTCTTCTCTTTCTTTCAGGACTATGGAACACTTCTGTGCTGGGCAAGCAATGAAATCGGTGATCAAAGCGAGCCATGCGTTTACACAATTACACCAGCAGGTGAGTGGAAGTGGCTTAAATTATGACAAACACACACACAAACATAGGTAGTTCACACTGACACCGATACTCACACACACACACACACACTCCCTTCGAAGGACGCCATCAACCATCGGTCGGGAAGGACATCGAAAGATGGATGTGGACATGATTTGTTTCGAGTCGCTGATGCTCGTGTTTGTTGTTGTTCATCATGTGGCTGATGGTGTTGTTGGTTTTATTGTTGTTGTTGTTCTTCCTGGTGTTGTTGACTTGTTGTTGGTGGTGATGTTGTTGTTGAGTTGGTTGTTGTTGTGGCCGCTTGGTTGAAGGACGGTTTGTCACCAGGGACATCTGCAGTTTTCCGGAGCTTTGCGGCCGGGGCGCTTTACATGAATATGCTAATTTCGCCACCCGGGACTCGGGACCCGAGTGAGCGGAGCAAGGACAAACGGAGGACGAAAGGAGGGTGAGGACGACGACAGAGGGGGATAGAGAAGAAGAGAGATAGATGGCGTTAGTGCGAGTGCGTGTTGCCGGATTATGCCGATGAGGGACGTCGTCGATGGTTGGTTGGATACTTCGATGTTTGACAGGATGAAAGGATGCGCAAGATGCAAGGATGTTGCGTGCACGACACCTCAGAAGCAGAAAAAACAACACACACAAACACTCAGGCTCACTATCGACTTCCTCTCAGCTGCCTCTGTCAATTCTCCCTTCCCCTTTCTGTCTTCTGCCATCCTCTTCTCATCTCTTTGGAGATCCCTCCAGCTCCCTTCGTGTTAATCGGATTTCAAGGATAACTTTACTTCCGTGCTCAAGGCCCAAAGACAAGGGGAGAAGAGGAGGAGGAAAAGCCATGGAACGATTGGATTCGATTGGAGAGGAGCGATGATGATGCTGATGGTGAGCGTCGAATGTCGTGGGCCAGGGAGAGCAGAAGGATCTCAGATAGTTAGCTGCCAATTGAGTCGAATTTCGTGTGATGGAGTGTGTCGCTGTAAGTGTGTGTGTGTGTGTGTCGTGGGTATCCACGATAGCAAACGCCTGCGGCGAAAGGGAATTTTCAAGTGTCGAGAGACAACGCGATTGAATGAGGAACGTATGCAGCGAGTGGGCAGAAGCTGAAGGAAATTCTCCACGGAGGATGAGCAGTGGAATTTTAAAAGAAGGAGAATTTTTTTTTCAACATCTTTCCTTTAAAGTTTTGGTCTATTGAAACTTTTTTAGGACATTTTTTTATTTTATATTTTTGACCTTTTCCTTTCTTTTTTGAAAAATTTTTGGAAAATGTTAAAAAATTAAATAACTTATTTTTTTTAACATTTAACAACATTTTTAGAAATTTTTTTTTTCAATTTATAAAAATTAATTCTGAATTTTTTTTTTTTTTGATTTGCAATTATTTTTTTTTATGTTCCAATTTTTTTAATTAGAAATTGAAAATTTTTTTTTTTTATTCCTAATAAAGTTTTTTCTTCACTTCAACAACCACAACAGGAGATGATGTTTATTTAATAAACCAATCACTTACTTGCCTTTCTTCCAATCTCACTCCGTCTCATTCGTTTTCTCTAGTTCCATCTCCCTTTCCACCTTCAATTTGTGTAATTGAAATCTCATTCCGAGTTCCATGAAAAGCTTTCAGCATTCGCTCAACTTTAAAACTCCGTTGTTAACACTTTCTCAGCGAGGATAACGAGAGTTGTGGAAGAGTATTTATTGTTGTTTTTAAAATTTCATTCACTTCCGACGTCGAAAAGCTGCTCGGGAAAATATTTGGTTGAATGCATTGTTACCTGGCTTTATCTGAGCTTGTGGCTTCAACTACTTCAACTATTGCAGCTTAAGTTGGTGTTTTTAAATTGATAATTTTTTTCCATTTATGTTGAATTAGTGCTCGTGGTGATTATGTTGTTACAAACGAAGTTGGGGAGGATATTTTAGCTACACACAGTTGTTGGAGTCGTTACAGACATTACATCGTCTGTATTTAATGTTGCTGTTGAAAATAATGAAGATGCTGTTAAAATATTTAATGTGAAAATGAAAAAGTTGTTGTTATTACAAATTTTTATTTTGAATATTTTTAATCAAGATTTGAAGAAAATGGCTTTGAATTTTTAGAGAAAGTTATAATGGCTCAAATGAATTATTTAAAATTATTGTTAATTTTGAGAATATAAACGTAGAAATTTCTTCATATATTGCACATAATTTTTACTATTTATGTTTCAAATAAATTCGTTGAAAAAAGTAGTCTCATTCTCTTCCTTCGCTTCCATTTACTTCTCTCACATCCTCAGTCCCCAAAAGTCGCCTCAAGTCAAAAGCGAGCAACGACTCGATCCACGGTTCCATTAGAAACCAAAATAAAGCTTATTTTCCATACAAAAAAAATAATAAAAAAAAAGAAATAAAGAAATCCATTAAAGTTTTGGTTTGGTTTTCCATTGGAAATTTTAATTTTTTCTCTCTCTATTGCTCTATTGCTTCGGCTGTAGCTCTCTCCTTTTTCAATTTTCTCCCTCAATGAATTCGCTCGAACTCGGCTCGAACGCAAATTCCCTTTTAATGCCCGCTTCAACGTCAACAAAAACACTCTCAGACACACATACACAGACTCCGACATGCAGGAGTTCGTTCTAAGTCCTGTTTGCCATCACTTTTCCCTCTCTCTGTCTCCCTCTATCACTCCTGCTCCCCTCAGTTGCCCTGTTGTGTGTCTCTGGCTCTGATAGTGGTTGCCCAAAAGCATTTCGCTCTCCCAAAAAACACTCTCACACACACATGTACTCTTGGTATATTGACAGACATTTTTTTCTATTTCATCCTCTTCTCTTTGCCCTTGTTTCCCCCAGGTGAACCGGATCCATTGGTCAACTGCACTTTGCTCAATCAAACGTCGACCGGTTTCCAGATCGAGTGCATCGAGGGCTTCGACGGCGGTCTCCAGCAGGACTTTATAATGGAGGTCTACGTGAACGGGACGACACGACATCCAAAAATTTACAAATCACAGTGAGTTCGACTTTTTCATGCTGTCCTTTATATTTTCCTTTATTCTCTATACTTTCATTGTACTTATTTTTATTTCTCGATTTTCATCATCGATTTTCATTTTACGATTTTATTTTTTTCGATTTTCTTTTTGGGATTTCTTTCTATTTTCTTGTGCTTTTGCGACTTTCTCGTGTCCTTTTTTGATTTTCTTCTGTATTTTTCGGATGTTCTTGTGCATTTTTCGAGCGAGTTTTTCACGTTGTTCGTTTGTCGTTCGAAATTTGTACGAGATTTTCGTGAGCAGCAAAAACCGATTCGCTTTCTCGTTTTTGCCATCGCCTTCGCGCTTTGTAACTCTAACTCCATCTAACTCTTTGTCTCTCTCTAACTCGAACTCCATCTAACTCTTTCTTTCTCTTTTCCCTCTTTGTTTCCTTTTTATTGTCTTCCTTGTGGTTTTGCGTCGAATGCATTCAATATGCGATTTGCAATTGAATTGCTTCGGTGACGCTCGCACACCGATGCATACATTCATGTGCACACCGATACGCACATGTATACGCACACACACTTCGTCGCTGTCGACAGGACGCCGTATTTCGAGGTGCGCGGCCTCGTCCCAGGTGTCGGATACAACGTTTTTCTGGTCGCCCACAACAGCAAAGGACGCAGCAATGCGACAATTCTGCAGGTTTACACGCTGAAGGATCCGGAGAAGCAAACGGGTGAGTTCTGAATCTGGGGATCATGTTCTTCGTTCGTGGGGGCGTGGCCAATGTGGGCGGAATTTATTGCAAATTTCGGATGGTTTAAGGGGTTGATGTATTGTTATTGAAGGTTTCTTTTACTCTCGTATTACGATTTAAATTTAATTTTTATTACAACGATCTCACACTTTAGCACCATATTTTCAAACTATTATTAAAAAATCAATAAGTATTTAATTTATTATTCTAACAAGGTATTTAACAATTTATTATTTAGTAATTCTGCTTTAATACTAATTTAACTATTTTTTCTTAATCGCTATTTTAGTTAGTTGTATTTTTAATAAATATTTAAATTATTAATATAAAAAAATTTAAAATAAAAATTTAATTTAATTTTTTTTGCCAGACATATTTTTTTGTGTTTTATTTTATTAATATTTGTATGTTCGTAATAATTGTCTTCATATTAAATTATATATTTTTAATATATTAGTATTTTTTATTCTTAAACTATTTCGTCTAAAACAAAAAATATCGATATTAAAAGAAAATAATTATATTATTTTCGTTTAAATATTTTTTTTTTAATACATATGTCAATTTTTTGATACATAAATTTATATTATTTATACAATAATTTCTACTTTTAAAACTTTTTGAATATATTTATTGGAATTTATATAAATTTAGTTGTCTATAATAATTTTTTATATTTCTGTTTAATTTGTTCGGATTTCTTTAAGAAACTGGCCACTAATTTTTAATTACCTTCACTTCTGTATTTTTATATTTTGTGTTTTTATGCTGTTTACCTCTTGTCGCTTTGCTTTGTTGTGACCTTTTCAGTTGTAATAACCTTTAAGCGAGTATTTTCCCCCACCGCACCCCCTCCGCCCCGACCACACGATGTCCATAACGATGATTGCAATGACCCAGACCACGATGATGACGAAACACACAGACTGCCCACAAAACCCATCGAGACCCCTAAGAAAAGTAAGAACTCCGTCTCGCTCACTCTCGCCCCACAATTACGTAGTAGTGTGAAATTGTAGTTGTTGTTTCCTCGTCATCATCGCAACCATTGCACGAAACCATGGCCGACGGACTTCGTTTAGTCACAGTCTGTCTCATTCAAGCAACCGATATTCACTCTCTCTTCCTCTCTCTCTCTCTCTCTCTCTCTCTCTGTCTCTGTCTAGATCTATCGCTGGCCTATGCACCGGTGATCGAGGATATCCGGCCATTCCTGGGCATACTTGTGGGCATTGTCGGCAGCATTTTCCTGGTGGCCCTCATCATCGTCATCATTGTTCGGATGCGTGGCTCGACGGGTCGTGATCGGAACAATTACTCGCACCAGGTGACCAGCAGTAGTCTGGGAGTCGGCGGCGTTGGCGGCGGTGGCGGCGGACGTGGCGTCAACAACAACAACGGCAACATGACCAGCACCCTGGGCGTCCTGCACAATGGCCAATCAATACAGGATATACGGATTGGCCGGGAGACGTGTCATGTGACGAGCAGCCTGGACAGCATCGATAAAAACCCGGACATAATACCACAAGGCAAGGGACCGATCACTTCGGGATGGGGGCAGAGAATGGACAGGTGGATTAGAGGCGAAGGGTTGAAAGGGTCAAAGGGTGAAAGAGACAACGGGTTAAAAGAGTTGTAGGGTTGAACAAGTGGAAGGAAGAGACGAAGGATGGAAGAGAAGAAGGGTTGAAAGGTCATAGAATAGAAGAGACGAAGGGTGGAAGAGTCGAAGGATGGAAGAGACAAAAGGATGGAACAGACGAATAGTTCTAGTATAAAAGAACTGTGAGACGAAGTCTTGTAGAGTCGATGGTTGAAATGTCAGCAGGTGGAAGAGTCCAAAGGAAGTCGGTGACTGAGAGTCAATGGGTGAGAATTCAATGAATGGGGCAACTGATGTCGGAAGTAGAAGAATGGAAAAGTTGATGAATGGAAGAGGCGACAAGTGAAAAAACAGAGGATGGGATGGGGTTCGGTTTGAGTCAGGTTGGGTTGGGTTTGAGTCGGATTCGATCAGTTTGAGTTGAAGGCAAACGATGTGTGAACTTGTCTATGGAAGAATTTAACAAAACCCCATTTTCATCCTTTCTTTTTCCCCTCTCTCTCTCCTTCAGATGGCCGAGACGACGACGACGAGTGGACGACAAAGGGCCACAATCGGGCCTACGCCACGGCCGCCCTGGCCGAGCAGAACGCGGTCATCACGTCGTCGACCTACGATCACATACCGACCTATGCGGTTGTCGATAAGAAATCGCAGAATCACTTGCAGCAATTGCAACAACATCAACAGCAATTGGCGCAGCAGCATCAACAGCAGCAGCAACAACAGCAACATGGTCAATATATTCAGTACAACACGTTGATACCAGTTAGTAAAATGGGTGGATTTGCCACACAACAACAATTGCAACAGCAGCAGCAACAACACCAACAACAGCAACAAAATAAGGTAAGTTAAGATCATTAATTGAACGTGTTCTCCATGTTCTCCATCGTCCATGTTGTGTTTGAGCTATAATAACAAAATCAACAACAACGACATTAAGAACTTATGTCCTCGAGGCCAAACAACAAACCATCGAAGGACAGACAGACGGTTTGACCAACGATGGGCCGACCCTCGTCCGCCCATCGCTCGACATCTATTAATTATAGAAATGCAATTATCGTGTTCACCCCGCACAACCACCCGCTTCATCATCATAATAGCCATCACCATCGTCATCATCATAGACATTATCATCATCATAAGTTGTATAATAATCAAAGACATTATCATCGTCACAAATATTGTCATCATCACAAGCATTATCATCAATAACATTGTCGTCGTCGTCTGCTCCCATCGTTCACTCGCGCACTTCCTCATCGTTGGGTTAACGTGGTTAGAACAGAGTGGTAGAGGATAGGAGAGGGTCAGGGGGATTCTGAGGGGTTCTCGAGGTCCGTACATGGAACCTCCCCCGCACCACTTGGCGATGGGAACCTCCGGGACTCGAGTGTCCTGCGATCATAATTGATTGTCATCGTAATCAAATTTGTTTTATTATCATAAGGGTTGTGGAGGACCAGAGGGAGGAGTGGTGGGAATGGATGAGGGAGGAAATGGTAGTGGTAGAGGCAATAGACGAGGTAGAGAGAATGGTAGAGGAAATGGTAAAGAGAGAGGAAATAGTAGAAGCTCATGCCAGAGGATGTGGTACATGGAGAGAGAGAGAGAGTGAGCGAAGTTCGGTGGGGTTCGGGTCACTTTTTTAATTGATTAATGGCTCTGAATGGTACTCCTGAGTGTAATTTGTGATATTTACGATGTTGTGATGCTATTATCATGACGACAAAACCGGATGTTGTCTTTCATCCATAATCAATTATGCATTGAAAACTAGGAGACCGCAATTATTATGAGAACGTCAAAGGAATTCTATTGGTGAAATAATTAATTTATAATAAATTATAGTGTAAAATATAGAATATTTTTTTCTATCCAAATTATTTTCGAAAATTTTTCTCCATAAAAAATTTTTCTTAGTTCAAATAATTTTCATGTTTTAAAATTTTGCAATAATTAATTTATTTTCAATTTACATGATTCATGTCAAATTTTTTATAAATTTGAACTCCTTCAGTATTGTGCTGTCAGAGCTTTTGTTAACTTCTCACCTGATACTTTTTTATTCCCTTTCAAATGCATTGAATTTATATTGAAAAATATAAAACACATGTCAATCTAGACGAAATCTCTTCTGACACGATATCATCTCACTACCATAACTATCTAATAAACTTCCATAAAGTGAAAACCCTTCACATCAACTTTGATAACCACAGAATCTTTCCAAAGTCTGTCGCCAATATTACTTTTCCGTCGACACTTCTTTCTGCGAAGCTCAAGTTAAATGACTTCGCGATATTCTCGCTCTTTCCCTCATGTCTTCGGCCATCAACTTTCTGCATTATGAAAATTCTCTTCATGTCCATCAGTCTTCATCATAGGCGTCAACATCATCATCATCGTCGCCTTCATTGTAGTCGTCATCATCATAATCATCGTCGTCGTCATTGTCAACTTTTTCATCATTCTCGTCATCGTCATCCTTGTCGTCTTCGTCATCCTTGTCGTCATCGTCATCCTTGTCGTCACCGTCATCATCCACGGTGGTTGGCAACTCTAATTCAATTAACTCCGCTGGCAGATTTCATTATGAAGCTCATTATTGTCATGGAAAGTTTACTCCGTGGCTTTTCAAGATTCCGTCTTTCTCTGTCTGCCAAGAGGAATGAAATGAATGGAAAATAGTAGAAAAATGAGAAAATCTTCAAAAGATAGACAGAGACAGTGAAAGGGAGACAGTGAAAGGGAGACAGAGAGAGGGACACGGAGAAAGAGAGAAGGAGGAAGACAGGGAGAGGGAGACAGAGAGAAAGAGTGAAGAAGATGGAGAAACTTGCTGCCTTTTTAAGTGAAAATTTCTTAACTTCAATGTCAGTGTCAACAGAATTTCATTGCAGTAAAGTTGCAATGATTTTTGTTGTTTCTAGTTGATCCTATTGTTGTTGCTAGTTGATCCCGTTGTTGTGGTTATTGCACTTGTTGTTGTTGTTATTATTGCCATCATTGTTGTTATTGTAGTTGGCGTCTTGCCGCCTGGCAACAGTAGCAACTGCAACAAAAGTGACAAAATTAATGTTGCATGCGAATTTAATAAAAATAAATTATGTTTTGCGTGAAAGCGGGACAGGAATATGGAGCAGAACAACAACAATAATAACAAAAACAACAACAAGGACGACTGCAATAATAAGAAAACCAAAAATATCACAACAACAATGTGATTTGGGGTTTAGTGAGAAATGTCAGAGGAAGAGAAAGAATGCAATAAACGAGAGGACGACGAGAAAGAGACGGACCAAGCGAGGTGTGGAACCATGAAGGGGAGGGAAAGTGGGGTAAATGAAGGATTGAAAGAGAACGAGGATGAAGTGAAGAGAACGAGGGGAAATTGAAGAGAAGAAGTGAGGTGAGGAGAACGAGGTCGAAAGGAAGACGACGACGTGGACGAGAACGTCGAGGACGATGAAACTTCAGACACATTAAACATTCGCAACAAGCATGGAAACGGAAATGCATTTACGGTTATCAACACAACGAAACAGCGACACACACATACAGAGGTACTAACACACGCATACAGAGGTATTCTCACACACACAGAGAGACACGCACTCACTCAACTCCACTCCACTCGACTCGACCCTCTTGACACAAACACGAACACACACGCTGTCGACTCGATCGAAACAAACTCCCCTCGTCGACTAGAGGAGCGCACTCTGTCTTCCCCTCTCACTCACTCGATCCCTCTCTTCCTCACTCTGTCTCCCTTTCTACCTCAATCTGACCCTCTTCTTCAATACCTCTCTTTCTCTCAACCTCTCTCGATTCGCCTCGACACGTTCAACTGCAACCGGAAATGCCACGCATACCAAAGCAAAGCCATAAATATACCAAACGCGTCAGGATGTGCCGCCGTATGGGCACGAAGAGGAAGAGAGAGGGAGAAGGAAGGAAAGAGAGAGAGAGTGAGACCAACGGACATTTGAACGGATCCTCGAGCACAGGAACAAACTTTGCTACTTTTCGTACTCTTCCGCATTTTCGTAGCAAACGTTGTTTTTTTCTGTGAAATTTCCTCATTTCGATTTTCACTTCGGATTCGATGCAGCCGAGTGTCCCTAGTGTATATGTGTGAGTGTGTTAGAGCGTGTTAGGTGCAACACATTGTGTCCGTACGTGAGCCTTGAGTGTGTGTGAGTGTGTATGTGTGTGTGTGTGTGTGTGTGTGTTTCTGGTTGTCCGGGTGCCTGGCCGTGGTTCTGTTGGTTTAATGCGGTTTATTAAAAAATTTCAAAGAATGCTCACATTGTTTTCTCCCAAAACGTCCGAGGCAGAGCGAAGAGAACCTCGTGAGTGAAAGAGAAGGCGAGTGGGATAGAGGAAGAAAGACTGGGTTCGGTTTCGACTTCCGCAATTTCAGTGGCGAAAATGAGAAAATCCTTCGCATGCTTTTCCGTGGCTCTTCCATTCATTCATTGTTTGCTCTTCTCTTCTCCTCTCGGCGCTGCGGTAATTTCTCCACAATAAGCACGGTTTTATCTTCCACTCTCTCCCCCTCCCTCTCTCACCCCCTACTATGTTCCATTATCTTGTCTCTTCGCACTTCGCCATCGGAACCTGCTTAACGTCCTCTCGGGCGGAAGGCGTGTGGTCAAAGGCCCCTGTTTGACCCTGGTTTACTTCTGAAATTATGATATTATTTTTTCCTTCTCCGCACCACACAATGGCGGTGGTTATTATTTCCGGTGGGATTCCGTGTTAACAATGCGGGAACAGGAAGTGATCTCGTATTAAAGAATTTCTCTATTCTTGCTAATGCAATGTTATTTGAGGAGGAATGGGCGAGAGCCAAAGAAAATATTTGTAGATAAGAGAAGAGGGATTTTTTGGAGAATTAAGGAGGAGACATTTTTTTGAGAATTACGGAGTTTGTTTAATTTTTTAATGAGTGGTTATAAGGATGGAACATTTTTAAAATTAGTTTTAAGCTCTTAATATTGAAATTGATTTCATTCCAAATTTTCTATTCTTTCAATTCTTTTTCTTTAGAGAGGCAAACACAAAACTAATCCAGGATAAAATATAAATGTCTCTTCAAGATATATCCCCAGTTCAACAAGCATTTCCTCTTTATCCTTCTTCCATTCCATTATTTCCTTTCAACCTTTTTTCCATTTACTTCCTTGATATTTTCTTCGCTTTTTCAAATGATTCGTCTCGCACATCGATTTGCAGTTTGTATACAGTTTCTCTTGCTTTACCTGAACTTTTCGATTCCCGATAAGACTTGCTCTCCCTCTCTTTCTCCCTTTTTCCCCTCCCTGCGCTGTTCATTTGAGGTTCTCCAAAGGTTTGAAAGCAAAAACCAATAATCCCAGCATTGCCTCAAACTTGTTTCGCCACTCGCAGGTTTCAAACTCCCTGATTCCACCGACAAATCGAACCTCTCTCTGTCCATTTCATTCATTCGTCTCTCCCTCGGTCCATTCGTCCATCTCTCCTTCTCTGCTTTCCTCAATCCACACAAACTCCTCGATGTCCGACCTTCCGAGAGTATGTTGAGAGAATTCGAGGAGTCGAGTCGTGTGGTGAGAAGCGATGTGGTAGAATGAGGCTGGAGTAGGTTGTGGTGAGACGCGGTGAGTTGGGAAGAGGTTGGTGAAGAGGAGGAGTGGTGTGGTGAAGTGAGGTGAGGTGTGGTGAATCAGGTTGTGTGTGAAAAGAGAGGGTGGGTTCAATGA
The DNA here is from genome assembly GCA_017309665.1 of Coelopa frigida. Taxonomy (NCBI): domain Eukaryota; kingdom Metazoa; phylum Arthropoda; class Insecta; order Diptera; family Coelopidae; genus Coelopa; species Coelopa frigida. The sequence goes on from CM029562.1 coordinate 1,442,035, forward strand.
AAGCTCTAACGCAAAATCCATTTGCATTCGTCTCGATAACATGCACTTCGATCCACGATGCGTGCTCCACATTTCCACGGGTCGAACAACATCAGTGGGTGGGAGAAGGAGAGAGGGAGAAAGAGTGAGAAAAAGAGAAAATGAGAGAGAGAGATTGCGTTAGGCATGAAGTGAAAGCGGACGAGAGTGAGAATTTTGTAAATTTATACCGACATTTTGAGGTCGTTGATGGTGAGAAGAACTCGAACAAGAGATGAAAATGAGGAGAGAAGGAGATTGTTAAGAGCTTAAGGAGAAAAGAAAGGTAGGATGGACTGGAAGAGAGGGATTTGGACCACCCTGTTGCCATACAGGGTGAGCAACTGTGGTTTCCAAAGACAGCTCAGCAATCGATTCCTTCCAGTAGATGCGGCAGCAGAAACGATTGGATAGGACATGAGTAACATCATCGATGGGGGAACAAAAGCTTCATGATCAGCGATGAAACAACAAGAACATCATTGACCATAAGCTTCATCATCAACATCATCGATGAAACAATATCATCATCATCACCTTCGTTGATGGTGCCTGCAATTCACTTAGCTTTTACTTGCGCCCGGAGCCTTCAACATTGTTGACCAACATTGTCGATGAGGAAAGTAGAGTGGAAAAGAGAAGAGAAAGAGAGTGAAAGAAGAGAGAGCGAGTATGGGGTGGCGTTAAGTGACTTGCGTTGCCAACTTGAAACTCTCTCATAAATGGATGCGGCAGGTAGCGACTAAAACAAAAACAACGACAAGTTCTACAACGAAAACAAGAATACAATGATGACCAGAAACAACAAGAGAATGGTGACCAGCAACAAAAGCAAACCGGTGTCCAATAACAACAATACAATGACGACCACCAACAAGACGATGACGACCAACAACAATAAGATGATGACCAACAAGATCTCACCGGTGACCAGCAACAACTGGTGGAACAATCACAGGACCAACAACGACAGCAACTACACGACATCGAAGCACAAACAACTAAACAACAATGACAGTAACACGATGCAACCGGAGTCGAAGACGATGAAGGATGATAGAGGAAGTAGGAAGAGGAACGTAGGATGAGAGATGGAAGAGGATGGGAGCAAGAAATGGACGAAAAGAGGGAGGTACCAGATGTGAACGCAGAATGGGTTGAAGGATGAAGAAGGACGAGCAGGTCGATTGAAGTCGATGGCGCTGCTCAAAGAAGGACCTCTTGCTCTATGCGAAATGTTTGTTTTGTTTCGGTATTTGTCGGCATGTTGGTATGTTGGTTCTCGTTCTCTTGAAGGTGTGTCTGTGTGTGTTGGTGTGTTCTTTGTTTGTATTTGTTATTGGCAGCTACATGCAGCGTTGTAATTAAATTTACTTCACAACCTCTGACCGAACGAACGAGGTTCAACTCAACGAGATCGAATATTTCGATAGCAGGAGAAGGTAATTGAAGAAAATTTGCTGGAGAGAGGGGAAGATAGTGAAAGAGAGGAAGGGTGAATGCGAAGGGGAGGACTGTGAAAGGAACAATGAGAGGTAGAAAGATTTTTAAGACAGGTTCTTGAGGTCGTTTTCCATTAGATGAATATTTATTTCCGCTTTACTACAAATGAATATAGATATGACATCAAAATTCATCATTTTACTAAAATATTTTTTACTCTTTGATAGTAGACCTAATTTTTCACTTTTCAACATTATTTAATATTCAATTTTAGATCTGATTTTAATTCCTTATATAATTGAATAAATTTCTTCACTCTTTACTAAATGTCTTTATTTCTCTCTCTGTCTCTTTTCAATTGCCCTCCCTACTGTGCCACACCTTCGCAGACTGATTTAACGTACGCCGAATTAGCCGCCCCCGGAGGCCAGCGGATGGCGCCCTACTGCAGTGCAACCCTCGGTCGACCACGACAGTCGGACATGAAGCGAGCGGAGCCGAACATCTATTCACAGGTAATGAATTTGCGGCAAGAGCGAGTTGTGGAAGAAACCACCAGCACGACGACGACAGTGAGAACAATTGAGAAACTTCCAATTAAATTGCTACCAACACCAACAACAACAACAACCCCATTACTGTTACCAATAACAAAAACGCCATTACTGTTAACAACACCTAAAGCACAATTACCACCACCTATAACAACAACAACAATAACACCACTACTACTATCACCAACAACAAAAACAATAACACTACCAGTAATAACTGCAAAAAATATACCTCCAACAACAACAACAACAGAAACACCAACAACAACTATAACCGAATGCTCTGAAAATCCCACGAAAATGACAAAAGTCGAAATAACGAAAACAAAAATAAAAACAATTACAACAAGAACAACAACAAAAACCAACCTACCAACAAATCCAAACAATTCCATGGACAGCCATTCGACAGAGTGTTAGAAAGAGATAGATATAGAGAAAGAGAGGAAAGGCGTATGAAGTTGAGGGAAAAGTTAATCGTTTCATAAATTAACTTTTGGGTGGGGGAAAGAAGGCGATAAAGTTAGAATAGCAACGAGTATAGAGGGGAATGAAAGAGAACGAAAACGTATGAAAGAGAGAAATATATAGGGATAGAAAGAGGCAGAGATAGTTCGACAATGGGGTTTGTTAACATGGCTAAAAGAGCAACTCGACCTGGGTAAAAGTGCGGAAGGGATCGACAAATAAACGAATTGCATTCATTCATTGTTTGAAAGTCAATATTTATTTGAATGTCAATATTTATTCGAAACACAGCCACAAAACTCGAACACACACACACACATAAAACACAAAAACTATATCGCACACACACACACATGCATCATCGCTCCCAAGCAAATACGAAACTTTATCTTGCTGTCTCTATCGCTCGTTATGACTTCTGTGAAACAACCGAAATGGTTTTGTGTGACTTTTGCATGTGGCGGGGTCGACCTCAGGTCAGAAATAAGTTTAATATTTTTAAACTTAAACAAAACACAAAAAAAAAAAACCAAATATACAAAAAATAAAAAATAAAAGTAAATGCAATCAAATCAAAACAAATATTTAAAAATCATAAAAATCCTCAAACAGCAATTAAAAGAATTAAAAATATTAAATTTTAGATAAAAAAAAATTCGTTAAAAATATTAATGAAATTATTTAAAAAAATATTATATAATATAAAATAAAGAACATTTTAAATCAAAAAAATATAACATAAAATTGTCTGTCAAATTCACCTATTAACTGTACAACAACAATAGCAACACCAACATCAACAGCACACTTTCAACAATACCTGCGACCTGCACAAACTATCAACAACAATAACTACCTACTACTAAATTAGCTTACTACTTTTACTAGCAATAACAACAACATTTCTCATGACAACAACAAAAACTCTTAATTATCTTATTTTTCCAATTTAATTTGTTGTAGCTTTTATTGTTGTAGTTTCCATTATTTTTGTGGCTTCACATTGAATTTATTTCTAAAGAATAATTTGTCAGTTGAACTTATGCGTTGTCTCTGTCACACTTGATCGATGCAGCTCTTCTTCTCTTTCTCTCTATTTGTGTCTTTGTCTATTTTTTCATGTTTCTTTCTCTCTCTATTTTTTTGTTGTTGCCAATTACTGTGTATCTGTAGTCAAGTTTTATTGAATATTTATATATTTTTTGTTGATTATTTAATTGAAATAAATGCGTTTGAGAACGATATATTTATTATTGATGTAATTTAATATCGATTTCGATACACATATATCAATAAAACCAATTTGGAGTTTCAATTGTATTTTTGATTACTTGATTTATGTTTTTGTTGCAAATATTTCGCAGTTGGTTTTTATTATTTTATATTTGTGTTTTTGACAAATATATTTTATTCATTGGTTTCTCATTTGTTTTTAAATTTATTTCACATTATGGTTAATCCGTATTATTCTATGGTAAAATCACGGTTTAATCGTGGTCGTTAAACAAACGAAGAAAAATATTTAAAACGAATTTATATTCATTATTTTGTCATAGTTGCACACGCCCATCTCCCTCTCTCACAAACACACCCAAGTCTTCCTCACAAACACATCCACCGTAACCAACTGCATATCACTCACACAATCACAAAGATCTGTAAATTTTTCACTGACAATTTTTCCATTAACGATCGGATCGACCTCGGTTCATATTGTAAAATCCTGTTTAGACATTTCTATTCACCACGCCCATTTTCTCTCTCTCTCTTTGTTTCTATATGACATCGTGACATCGTCATGTTTCACATCACATCGTATCGCATCGCATCGCATCGCTCCATATCATTTGCTGCCACGCCCACCATCCGCAGATCGACCTCGCCCACCATCCCATGTACTCGACGAGCCCGATGTTCGGCACGAACACCATCACCGGCGTCACCATGTCGCATCCCTCGCAGCTGGCCACCTTCACGCCGCCCCCGCCCATCTTCGCCCACAAGGTGGTGACGGCCACGTCGTCGGCCCTGTCGCCAGCCTCGCTGGGCGGCGTCGCCGTCACCAGCAACGGGCTGCTGCAGCCGGTGACGGCGGCGCCCCCGGGGAGCATCGTCTGCATGGGGCTGCCCACGCACTCGGCGGCATCGATCATCTGCGCCCAGCAGCAGCAGCAACAACAGCAACAACAACAACAACAACAACAGCAGCAGCAACATCATCACCAGCAGCAGCAGACCCAGTCGCCCCCGCCCCCGCACGTCGTGGGCGGCAACGGCAGCATCGTCGGCATCGGCGGCGGCAGCAGCGGACTCTACGGAGATGCGGTAAATAATGCACGAGAGTAGCAGTTGGTTTATTGTGAATGGTGTGGTAGTTGGTTTGTTGTCGTAGCTGTTGTGGTAGTTTTATTGTTGTTGTTTTGTTGTCGTAGTAGTTGTCAATAGTTCTTGTCATATTAGTTGTTTTAGTTGGGATAGTTATAACCTAGTTATAATTATATTGTTCCAATAGTTGGTATGTGATCTCTATAATGAAAAGAAAACATTCGTCTACTAGTTTTTGGCGTACAGTTTCATAAATGTCTTTCTTAAACTGACTTTAACTTTCGACCTCTCTTTATATAATACAAGGATTTCTAAATGATAAATACAAATATTGAAAATCCAGATAATTCATAGAAAGGAAATCGATAATAAATAGGTCAAAACGAAATATGGGGAAATGAAAAACAGATCCATAGAAAATAGAAATCAAATCAGAAAAAAAGAAATAACTAAAAAAATATTAAATTTGAAATTAGGACAAAACACAAAAATAGGCCCAAGGAAACAGTTTAAGAAAAAGTTAAAAACAGATTACAAGGAAATAAAAAAGATATTTAGGAAGAAATAAAAAAGTTATTTAAGAATAAATGAGAAAGATAATCAAGAAAAAATAAAAAACATAATCATGAAGATATAAAGCGAACAATCAAGAACAAATAAAGACAGACATCAAGGAAAAATAAAGACAGGCATCACGAGGAAATGAAGACAATCCTACATAGAAAGAACTAAAAAGAGTCCCAGAAGCCACAAAGAGAAGACGTTTAAAAAGATGTTTAAAAAATTACAAACATATATATGCTTATTCCAAAGGGGAAAATAAAAGCGACAAGAAAGCTCCAATGGAGTGAAATGTGAGGGAAACGAGGAAATTAATTTAAATCGAACGAACGGAACAGCGGACGACGGACGAAAGAAATCCGACGAATCTGGAGACGAGTCGCCGAAGGACCACTTGAGGGGTATAAAAAAGTCCTCAAACAACACTGAAGAAGCCATGGGGACATGATGACTAAACAGGACAATAAGAAGGATATCTGTCGGTTGGTCCTTCAATCGACAGAAAGGGAGAGTCATGTAAGAGTGAGATGGAATGTGGTCGAGGGGATCAGAATGTTGACAAAGTGACAGAGCTTGAGGAATCCCAAAAATGTAGACAGAGTCCCAAACGAAAAAAAGGTTCCTCCGATTCTTCCTGCAAAGTTCCAACAAGCATCCTTTTTTTGTTGTCTTTATTTGTAGATGTTTGTGTTGTTGTTATTATTGTTGTAGTTGTTATTGTTGTTATATTATTCTCTGTTGTGAAACTTTCGGCATTCGCCGACATGTGTAAGTGTTGTTTACAACGTGGCAGCCTTCGATGCTCCTTTTCTTGTTCATCTTCATCTTCTTCAGCTTCGTCTCTTCTCATTCTCTTCGTCTCCTCAACCGAAAGAGATCCTTGGAAAACGCTCTCAAGGATCGCTCTCTTGCGGTCGCTATTAACAAAGGAATTACTTTATTTTGATTGTTGTGCGTGGAGAAAAGGGAAAGGGGAAGAAGAAGAGAAAAGGGAGAAGAAGGGGGGAGCATTCATTCTATTTTTGTTGTTGTAGTTGTATTGTGAATGATGGTGTATTTTTTTTGATATAATTTATTTTCGTTGTATTTGTCTCGTATTTTTTTTGATTTTTTTTTAAACGTTTTTTTATACATTTGTTAAATTTTTTGGGGTTTTTTTGTTATAAACTTGTAATATTTTTGTTGTATAGTAGATGTTGAACAGTTGTTGGTTTTCGATGTTGAATGGTTGACTGTTGTTGTATTTCTCTTGTTATTGTAGTCGTCCTCGGTTCATTGTCAATTTGCTTGGTAATGGCCTGAAATTGACAACAAATGGAGACCGTTTGTCCTTTCCTACATTTTTTTTCCTTTCCACCCACTGGACTCCTGAGTGAACGTCCGTCTTGCTTGTTCTTTAGTCCTTTTCCACCTCTCTCTTTAGTCCTTTCTCCCCCTCTCTCTTTAGTCCTTTCCTCTCTGTTCTTGTGAGATCTTTTCTTCTTCAAGGGTCCCTTGTCCTGTCAAACCCGAGTGATTATTAACCGTCCGAAATATGTCAACAAGTTACGCCCCAAAGATTATGAGAATAAACTAAAATTCAAAAGGATTTTAACGGGAAGTTTGTGCACGAAATTAACAAAGATGTATTATAAAGATATAGAAAAAAGTGGACAAAAAATTAGAAACAAAGTTTTATTGTAGAAAATTCTAACTCTAGAAAACTCTAAGTTGTTGGAATGGGTTGAGATTTGAAGATTCTTTATAGTAGTATATGCTAGTGGAACTGAATAGGAACAAATATAATAGAGAAAACTAGTGACGATCGTATTTTCAGTGAAAAAATGTTCTTTACAGAAAAAATGGAAAATATTAAAATATTTTTCAATGACAAAATATATATTTCTTAACAGATTTATATAATATTATAAAATATATTTTTATTCAAACTGAACATTATTTTTATTTTATAATTTTTATATTTTTTTCTATTTATTTATTATTATACTTATTTATTATATTATGATTTACTGTGAATATTCTCTGGAAATCCACTTACTTCATTCATCCCAAAAATCCTCCTAATGGGGGAAAAAGACAAAAACTTCGCGACTGCTTAAAAATAAATGAGGCGAACATTATTACAGTGTTGCCTCTTTACAGTTTTTTGTGGCCTTTGTATGATTTTTCTTCGCCTTTTTTCATTTTTCCCGCATTCAGTGCTCATTCTTCATTGTGCTTTTTACTGACGCTTGTTATATTTCTTACTACATTTTTTATATTTCATTATTTTTTTTTGTTTTTTTTTGGTATTTTATTTTAATATTTTATCTTTTTTACATTTTAATACCTTTTCATTTTTATTATCCTTACTCTTTCTTTTCTCATTCGTCGCCTTTTTCTGTTGCAGCCAACAACGAAGAAAAATGTAAATTTAAGCTTTTCTGCGCTGGATCCACAATCCATCCGTAGAAAAAACACAATTATTATTTAGCCAGAGACACACACACTCACAGACAGACACTTATATAGCCTTGTACAAAGGGACCGAGACCAGGGCCGCGTGGACCGCAATGGCAACACTGTTAGCCGCGGCAACAAAAACGCAATGAAAAATATTGCAATTCTTTCTAGTTTTTCCTCTCATATTTTTTTTAATTTTTTCGCTATTTTTTACTTTTCTTTGGTTTTTGCCTCATTTTTCCACTGCTTTTTCTTATTTTTTATGCTTCCATTTTTCTTATTTTTTTGTCATTATTTGCAGTTTTTTCGCGTCGGTTTTTACTGCATTTCTATGCAGTGAAGTGGTCGTTAGTGCAGCTCCTCCAAGTGCAGACAAATAAAAAGGGCGTTTACCCTCATTTCTCTCAAAATTTTCCCTCGACCCTTCACCCAACCTCCCCCAACTCCTCGGCCCAGGGTCCGAAAACAATGCAGCGCTAAGTTAGACGCAAATGGACGAAAAGCAGTGGGAGAGAAATGTGAAAGTGCTTAAGAGCTTCCGGTAGGAAGGGGTAAAAAGCGGCGGGTAAATCACCTCCCTCTCTCTCTCTCTCTTTACCTCACCCTCTCCCTCCTTCTCCCTTTTGAGTTTTATTCGCCATGAGGAGGCTTCCTTTTCACTCCTTTCCATGGGCCAAACGTCGTCGTCTCCTTTGGCCGTAAATGAGGTCAAAATTTGTGAAAGAAAAACGAACAAGTCTCGCGCCGCAATACAATAATATTTCTCTATCTCTCTCTTCTCTTTTCTCTTCAATTCGCTTCTGGTCACTCTTCTCGTTTTTTCACCGCTCCTTCATCATCGTCCTGTGAGCAGAACTCGAATCCGGGCATCCTGAAGACCGTGCCCGAGGAGCTGCATCACCAGCTGAACGGCGAGGACGTCCTGATCACCAAGGATCGCAACCACGCCACACGCTTTTGACGGTAAATCCACTAGGAACGGAGCGGAATCGAAACGGAAGTGGAAATGGAACGGCGGGGTGTGAACGAGAGAGATGGAGGAACAGGAATCGAAGGAAGAAATGGAGTCGAAGGAAGAATCGGAGTCGAAGGAATAAAAGGAGTCGAAGGAAGAAATGGAGTCGAAGGAAGAAAAGGAGTCGCCTCTCGCAGGATCCCAGACGAACGTGGAGCGCAGAAGGCGACGGAGATGAGGCGACGGCGAATTCAACTGCAAAAACTGACTATAATGGAATGTGATTAACCGCTAAGATAATAGACGAAATCAATCGAGGGCAGAAGGAAAAACATAAAATAAAAAAAAGTAAAAAAAACTGCCAAGTAAAAAAAATTGAAGGAGAATACAAATGTGTAACTACAACAAAAACAGCCAAATTGCAATTATTTTCTCTCACACTCAAACAACAACAACAAAGTTAAGAAGAGGCAGACGAACACAAACAAAAACAATTATTAAACTGAGGACACGTTCTTTTGTAATTTTAATTATTATAAATGAAAGTAAGGGAAAACAAAAAAAACTATTCAAAGTTTATATACATAAATAGACGGTAGAGAGAAACTTCAACTATTTGTAAATATATTTCACCTAAAAGTATGCAACACAAAACAAAACAACCACAAACAGGAGTGAAAATTATGAGACAACAATACTCAAGAAGTAAACGAGAATACTAAAGAAAAACGTAAGAGAAAAATACAAAAAAATAATGAATTAAAATTAACATTAACACATTTAAAGTCACAAAACCAAAAGAAAGGAACTAATAAATGAAAGGTATAAAACAATTATATATTAATTAAAGTAAATGTACATCAAAAGTAAAACTTTAAACATAAATCTTAAACAAGAAACCCTGTTATTAATTTAGTCTTAAGGGAAACCATAACAATTACGATTGAAGGTGAATTTCTTTATTGTTGTTAACACCTAAATATTAACTGTTTATTTAATCGCCCACCTTGGGTGGTGGAAATAATAACAAATACTTCTATTTACATTAGTATTATTGTAAAATGTTTTGTTTTTCGTTGTTAATTTGGATTGGGTTTGATTTTATTAGACAACAACAAAACACAAAAATTTTCCAAATCAAATTCTAGCCCTAAGGACATTAGTTAAAAGGAAATTTATTCGAATAGACTTGAAGTTAATGGCGGGAAAATGGCAAATAAAAAATTAAAAGACAAAAATATATATATATAGATATATATAGTATATATGAGGACGACGACGAAGGAGAAGAACATGGAATTTAAACTCAAAATTCGTAAAAATTAAATTTTATACGTAAACTGAAAATAAAGGAAAACATTTATTAAAAGGAAATCTAGTAATTTAAAACACAGAGTCATTAAAATTGTAAATGTATAAATTTAAAAGAAACCGAAGGAATAATAAATCTAAGATGTAAGCAAACAATTGAGAAAACGAGGAATTATTGATTGAATAAAGTGTAAAATAGAAATATAGTTCAAAGTGTTTAATTTTTTCGATAGCAAATCGAAGTAATTCGATATTTTGATGATGATGTATCCTGAGTTCTCGGAAAGAGCTCTCGTCCGAATATCCTTCATGTGCTCCATCCTTGATGAAGTTCCACCTCCAATTAGGCGAGATAAATGGATCCCAGGATCTGTTTACCTCGGTTTTTCTTTGAAATCCTTCGCCTCACGTTCCACGTCCACCTTCCACTCGTTGTTTAATTAAAAGCTTCGCGGGAGGAAATTAATTTTCGGTTCAAACGAAATCACCATAGTTTCCATCACTCCCTGCCCTGCTTTCCTAATTAATCAGGGTTACCTCTAGTAACGTTCGCACTAGCTCTCTCTGGTTGCCTCTATCTCTCACGCAATTTTATCACAAAATTAAATAGAACTTTCGATGGTCCTCTGACGAAAAGTTCATCGGGTTCGGTTGATGAAAAGTTTGCTTTCGGTTTAGTTTTGTTTTTGTTGTTGTTTTTATTGTTGTTTCTGTTGCTAGTGTGGGAAATTATGTTGATTTGTTAGTGTTAGTTCTAGTGACAGTTGGTCGAAGTTATCGTCGTGAGGGATGTCAATGTTGGTGTTGTTATTATTGTTGTTTTTGTTATTATTGTTGTTATTTTCTTCTTCTTGTTGTCCCCATTAATTTATTGTCTCGGCCTCGCGCCCATCTGTCAACCTGTCCTCGGGTCCTCTCAGAGTCCTTGTGGTCTCCTCGTGTCCTCTTCGTGTCTTCAACTCCAACAAATCTCAGTTGTCTCTTTCTCTCTCTCTACCTCCTTTGAGTCGATCTTCTCTTTCACTCCAACTAAGAATTAAGAAACCCTCTGACAATTTTAATATTTTCGACTTTAGTCACACGCACACAAACACGTATAGACCCTCACACACACATAGACCCACACTAACACATGGAACCTCACTGTAAAATTCGAACTCACACCAATAGACGGCAGTCAAAAATTGTGTTGACTTTGGGTTTGACTTTTGATTTGGGTTTTCGTCTTAGGTTTGTCAGCGGACAAGACGTCACACAGACACACTTAAACACACACACATATACAAACGAAGACACTCGAAACCCGAGATTTATTTACACTAAATATTTTTGTTGTCGCTCTTGGTTGTTGTTGTTCTTCGCAGTTGTTGTTCTTCTATTCCATTCCATTCTCTCTTCTTTCTCTGTTCACTATTTGACGGTAAACAATGTTAATATCCGTCGAAAGGATACAAATGTGACAAGTCATTGACATTTGTTTGCTGATGTGTGAGTATGAGTGTGTTTGTAGATGTTTGTTTGCCCTTGTTTGTTTTCTCAGCCTCACAATGACGATTGAATAAAACAACAAAAGTCACCGTTGCTCGTGACAGTCGGTCGGCTGCTGCCAATGATGCCGAAGCGTGACCGACATCGTGAGTGAGAAGGAAAGTGTGACAGGCGACGAGGGACAGAGAGGGGGAGAGGATTTCGTGTGACGTCTGGACCTTGTTGTGGTTGAAGACGAAGAAAAAAGAACAAGATGAAAACAAAAACAAGAAGAAAACCAAAGCATGAAAAAACAAGAACACGAACAAAACCAAAACACGAAGCAAATAAGTAGAAGAAGAACAAGACGACAAAAAAATCAGTCAAAACAAATCTCTCAATCTCTCTATTAATGACTAAACAAATATTCAAAATTTGGAGACATCTCCTCGTCATTCTCACTTGGCCTCGCCCTTATCATCGGCCTTTTGTCATCCTTGTGTCTCTTCGCATTCTCCATCTCCTTCTCTTGTCGTCATTCGGTTGTCAGCCTCGTGTCGGATTTGTCGGCATTGAAATATTTGTTGTGGCGATTTATTCCATCAGATCCAAGATGATTTGAGGAGAAGGACGATTCGAAAAATGAGGACGAAGACAACTTGGGGACGAGGATCCTCCGAAGACGATGGAATTGCGTGGAATCAAGTTTAAGCCAATTATTTTATTGACTCAGGACGAATTATTAATTCAAGGAGAGTGTCGAGCGAAGGTCGTGAGGGATTTGAAATATTTGGGGCGAACGGCAGAAGAATTCAGAAAGAATCCATTGATGATATAGGAAAAAGATCTATATTGTAATAAAAAAAATATATAAAAAATCGTTTATCACATCTTTATAGGTTTAGAAATGAATTTTATCTGAGAAGATATTTTTCAAATTATACCAAATTTAAATGTTTCATCAAAGTTTGGAAGAAAAAATTCCACAAACCCATGAGATCTTGTGTCTCTTTCTATCACTCCAAACCTCTTTTGGTCTATCATCAGAACTAAACTTTGACAATTTTAACCATTCTTACTCATCTCACATTCTTACTTTCTCTTCTCTCTGACCTCGACTTTTTTTCTCTCTAGATCAATCTATGTTCACTCTCTCGTTTACTTCCTCTCAGTTACTATCTCTGTCTTTTACTCGCTCTATTTCCTCCCTCTCGTCCTCCTTCCTTGAGTCTTCATAGCCCGATAATTTGCGGAAATTTTTTCCTCATTTCGAGATGAAACTCCCCGGTCGTTCAGTTTCTTGATTTCCCAAGTCAATCTTAGCTGTCACATTGTCAACAACCTTTTTATCCCACCAGCAATTCATTCCAATCTCCTCCTCCCTCACTCTCTCCTGCTCTCACTTTCCCTCGCTGGTTCTTTACACGCGATTCACCCGCATCAGCTGACATCAACGCCATCAGAATCAGCCACGCAACATTGGCTCGAACGCGAGATGCTCCCGAGGATTCGTGAAAGGATAACGAAGAGAAGGAAGAGGGGGAAGGAAGACAAAGAGAGCGAAAGAGAGAGAGAGAGAGAGACAGCAATGAAGATGAAGGCGTGGACGAAGGAAAAAACTTCGACTTTAATAATTAATGTGTTGCCGCTTTTCCCATTTGCCTCAGCGCCAAGTCTCGAACCCCAAACATTTCTTCGATCTCTACTTCCTCCTCCCTCTCTTTTTCTCTTTGGAATTTTGTCTCTCTCTCCCTCTGCTTAGTCGTCATCTCCTCCCTCATGATGTCTTCAACTTTTCGCCTTACTTTGGCTTAGTTTTTCATCCTTTTTTGCCTCGGATTTTCGTCTTTCTTTCGGTCGCTGTCGTCGATTTTGGTTATTTTTTTGTTCGTTTCGCTTTCGTCTATTTGACCAAAGTTTGACGTTGTCCATTAGACAGACAAAGGGAGTGATGGAAGGGGCGGAGAGAATTCGGGGGGTTTTATTTGACGAACGAGGTCTCGGGGTTGACATTGAAGAGGTCCCCGTGACGTCCGTCGTCGCCACGGGCCGAGACAAAGCAGTCGACGCCTGCTCTCGATATCCTTTTGTGACTTTATTTTCGTTCCTCTGAGGTAACCGGGTCGAAGAAGATGAAGTCACAAAACCGACAAATTTCGTCTCCAAGGACAAGAACTATTTTTGGCAGTAGCTTTGTATGATTCAGGTTCACAAAAAATCATTGAAGGGTTGAGAATATCTCTATTCTTTATGGATTTGGACGACACCTGAGACTTCATCTTTCCCCTTTATTTCTCTCCTAGACTCATCGTTGGTTTCTTAGATTTTCCAGCTCTTTAAATAAGTCTATAAACTAAAGCTTAGAAAAGCCTTTGGAAACAAAAAAAAAATATTTTTTCGAAAAAAAAAAAATAATTTTTTGACAAAAACTAGTTTTCGAACAGACCAAATTATTTTTCTGCAATAAAATTGGGAAAAATTCCAAAATATAAATTTAAACCAAAAAATTCGAACATAAAACCTCTGGGGATTCACCTTTCTCAGAATTAGACCCTTATTTTTCCAACTTAATTCCTCTTCTCCTCTCTATCCTTCTCTTCTCTTTCTATCTGCCTCTACGTCTCTCTCTCTTTCTTTCCTTCTCTCTCAATCAAGTGTTTAACTCTGAGAAAACTATATTTAAATCTGAGCAAAACTAGGAAACACATTCGAGAGTTAAATCGACCGTAATCAAAAGCTTATCTTATTAATTATGCTCACGCACACAGGCATATCTAAACACATGGGTGTAGACACAAACAAATACACACAAAAACACACTCATTCATTCACTCCTTCGCTCAATCCTCTTCTTACTCCCTCGCATTTCCTAATTAAGCCCAAGAGAAGTGGGTTTTGGAGAGATCCAAATGCATGAAGGTGTTCTGCGAATAAAGCAAAGCGTGGGAGTGCGAGAGAGAAAGAGAGAGTGGAGAAGAGAGAATGAGAGGGAAAGGTGGAGTCCAATTTAACCCTTGGACGAGATGAGCTTCTGATAGATAAAGTGCCAACGATAAGCACAACACGAGGGTCGGCAGATGTGGATTATTTTCCTTCGGCCTCCACGCACACCAAGGTAATTATGATAAAGTTCATGGGGGACCCAGAGAGAAAGAGACAGAGTGAGAGGGAGACGGGCTTCAAAGGGTATTTTTGATAAGCCCGATCCGATAATGCCAATTAAAGTGTGTGACATGCGGGGAGCTGGAGATGGAGGACGAACTAAACATTGAATAATTTAGAACTATTTTGGAAAGAAAGACACAAAAACAAACAAACTCCAGGGAAACAAAACAAGGAGAACCAAAAGAGACCCCAAACCGCTAGGGAGCCTCGAAAGGAACCTTGAAAGCCGACGGAATTAAAAAAGCTTAAATGAGGGGGGTTGAGAAAAAAAAGAAACAACCCAGGGGACGACAAAGAGGAAGGAAAGGTTGGGTTGAATTGAGTCCTGAAGTCGGGTTGGGTTTGAGTTGGTGTTGATTTTGAGTTTGAATTTGGGTTGGGTTAAATAAGAAATAAAATTCATTTAGAGCCAGTTTAAAGGACGACTTCTATTGCCATCGGGGGATAGAGATTCAGTTGACCAGAGAGAAGAGTAGCGAGAAGAGAATCGAGAAAGAAGAGCTGCAGCGGAAGAGGGAGCGGTCGAGTGACGCTAAAGCTATTAAAAAGGGTTCGCAATGGGGCACTTGTTGTTGTTGTCGTCATAGTCGAGTGTTGTTGTTTCTGTGTCCTTTACGCCTTTTCGAGGTTTCGAACCGGACAGCCGGACAATAATCAGCGTCCAATTTCACACCCGGGAAATGGCCGACCCGCCACATCCGGTGCCATGGCATTGTTGCCAAAGGCCGCATATCCGCTGGACGGAAACAACAGCAACAACGAAAATTCCGAACTGAAAAAAAAAAACGCACACACAGAAAATAAAACCCAACGCCCGAAGGGAATCAAACATAGACACAGAGGAAGAGAGAACGAGCGAGCGTGAGAGAAACAGAGAGAAAATAAAAGAGTTGGTGGAGACCAGAGTGAGCGAATGAAGAGAGTGAGGGAGAGAGAGTTAAATAGAGAAGGAAGAGAGATAGAGAACTTGAGTGCGGTAAAGCATGAGTGACTGAACGAGACCAGCCGTGACCATCCACTAGTCCTGACAAACAAAAACCCGGACAAATCCTCTACGCATTCGACTCCGCTCCTTCTGACCTTCCGACCGACCCCACACAGGACCCTTGTCCAGTCTTGACCAGTCCTCAACCCTTTCTCTCTCCCTCACACATGGTCTCTCCCTCTCTGTCCCACTCCCTTCAAGTTCCAAAGGAAAATTGCTTAACGGAAATAAATCACATGGAAATTTCAGTGGTCTGTATATCTCGCTGGATATAAATCAGCGAAGCCAGCGGCGGCCAGAGCTTCAACAGACCAAAGCAACACTTACACAAATACTCCAACACACTCACACCAGCACATTTACCAACAAACCAACACACACACATACAAACAACTACACACATGTACAGAGTGGACAATTTCTCGTCGGTGGTTTTTGTTTTCGTGTTTTCTGATTTTGTTTGTTCTGTTAAATATTTTTCTTCGCTTTGCTTTTGGCGGAGAAAAATTTTAGTGGTTTTTTATGTTCAGTTGCAAACACTGACACTTTGTAGTCTCGCGAGGCCGAAGTGGGAGGAAAAGAGGGAGAGAAAAACAAAACGAGCCAGCGATGAAAATAAATATGGTACCAACAACAGAAATAGAAAACATGTTAAATAATAGGGAAACATTGTTGCACTGAAAATAATGAATTTGAAATTATCAAGTGATTGGTGAAGAATTAAAAAATGTGAAAATCGGCAAAATTATGAAAATTTGGAATTCAGAATTTTTTATGATAATTCTATCTATAATCCGTATTTAAATATAACAAGGAATAAAATATACATATGCAAAAAATAAGTAAAAAAATATATTTAAATTTTTCAGTTGTCATATTTTTCAATTTATAATTTTTCTTCATTTTTAACATACAATGAAATATTTAACAAAAAAAATTTCTACAATCATTAATTTTCCCTATTTTAAACTGAAGGATTCGATAACATATATTATATTCTTCAAGTTATATTCTGATCTTCATGAAACTCAGAGCATTTGCTGCAACTATTTCTCTCACTGTTCCGCATCTGTCGCCGGAATTTCGGAAAATATTTTAAAAACACTCAACACGCACAGCGAGAGAGAGAGAGATGGGGATGGAAAAGGTCACTGGGCGACGCGTTCCAATTTCATTTGGCATTTGCGAGATTTGTGAGTCTCGGCGACAGGGTCGGCGGGGGCGTCGGATGGGGGGCGTCGGATGGGGGGCGTGGCGGGTCGAGGGAGGTGGCCGGCCATTTGGGAAACGACAGCCAAGTGACCAAGTGTTGCATTAAACATTTACTGGCCAACGTCGAGCTGAGCGAGCTGAGCACATGAAACTTTCAAAACGATTCCCCAACTGATGGCCTAAGCACCTCAGTGGCTGCAAAGTGGGCGTGGCGAGGGCGGACCGGGAGGCGGTCTCGTCCATTTTCGATGCCAGGCAACATGAGGTGTAGTAAAAGCAACAAAAATACTATGAAACAATACAAATTTAGAATAAAATACCCAACAACTAAAATAAAATTAAAAATAGTAAAAAATAAATACTGTATAATAAAATAACCAACAATACGGAGACAGACAGATGGACAGAGAGGGAGAGAGAGAAAGAGAGTGAGAGCGAGACAGGAATAATCTATAAAAAATGGAAAACGCCATTTCTAGTTGTCACCAATTTCAGTGGTGCCTGCCAGCGTTTCTAGGATTTTATTATTTAAATGGGTTTTTCGGCATTCTAAGCGATTTATTCCAACATACGTACAAATAAATTCCTCGCATATTTACTTCTATTTCTGGTTCAGTTTCTTTTTTTGATATTTATTTATTTGTCTTTTATTTTATTTTTTATTTTTGTATAATCCGCCTCCGCTATTTATATTTATATTTAGATTGTGTTTCACTTTCATACTTTTTTTCGATATGGATTTTTCTTTCCGTCGATTTAGTAATATTTTTCTTCATTTTTTATAATATTTTTATATTTTTTTATAATTTTATTTTAGTAGTTTATTCTGAATTCAAAATGTATTTTCGAATTTTTCGTTTCCCTTTCAAATAGAGATTTCTCTAAAATATATTTTTTTCCGAAATTTAAGAATCATTTGTATTTTTCATTTTAAAATTTTCATTGATTTTCATTTTATTTCATTTGATTTGTACTTATTTGAGTTTCTTTTTTCATTAACATTTATTTTATAAATTCAAAAATTTTAAATATTCAAACATTTTTATATTTCTCACACTTCTTTTTCTGTATTGATTTTTGTGTGTATATTAAATGGGAGGATTTTATATTCCGTTTCCTCTTAAACCATTTTCCTCGCGTGCTCCGCCTATAACTTAACGGTTCATTTAATTTAGGCGCCATTTTTGTCGATGGGCCGGCGGAAGTGGGCGCTGGGTGTGGCTATAAATGCAATAGAATGGGATGGGTTTTGATAAATGTGTTGCCAACAGTTGCGATTATTGATTTCATTTGGTCAATTGATAAAACGGCTAATAAATAATATTTTTATGCGAATTAGCGTTGCATTTGAATTTAATTGAATGCCGAATGGTTTTTGCGACTCGGTTGAATTATGGCATCCGTCGCCCCTAGTCTGCGGATCATTGTAAATTAATTCCCTTCATTCGGCGCATCGAACTAAATCCGATTTGAAACTCCACACAATCGGATGGTTAAAATTTCGCTCCCCGATTGGGGATAGAAATTTAATGCGATAGCCAAGGGAATTCGATTCGATGTCGGTAGCGAAATGAGGAGGATGTGAAATTAAATCGGGACTGGAATTGATATTTAAAATTCAGTCGATGGAACTGAAAAAATTAAAATTAATTAAAATGTTGCCTTTACAGGAAAATCTAATTAGAATTGTATGTTTATGATAAGGAATTTTCTCGAAGGGAATCAAAAAACATATAAAAAAATATGATAATAATTTAGAAATTAAAAAACATATGAAAATACTATAAATGCATAATTGTTAAATAGGACAAGTAGATTACTATTTAAAAATATTCAAAACTCTGACTAACATAACTCGGATCACATGATGCCAACACGAACCACGATGCCACAAATTCACTGTGGACAAAAAGTGGAAAAAAGAGACGTTCAAGGGGGAAAGAAGTGGAAGAAGAGTATTTGTTATTGTGTGAGATGGGGATTGTTCTGTATTTGAAGATATTTTCTTTTTGCCACCAATTCAGATTTACAATCGAACAATCAATTCTCAAGTTGCACAACAATTTAATTAACTTTGTTAACAATTAAGTTCCCTCAAACTCACACAAGCACACACACACATATACCAACCAACCGATGCCAACCAGCCATCTATTGCCGGATGGCATGGAGGACAATCACAGACACATACACACAGAGAGTCACCGAGTGCGACCGTTATTGAGTGGAAGACAAAACCAGTGGATGCTGCTCGATTTTTATTGTCGTGCATAAATATTTAAGAAATTTCTCTAATTGCCGCTCGCTTGTTCCGTTCCGCAGGACTTTCGTTCGTTCGATTCGAATGCGATTCGATTTGGTTCGATTGGGTTGTTGGGAATCGGCAGAGACCAGAGACAACAACAACAACTAGAACTAGAACAACACCAACATAAGGAACAAGATTAACAACAAGAACTCTAGGAACAACAACGAGAATGGAAACTCCATACAGTCAACTGCAATTGAAAGCGTTCTTTATTGTTTTCCCTTTCCTTCCTTCCTTCTCTTCATCTATTTTCCTTTTCTCCCGCCCTTCATCCTTCTCCGACAAACATTCGCTTGCATGCCCACCGTTTGTTCGTTTCTCTATCCTTCAATCGTTTCTTTCTATTTTCGATATTTTTTTTTTCTTTTATATTTTTTCCTTTTGTTGTTATTGTTGTTGGTGTTGTGTTAGTAGTTGTTACTGTGTTAGAAGTTGTTGTTCTTTTCGTATTTGTTGCATTTTTAGTAGTTGTTGTTCTCAAAGTACTTGTTGTTGTTCTTTTAGAAGTTGTTTTTCCTTTTTTATTGTTCGTTGATGCATTAAATTCAGATTCGGAAAATTGCTTTTAAATCTCGAATGACACCGAACACACACACACATCGACACATACACACCCTCTAGCACATGGAGACATTCTCGCCCTCTAACACACAAAGGCACAAACACACACACACACACATACAACACATACAACTACAATAGAGGAGCCGAACGTTGCCTTCGATCGCGAAGTCACTCGAAGTCGACCTCGCTGCAATCGCAATAAAAATGGCGCAAAGGCTCGCCATCCCTTTCAGCCGGAAGTGCAGAGCGCGATCTCACACACAGATAGACACACATATACTCACTCACTTCCATACAAACTAACTCTCGGAATCTCATGTACACACACACTTATGCCGCAGAGACTCACACGAGCAAACGCGACAATGTGAAATTGAAATTGTTTCAGAGATCGGAAGGGAAAAGGAAGAGCACAAGAACAAGGAAGAACAGGAAGCGGAAGTAGAGAAATAAAAAAGAGACGAACAAAATGGATAAAGAACAAAAAAAGAGAAAAATACAGAACAAAATTTAAAGGAAGAAAATAGAATAAATAGAGAGACCACAGAAGAAAGAAAATCGAAGGAAGAAAATTCGAAAACAAAAATCAAAAAGTTGTGAAAATGCTAAAAGTAATAGAGAAGGAGAAAAAAAGTAAGGAGAACGACGGAATTGGAATGGATTTAATATAAACAAAAGATTTAACAAAAACAGCATGAATTTGAAAATCACTAATAGATAAAATAAAAAGAAAACAAAAAAAAAAATACCACAATTATAAAAATTAAATATATAAATTAAAACACATCCAGAGAAATATATTTCAATAACAAAAAATAAATCCACAGCTTGGAAATCCTTCTAAGAATAATCGTAATGTTTTTTTTTTTTTCATTTTATATTAAAATAATTCTTCTGACATAAACCTTGCGTATTTTCTTTGAAAAATAAAAATAAAATAACACAACACATGAATTTTCTCTATGGTTTTCAATGTAAATAATAAAAATCTCTAACACCTCCCTACTAACCACAACAACTCTCTGATCACAACTACTAGCTTGAAATAAAGACAAAAACAGTGAAATACCTCAACGACTATAAAAAAACCATCGACATCAATTGTTGCAGCCACAACGAAAGCCACAGCAAATAGTTGACAGAAAAAAACAGCAACAAGAACAACAAAAACAGAAACAAAACCCACTAGAACAACAACATCAGAATACTTCACCCAGAATACAAAAATATATGAAAAACCATCAAAAGCCATCTCGTCAAATGGTCTATAAATAAACTAATATGGGTATAACAACAATAACTGTTATATAAAGAAGAAAAAACAAAGAAAAATGAGAAACTAGAAAAATTACAACAACACCAAAACAATAAGAATGATCGAATGAAAAACAACTCTATATAAAATAATTTATCCGAGTGCAAAATTCATAACTTAATAGAAGAAGGATATGATGGCAACAACAAAAACAATGTCCAGTTATAATAATCCCAACAAATAAACCAACAACAATAACAAGAACAAATTCATCAACTATGGAACGACAATCAAACAGAGAGAGAGAGAGAGATAGAGAGATGCATTGACGACAGACATCCGGACACAAGGTTATAAATAGCTAAAGGACAGACAGGACTCACGCCCCTACAAACACATCTATAGACAACTACATGGAAGTGTGGGCGTGTGTGTGTGTGTGTGAACCAGGTTAGAAAACAATGAACAGACATATTTTATGCTCCCCAAAGTGGAGCTTCCGAGCAGGGATTTCCACGACCAGCACCACAAACACCACGTTGTAGTGAGTCACACTCCTACACACCCACACATATACACTTCATACTCACCCATACCTATACACACAAATACTCAGACACACGTATACATTTAGCGAACCGCACCGCAAACTGAAAAAAGGACGTTTTACACGAGACTCCTACGCAGCAAATAGCTTTCAACAACGAAGCTTCCGAGGGGGAGGAAAAATAAAGTGAAATGCAAAAGGAAATAATAAAAATAAAAACAACAACAACAAAATAACATCAACCACCGACAAAAATGAAATGAAAAGGACAAAAGATGACACTCGACGTGGCTGTCGAAATCCCACGGAAGACTTTTGGGAAATTTACCCAGCGACATCGTGGTCGAGGGAAATTTCCCGACCCCAGAGAGAGAGAGAGAGATGGGATGTGGGAGAGGGACAGAGAGTGTGTTGGTGACTTTGGGGACCGGATGTCGGATCCCTCTTCTTCTTCTTCTTCCTAGTTGACCCTCGGTGCCATCGGGTAATTTATTTTTCTTTATTATTTCATTTAAATCTATTTCGCTCTTGAGCGGTAATGCTTTATTATTGTTGTTGTTCTTGTTTGTGTGGATTTTATTTGTGTTGTTTTTTTTTGTTTTATTCTTGTTCTTCTTGTTATTGTTGTTTTTCTTCCTTGTTCTACGTCATCCTCGACGGGTTTTAGATCCCATTTTTTTCTCGTTTTTTTTGTGACATCGATTTTTCTCCCCATCTTCCTTTTTTCGCTCATTTGTCTTGATTATTTTTTCTGGCTGCATTTTTGCCATTCCTCATTTTCCGCTCAGCCTAAATTTTTGTTCCCTACGTTTTTGTAGTCTCTGTTTCCTTTCTGTTTTTTGTCTCCTTTGTTTTTATTTTAGTCACAAAGTTTTTTTTCATATATTTCCTTTTTTTCTTTTTCTTTTTTTCTTGGAGGAAATTATACTTTTTTAATATTTTTTTAATTTTTTTTATATTATTTTCACTTTTTATTTTATTTTTCATTCCCTTCATCTCTCTCTTCTTCCCTTCTCTTCCTTGTAACTCTCATTTTAGACCTCATCTGCCTGTTGTACCTCATTCATGGTCCTTGGATGCTTCCTCGGGATCCGTTTGCCTCTTCCTTTTGTGACTCCTTGTCAAAGTGACGACCGACCCATCGATTCGGTTTAATGTGAAACCTCATTCTTACCCTTGTCTCTCTCTTGTCCTTGGCATCTTTGTGTCGTCCTCTTAGCTCTTTGGCCCTCTCGGTTCCTTCCTCCTATACATTCTTATACTCATGTTGATTCTTCTCCTCGTCTTCACTTTTCTCTTTATCTTTACTTTTCTCTTCATCTTCAGACTTATCCTCATCTCTACTCTTAGCCTCATCTTCCTTCATTCTCCTCATCTTCCATCTTGTTCGAGCTCCTCTCTTCGTCCTCGGAGGCCTTGTTTTTCACGTATGAGCGAAGCACATGTCGCCTGTGTAATGATTTGAATGATGAATGAGCCAACTCTTCCCTCCATCCTTCAAGCCCTCATTCGTCCTTTCATCCTCCGCCAATCCCTCCTTTTGCCTCATCCTTCCTCTCTTCTGCGCTCCCCAAGGATTGAACCGCATGAGAAGTCATTGATTATCTTGTCGATTTACTTTGGTTTCAGATTTACTTCCAGCTGAAGTAATTTTGGAATATGTTTCTAGAAGGCAACGTTCGGATTATTCCAGAAAATGCGTAAATATCCTGTTAACTTTAGTTTTAATAAGAAAATGAAAAAGGAAATCGATATATTATATTGAATTATGATATGTGAAAGATATTTGTTTTCAAATTTTTTTCCTTGTGTATTTAAATTTTATATACTTAGATTTAAAAATATTTTTTTTAACGTAAAAAAATTGTATTAAAATTTTTGTTTTTTTTTTAAATTTTTTTTTTTATATGTTTTAATTTGTCTCTTCCTCCAAGTCTCATCTACTTATTTAACCTTCCATCTGAGAGTTTCCTTCCACTGTGGAACCTCTCCATATAATCTCTAAAACCCCTTCTCCTTCACCCTCTTTATCCTCATCACATAAAACTTTCATTCTTTTCCCCCTGACCATGTTCTACACGACCTCTCATTCTTTTCACTCGTCCCCTGTTTTCGAGTTCTTTGTTTTTTCCCCCTGGTTTCACTATGCTTCGCCTGATTTAGAAGTTATGGTCCTCGTTGAGGGATTATTAGGGTCATCTCTGCTGAGTCAGGGCCATGGAGAATGGGATGAAATTGTGGCTGGGGATGAAACGGATGATAGGTGAGAGGGTTTGAGGTGTTACCGATGAGGTGGGGGATGATGACAGTCACAAGAGAGAGAGGAAGAGAGGGAAAATAAGAGTGTGTCCGTGAGGTGTTCATGGGGTTCGTGCGTGTGGAAGCCAGGATCATGTTCGACAACTCGTGCCGAAAGGGGAACCCTTTGAAACCTGCAAGAGGAGGGGACGAAGAAGGAAATGTGGGGGATTCTTATTTATGTATGGTAAAAATGAGAGGTAATGAATAAATTGACAAGGGTTCATGCGGGATTCCCAGGGACTTGTGGTGCAAAAGCGGACACAGCTTAATTTGGTTGAAATTAATTTCGGTGGACCGCCACCGACCGACGAAGGTAATTAATTTCTAAATGCAGGAATTCTTTAGGATCTCTAGAGATTTAAAAGATTCGACGGGAATTTATCGGTTTCGCTTTTAAACCTGGAAATATATTAATTCCAAAGACCTTTTAATCTAAAAATCCTCGATTTAAATCTTTGGCTATCATCATTTAAAAAAAAATAATTCTGCACTAAAATATTAAATTTAAATATTGAAAAAAAGTATGACAAAATATCATATACTAATACTTTCATACTAAATAAGACATTTCCATCACGTGGCACTCCATCTCATTCCCTTTCACTCGCTCTCAATATCTCTCACTCTTCTCTCTTTCATTCTCACTTTTATCTTCCCCCTTTCGCCGACCGAGGTCACCGCCGATTGCGTGCATTTGTATCGTTTACTCACTTTGCACTCGCTCGCTCGCGTTTATTATTTACTTCCGCTTCCGGTTTCGATGTCTAATGTTGTTTCGACGGCAGCCGCCACAGCTTGGCTTCCGGAAATGTTACCGCCATGATGTTGAGCTGAATTACCGTTGTCGTTGTTGTTGTTATTGTTATTGTAGTTGTTATTGTTGTAACCGTTGCCCTCGTGTGAGTGCGTGAAAAAATCACACGCCAACATGACGTCCTGCGTTTTATACGTATGTGTATGTGTGTGATTGCGTATGTTCGTGTCTGTGTTGAGTAAATAAAAATTTGTTGTTGTCGTGATATTTGGGTTGCGATTTTTTGTTGTTGTTGTTGTATGACAATAAAAAGGGGTTTCGCTGAACAAATTTATGTAGCATATTTTTAGGCGCCCTCTAAGCTTACTTTATTGTTGTAATATATTCCTTTGTAAATGTCGTGGTTGTACTTGTTCTTTTTGTTGTTGTTCCTCTTATTTTTGTTGTTCATCGTCTTTGTTGTTGTTTTTATCGCCCGACTAATTTCACAATGTTAACGTTTATGCGCTTGTGTTCGTGTTTAAATCACTGGCAAGCAGGTGTCTCTTCCTAATACGCCCCTGTGTGCATGAGGAGCGTGCGTAAGTGTGTGCCGGAAATTGTGCGTAATTTTATTGCCTCTAGAACGACGTGGTTTGAGTTTTTTCCCTTCATTTTCCATGCCCAATTAAACGACTACTTTGTTGAAGAGTTTTGTTTTTATGAATTTCTACCTTCTTGGAAATTTTAATAAAGTGTACAACGAAAATCAAAAATACCGAAAGTTACTTACTGATTTCAGAATTTAAACAAATTTAGATTTTTGCTGTAAAATACAAAATGAATAAAAAAAAATAATAAATAGAAATAATTTTTTAAAATAAATTCATAGTCAAATATTTCAAAAACACAAATAAAAATAACTTTTAAAATAAAAAATAATTATAAAAAATAATATATTCATATTAAGTCTTAATTGTGCCACAAACAAAGAAAATATCTTAAATTTTTCAAATTTCGTTACCTTTATTATTTTGGAATAAACTCGAATTTTTCTCTCTCTCAAACAGCGCTCTGTCTTCCTCCCTGCAGTCAATTCAATTAATTAACTCATTTCCAAAAATCTGTCCACCATCCAACAGCAATAACCAAAAAACCATGTGAGGGCGACGTCGGCTGGTCAAAGAGATAAAAATAAAAAATAGTGAACAACAACCGACGTGAAAGGAACAGCTTGTGATGGAATGAGTGTGTATGTGTTGGTATTTTTTGGTGTGGGTCGAGTGTTGGTATGTGTGTGTATGTTCATTCAGATCATTCCACGCAACATTTGTTTGCATTTCAACGCGACTCGGGTCGTCCTGCATCACTGCTGCAGTGCGAGTGATGCCGTGGGCTTGTGTGAGTGATGCCACGTCTGTGTGTGAGTGACCTTCTGCATGCATGTGTGTGTGTGATTCACATGTCCACATGTGCGTCATTGACCGTGTCTACGTTTCATGCGTCGCACGACTAAATGCCTGCCACTTCCGGTTCATTGTTTGGCCTCATCATGGCCGTCGACGCCACATTTCGTCTCCTTCTCTTCTCTCTATCCATTTCATTCCTCCGTCTCTCTTCTTTTTGCTACCTCTCTCTCTCTCTCTCTCTCGTGTTCTCTCTCCCATATTCTATCCCTCTTTTTATTTGTTCTCCTCTATGTCTCTCTTTCTCTCCTTCTCTATTTCTCTCCCTCCTGCTGTCTGCACTTCCGGTTGACTTATTGCAAGCCAATTGTTTTTGTTGTTGTTCTTCTTATTCTCTTCATCCTCTCTTTTTTTCTCTCTCTTTTCGAATCCCTTGCTTTGCACACGATGGTACTTGTTGTTGTTGTTCTTTTATTGAATTTTTCTTTGTTGCTTTTGTCTTATAAATAGTTGTTTTTTTTTTCATTAGTGTTTTTCCTGTTATTGTTGTTGTCACTACAGTTATTGAACCTATTGTTTTTGCCGTTATTGAACTTGTTGTTGTTTTATTTCTGTTATTGTTTTCGACGCGTGTTTTTCTTGTCGCGTTTCTTTGTGGTCGTCATATTGTTGCTGTTGCTGTTGTCGGGGTTGTTCTTGTCACTTTTGTTGTTCTTGTTATTATTGTCTTTATTGTTTGTTGTTCTTGTTTTTATTGCCATTATTTTTGTTGTTATTATCATACTTTTCTTTGTTGTTACTCTTGTTGTTATGATTATTGTTGTTTTTGCTGTTGTTGTTGTTGGTGTTGTTTGTCCTTCTGCTAGCGCAATTTTATGTCAACTGCTTGTGCTTCTGACAGCTCGCATTCAGAATTTATCGCCACGACCGTTGGCCACTGGCTGCTGTGGACTCCTGTCTCGGACAGGACACGAGATCCCAACCCGATCGTGCTTCACGCTTGTCTGTCTCTTTCTTTCTCTCTCTGTCTCCATCTCTCCTTCTCTTCATTGTTCTCTCCCTCTCTCTTTCTGCCACCCCCATTCACTCGCCTGTTCGCTTCAATCTCGCATCGCTCTCCTTGGGTTATCGTTCGATTCTTTTTCACTTCTCTATATTATTTTCTCTTTCTCCTCGGTGACCTGTCTCTGTCTTTCTTCAATAATCTCCTTCTATTATGTTTTTCTATCTCTCTCTCTCTCTCTCTCTTTATATCACTTTCTGTCCTTTTCTATCACTCTCTCTATCGAAGTCACTCCAGCTTCGTGTGCTTGAACCTTAGTGCATCGGACAAGAGTCGAAAATTTACGACGACTGTCGGCCCAGGCGCATTTCCAGCCGATCGACGACAGATGCGACGACAACAGACACATTGAAGGACGGACAGAGGAACAGACGAAAGGACAGACAGAGGAATAGACGAAAGGACAGACACAAGGATAAACGAAGGATAGACAGAGAGACGAGAGAGAGAGAGATAGAATGACTGCATCAGCGACGACAACCTATGACGACAACAACTGACGTCGTCAATCGGATCGAGAAAAGCACCAGAATCGACGAGAAAGACGGTGAGGAGAGTGAGAAAAAGGAACGGAGAGGGAATGAAAGGGATATAGAGAAAAGTGAGGGAAAGAAAGAGAAACAAAGAAGTAGAATGAGAGAGAAAGTGGTATTAGAAACCGAGAGGGCGGTATCACGAGCAAAATCATCATCATCATCATGAGCAACAACAGCTGCTTCTTCTGCACAAGCCACGAACATAAAATTGTTCATAGACTTGTTGTTGTCGTTGTTGCTTTTGTTGCCTTTATTGTTACCATTGTTGTTGTCATTATTGTAGTTCTTCCGACAGCAGTCACTGCAATTCTTGCTGTTGTTTTTATTGTGTATTGATATCATCACTGTTCTGATATTTTTTTTGTTGTTTCATTATTATTTCTGATCCCTTGATTTCTGTTCTTGTTGCTTTAATACATGTTGTTGTTGAGCTGTTGCAGTAGATTTAGTTTCAGTTGTTTTAGTTTTTCCTGATTATGTTGATATTGTAATAAATACTGTTGTTTTACGATTTCGTTAATATATATATTTCTCTCGCCCTAACTCTTGTTATTCTCGTATATTTTTTTACATTGATATCAACAGATTTTTACCGATGTTGCTGATGTTTTGTTTCCTTTTAGTATTTCAGTTCATTTGGTTACTTTTTTTGTTGTTTTTATTATAATATTTTTTTCCTTGCATTTACCTTGTCCTTTTATGTTTTACAATATTTATTGTTTGTTTTTATCTCCTGGATGTTACTGCGTCAAGGTGTCAGCAACACGCTGTTGCCTTTATTTATTCTGTTGGGATCCAGGTTTTTGTTCCCAACTCTCTTTCACTTTCTCTCTCACTCTCCTTTTCTCACTCTCACTTATTCCTCCCTTCCTCCCATTTTATGAAGCCCACGAGTCGATCGTTCGATCAGGTTGATTTCCATCCTTATTTTCATTTGATTTTTATTTTCACGACTTTTCTCTGAGGTTTGCAATAAAATTAAGCTAACAACGATTTTATGTTGCTGCAGGTTTCCAGTAAAAAAAGAAAAATAAAAAAAATTTCAAAAAAGTCTGCTCCATGGCCTCGTTAACACTTGCGAAAGTGTGAGTGTGAATCGTAATTTTTCCAATTTTATTCCTCCTTTTCTTCTATATTTTATTACTATTCCTCATTTTTATATCGTTTTTCTTTTTCAGAGGTGTGGAAGCTTTTTTTGAAGATTCAGCCATTTACGACGATATAAAAAGAGTGAGAGGAGGAGTGCGACGAAAGGAGAAGGAAGGTGAAATAAGGTAAGAAGAAATTTTATATGTTCATTCACAAATGGTATGAGTGATATTTCCAATAGGAATTAGAATTAAAAATCAATCATACCATGTGTAGAAAAAAAAGTTTTATATATTTTTTTAAAATTTCTCCTCCTTTTTTCATATTTTTTCCGCTCCCAAATTTTTCTGACCAAAATTTGTTTCTTATTACGAAAAAATTACTCTGCAATTAATTTCATTTTAGTTATTTTCTCTGTCATTTATTTATATTATTTTTTTGTTATTCTTAATTTTTTCCGCATAAATTCTTTTCCACCTCATGTGGTCGAGTAAGAGTTGTTGTTGTTTTAGTTAGAGGAAGTAGTTGTTGTTACCATAAGTTGTTGTTGTTGTAACAAGGGTTGCCCGCATTTGCTTTAGGAGCATAATCTTAGCTGCTAAGTGGTTGCAATTGATATTTATTGCGTGTGTGTGAGAAAAAAATAATAAAAAAAACAACACCTACAACAACAACTAGAGACAACCGGCAACATTGACCGTACAACAACAACACCGCGAGACCCTCTGCAAAAATGGTGCAAAACACAAAAACAAATTGAGGTTGCGCGAAAACAAGCGACCGCAGGATCTGACTCGATTTTCCATCTCTTTCCTCACTCTCTCCACCATTCGCTGACAGGACGAGAAAAAATAGGAAAAAAATGCTTCGTCCTTTCTATATCTTCCTTTCACTCTCTCCCTTTCACTCTTTACCTCTCTCTCTCAACGAGTTGATGAAATTCTTTTTATTTCGAAACAAAAACCGGAATTAAAGGCAAGGATCGGACGCGGAATGCAAGGACATTTTTAATAAAAAGGACAACGCGTAAAGGGACGGAAAAATAGAAAAAAGAAGGACAAGAAGAAGGACAAGGAGGACAAGGAGAAGAGGAATTAGGAGAAGAAGAAGTGTTAAGTTGACATGTTGGCTTTAGAGAAGAACGAAAGCAGAAGAAATCGACGATCAGACAAAGAAGAGACGAGGACACAAGAAGCATTTGCATAAAATTCAAATAATTCGCACTTATTTCGAGACGAGACGACGACACTAAGACAAGGGTGAGAACAGAAGAGATGAGGGATTGAACGTGAAGGGAGACGGTGAGAAGGAGACGGGGAATAATGGGAATGTATTGTCGGCAGCCCACGGGACACGGGCAGGACTCACGAGGACGACAGAAGCACACGGGAACGTGCTCGAAAAATGCTTGGAAGTGCAAGCAAAGCCTTGGAATGTGACTGTTTCGACCCTTCATTCTTTCCCTCTTTCTTTTTCTTCTCCCTCTTTCTTTTTCTTCTCCCTCTCTCTCACTCTCTTTCCAACGAAGAACAACAGTCAGACAGTCATAAAAAGGCAATAAAATGTGTGAGAAAAAACAACATAACATTCGTAAAAATGTGATAAAAAGTCGTGTAAAAAAATAACAAATAAAAATATTCCATATCAAAGAGAGAAACAAAAAATTGTCGCACGAAAGGCGAGGACACCAGCAACAACAACAACAACAATGGGGCGTCGACAACAAATGATGATGGTAGGAGAAAAAAAGTTGGGACAAAAAATGCATAAAACAAAAACGAGCCAATGCAAGGAAAGAAAACAAATAAAAATAAAATTGATAACAACAAAAACATTGGCAACAACAGCATTGGTAAAAAAATAACAACAAATTGTACAACAACAACAATTCAAATGCTTGTACGTTATCCTCGCTGTCAACATGTCCTTTTCTAAAAAAAAAACATTGCATGCCTCGACTTAGACTGCAGCAGCCGCGCCTTCTCCTGTTTCTTCTGCTTCTTCCCCTCTTCCTCTTCATCCACCACTCCTTCCTTCCCTTCTTCTCATTCTTCCAGCCAACATGTGTATGTGTGTTTGTAAATATTTCGCTGTGTTCGTGTCTGTCCGCGTGGATATTTGCGCAGCATTGCAGACAACGACAACGACATGTGTTCATAAATTTTGTCTGCAACGAACTTTATGGCAAAAAGAGAAACCGCGGCGGCAACGAAAAAAAATATATACTATATATAAAAATGTACAAAAAAATTACAACAACAATGTCACGTATGCTGAAAGAAAAAACAATGTCAGAAAGAAGAAAAAAGAACAATCATCAAATGCCACACGACTTTTCCTGCCTTAAAGTCGCAAAGGTCGCTAGGGAATTCTCAAGTGCTTGAGAGCTTTGGCCGAAATCCTGTGAGAAATAGTTTAAAAATTATGTAAAAAAGATGAAAATTTCAATAATTTTGAATGTAAACGAACATTAAACGTGATTAACAAAACTATTATTGAGAGTTTCAAAAGAGAAAAATACAATTGTGAAAAAAAGCTTTAGATTACTCAACATTACTCAATATTTCGAATTAAATAATTAATTTATAGCTAGAGAAGTAAATCCAGCTGAAATACATAAAATAAATAGAAACAAAATAAAACAAAAATAAAAGAGCGAATGTAATGTGTGGCGAGAGAGGGAGATAGAGAGAGTGATAGGAGAGAGAAAAACGAAATTGTTTGAAATCCAAAGTCTTCCAAACGTCTTTGCTGTTACATTATTAGAGTTGGTCTAATTAGAAGAAGTGAAAAAGAGTGGGGAAAGGGGAGAAAGGCAGAGCGAGAAGGAAGATCTACGCAGAGAATTGCATGAGACCAAGAGCAGATGGCGCTGAAGTTTCAATTGTTTGCCACCTCTTATCTTTCGTCTGCGTCTCCTTTCCATCCTTTTCATTTCAGTCTGAGTGCGTGTGGATTTTCACAAAGTTTTTCCCTTCCGTTTTTGATTGTCTTCACTTTTTTGGATTTTGTAATTTTGATTTTGTAATTGTTTATTTTTTCTGATATTTTTGTTATTGTTTTTTTTTTATTACATTTTCTTTTCTTGGTTCCCTTTCATTGACACTCGGTTTCAATTAAATTCAAATGTATGCGAGCAGCACCGTCTCGGCCATCGATAATAAGCGACGGACAGAACTTTCTACTCCTTTCGATCCTACGATTTCAATAACAGAGCGAGACAAAGGAGAGAAAGGGAGACAGTGATAGCCATCCGTCCTTAAACAATCTGCTCCCGGTTTCATTTCGCAACTGTTCGAGCAAACAACGCAAGGACTATCGACTTCAGCAACAACAAAGACGTAAAACCAATAACAAAAACAGCAAAAACAACAAGAACAACACCATCGTCAGCATTTCAAACAAACATCATTTGAATGTCGAGCCACGCCCTCTCAATTCGACGGCCTTCTCCGCATCTCGACGTTGGGCGAAATTAGCATATCTTGATAAATTTCAATTTTATTATAAATTTTTGAGATGCTCCGAAGACGCGACGCCGACGACTTTGAATTTGCTTTCGCTGGAAACTTTGACTCTTTCACGGAGGCTGTCTCACTCCCACCCTCTTCCTGTCTCTTTCTTTATCTCGCTTTCTTCTTTCGACCCTCTTTAACTCACTCTCTCATTCACTCTTTCCTCTGCTCTATCCATCTGTTTCTCTGACTCTCGATTGGTTCTCGCGAACCTAAGGAAGCTGAAGTTGAAGGAAGTGACAACAACACTATAACAACAAAAACTACTTCGACAACAATAACAAAAAGGAAAACTACAATAATAATGCGGATAACATAGCTAGGATATTCCGCATAATAGTTAATTGCGGACAGGACGCCGTTTTCGAAAATTGTTTTGGCGCGTCAGGCGTCTCGTGTTTATTTTAGCTTCGATTGAGAGTCCCCAACAGAGAGAGAAAGGAAGGGAGAGAATTGAGGGAAAGGGACAGCGGAGTGAAGAGGTCCTTGAATGGGGGCGTCGAAAAATTTATTCCGCCCCCTCGTGGCGCTTAATCAGCAACCGTTTTGATGGCTTTTATTTGGCTTTTGATTTTCTCCGAAACGGATCTCCGCCGTCGTCATAGTTGTCGTCATCATTGTCGACATCTTTCTTTTCCCTGTCGTCTTCCTTCTTGTCATCCTTGTCGTCAACTTCATCTTCGTGAAGTCAAAGTGAATGTCAATGAGAGCCAAAGTACACAGGGCAATAGTTGTAATGGAGTGAGAGGTAATGAGAGAGAGGGAAGGAGGAAACGGAACTGACGTCAGCAAGGAAATGAAAGGCCTTTCTTTACTTCCTGAAGAATACATAATTTTTTAATGGAAAAAATGTTTTTAAATTCGATTTTTATTACTCATTTAATATATTATTAAATATGTAAAAGTTAAAAAATAATCGGTTATTCTAAAGAACAATTTCTTAATTTGCTAAAATGCTAAACTGTTTAATTTTTTGATATCACATTTTTTTAAAGAAACATTTATAAATAAAAATTCAAAGCAACATTTTTTAAGTTTTAAAATTCTTAAATTCTATTCTTATATCAAAATTTTTCCCACAACTTCAAACTACCAAGAAAGAATTCAGAATTTCCTTTACACTATTTCCTATTTCTCTTTTCTCTCGTTTATGTCGTGATCTCTATCGCCATTTATTTGTTGCTCTTCCACAGTGCAGGATTGAATCATAAATGTATTGCTTGGAAGAGCAAATAATTTCCGTCATTTTGTAAAACGAGCAGAGGACAACGAGAACGACAAACCAACACACAGAGAGACGACAACGACACGACCACTTTACGAGACAATCGTCCACCCACACAGCGACAGACAGACGATGTCGCTGTCTCTGTCGCTCGCATCCGGCGCTGACTGCGGCGCTGTGACGCATTTAATGAGAAAAGTTAATCTGAAAGGGCACCGGAAGTAATCATCAACAGCTCCACATCCGGTCGACAAGGTGAACGGCGGACGATGAAAGATGAACAGAAATATTCATAAATAGGACAAAGGGCGGACGGTGGTAGAACAATGAGCGAATGCAATGAACGGAAACTGGAGAAACCATCAGGATATGAAAGTGGAAAGCGGTTGGAAAGTGGATAAACCTCAATTTTAATGGAGAAATATGCTGAAAAATTAACTTACGTTAGTAAGAGGAGAGAAAATCGTTTAAGATGACATTATAAGAAAATAGAAAGAAAAAATTCAGAATCATAAGAAATTCTGAAGAAATCGTAATATTAAATTCAAAATAACGATAGTAGATAATAGCAAAAAATAAAAAATTAATTAGTAAATTTAAAATAACATGTAAAATTTGAGTGAAAAATTTAAAAATGTTTGGTTGTAAATGTTTGGTTGATAATTAAGTAATAAAGAAATAATTTGAAATAAAAAAACATTTTACATATACTTACATATTGAGTTTGAAAAAAAAATTAACGATTATAAAAAAAATAAGAAAATTGATTCATTATAATGAAACACAAAACAAAAATAATAAGTGTATTAAATAATCGAATTAATGCGATGGAAAAATCTTCTCAAGGGACAAAAAGAACATCCCAACAATTGTTCTCTTAGAGGAAGGTCCAAAGGACCTGCATGAGCATGAGTTCAAACAATTGAACAGCTGATGATGAACTTCAGACAATGGCCAGAAAGATGGAGAAAAGGAGAGGGGGAGAATGGAAATGCTTTCAAGTGGCATTGGGATCAAAAAGGATCCTCACGGTAATGCGCGTGCCAGACAAAAGTCTGATGTCAAAAGACGTTCGCGTAAAAGAAAAAAAGAGAGAAAGAAATCACATATTCACAACACACACACACATACATTAGGCGATGTGTGTGTGTTGTGACTGGCATGCAAAGAACATGGTGGAAAAAATGCTGAGATTTTCTTGTTTTATTATATTTAGTTTTTTGAGTATTTTTTTGTTTAAATTGTCATTTTTCAGAAAATGCACTCGGCTGCACATTTGTCACCATTTTTAGTCGATCTCTTTTTCTCCTTTCCTCGCCTCACTCTTGCTCTAAAATGAGACAATAAGGAAAAGAGGGAGATACAGAGAGTGGGAGGGAGAGAGTGAGAAGCGAATACAAACAAATGAATGTGCATTAGTGAGCGTTAACTCAAAGCGAATTGTGAGCGCGCAGCGAAGTGTGAAGCGAAACATGTCAACAAGGACGAAGCGCGAATTGCGATGGCGAAAACAATGCCCGCCGAGTGAGTGAGTGAGATAGTTGAGAACAAAACAAGTAAAAGGCGCGAGAAAACAAAGAAGTCCAATGTAAGAGAATCTACAGAAGGTCTGGAATATGGAATGGAGATGGAATAGAACAAGAGTGAAGAATAGAAAAAATGGAAAAGTAATCAGCGTAAGAAGAGATAATATTAATATTATGTGGCGATAGAAGATTAATTTCTGAATTACTTTCATTAAAATTCAACGTTTTTTTTATTAAGGCAAGATAGTAGTGGAAAAAATGACAATGAAATGATATCATCAATAAATATATGCGCAAAAAATAAAGCTGAAGTAAAATAAGATATTACTGAAAGAAATAAAAATAATAAAGGTTTAAAAAAGACTCAAAAGCACATCAGAATCAGTTGAACGAACCAAAGCGAAGCTTCTCTGAGGACAAATAAACGCGGGAATAAAAGATGCGTTTGACTATGAAGTGATAGTGAGCGATGGCTGAGAGTGCGAGAGCGTGCGTGTGAAGAGAGTTTGGCTGAATGTGTGAAAGTGCAGAAGTGTGTATGTGTGAAAATTATCATACATAATGAGTGAACGAGCAGATGAATGACTGAGTGAGAGTATGAGTATATGTGTGAATAAGAATATGAGTGAGTATGTGTGAGTATGTCGACATGTATGTCTGCGTAAATAAGTGACGGCGTGTGTGTGCGTGAATAAATGATTGTGTGTGAGTGACGGAAACGAACGTTTTACGTGCTCAAACGTCTCCACGGAAATGAAGTGAATTCGCGCTCTCAGTGAACTGTTTGTTTTATGGCAGGATATGAGAAACACAGAGTAAGACAGAGAGACAGATAGTCAGACAGAAAGGCAGAGGGAGAAAGAAATCCAATAATGACGAAGACACGAAAACGTTTTCCTATACTTGAGGGAATCGAGATAAAATTAAATAACGAGAATGAAGCAATATACTGAAGGATTGTAGATCAAGGTATGGATAAAATGAGCACTAAAAATGCTGATTGAGAAATCGAATATACTTTAAATTAAAAAATAATCTATTTAGTGTCGTAAAAAAAATTATATAAAGACAAAAAAATAGTTTTAATTAATTAAAAACGTTTCTAGAAATATTCGATTTTATTTATATATTCCAATTGTCAATTTTATTCTAGAATTAGAATTTTATTCTAGAATTGTGATATTTTGCAATGTTGTAATGTTATACTATGAAACAATATTCTAAACTATATGAAATCGAATTCCCAAAACTATCGCATCCTCATTTCCTAATAGGGCAAATTTTACAGAAGTAACTGAAATGCTGTTCCTGACCCTAATCGAATTCGCGTATATTTTCGAAATAATTGCTTGCCATGCGAATTGTTTTCCGCTGCGAACAACATTCGCAACGGGTTTATAAACAATTATTATTAATATTACTTGGCCGAAATATAATTGGCTGCTAATAACATATTCCCAGCAGCAGCAATGGACACAAACACACACACACCCACTCATATGAGATCGGGGAAATAGCGCTAATTTGGACATGAGTCGAAAGTTCGCTGAAATAAAATTTCACAAATTATTATGAATTTTTCGCTTGTGTTTCGTATGCGTTTCGCGTAAATATGGAAATTTTTCAAACAATTTCGCAGCACAAGACCCGAGGGTAAATGTTTGATAGTATGTGTGTGTTATTTGCACCAGTGTAAGTGACTTTCGTGGTATTTGTCGATGTGTGTGTTGGTATGATTCAATTGTTGTTTGTTTTGCTCATTTGGCACAATTCAATTATTGCGTTTTGTAAAATAAAAGGTATTTTTGTTGCTGGCCATGGATGTGGTCGGTCGTGCTACTGTGTTAGTGTTGGTGTGGATGGTTGTGTTGGTGTTGGTTTGGGAGGTGGTGTTAGTGTTGGTGAACATGAGCTAATTTCGCTATATTCAAATGCCGCTGTCCACATGCAAATTCCGCTGCACGCCCAGAGGGCTCCGCATAATCAAGGACACGTTCTTCATTCGATTTGCTGGCCGAAATCATT
The DNA here is from genome assembly GCA_017309665.1 of Coelopa frigida. NCBI lineage: Eukaryota > Metazoa > Arthropoda > Insecta > Diptera > Coelopidae > Coelopa > Coelopa frigida. Next base: position 1,479,034 of record CM029562.1, read on the forward strand.
GGCTCGTGATTGCTCCCGACTCCGAGATCCACGGTACAAAGTTCGCACCAACGACACATAGAATTATTTGGGTTTTTATTAATAACATCCTGGGGCAGTCGACAGAATTACGAATTCTTCATTTCCAGAACGATTTATCACGATCCGTCATTGGAATCACGTTCCCCCAACATTGAGTTGCACAGTTATAGGCGCCCAGAGATAATAGAGCACGCTCTCGAAGTCGAGGGTTTCTCGATATTCATGGATTTCACGAAAGTACCCAAATTCCAAATGCCCAACCGAAACTTCATCTCTTCATCCTCGGCATGAAGATTTATGATTCGAAGATTCATGACGATCTCCCTCATTCGATTGACATTCCGACAAATTCCACTGCATAGTTCCAGGCTCTGAGTAATGGACCACGCACACATCTGAAGGCCACGACGACCTCTCCCATTGTCCCCTGAATTCTTGTATTTTCTCAACTCTTCCATTGAGATTTATGATTCATTCTGATGATGACGATGATCGGATGATTTTATTTCGATTTTCTTCTCGAGGATTTTAATCTCTTTCATCCTTGCATCTTTTTAGGAGCAGACAGTCTTCTCACAGACACCCCATAAACCATGTGACTGTGTATGTGAGTGTATTGCGTTTGTGTGTGTGTGTGCGATTTGTCAATATTTGCATAAATTGTCAATATTTTTTACGATTATCGGCGAACATTCTCCCAATGCAAAATGAGAAATTTTTGATTTATGATATTCGTCGTCTATCTAACCATCCATCTATCTCTCTCTCTCCCACTCTATTGATCTTCTTCTGCTTCTCTCTCGCTCTATCGTCGTGTCCTCTGTCTCTCTCTCTGATGTGTCCTGATAGATACGTCCGACGTCTAGACGACGATAAGTGAAATTTATGATGGTGTTTGTGAAACTTTTCATTATTTATGACAAACAAATAAAATGTCCTTCAAGCCATTCGCATGGGGGGCGGTGAAAAATGAACTTCAGTCAGATAATTTGCTGATTTTTACAATTTTTCTTCCTTTCAAATGTCCGCTTTGTGTAAGTTTCTACCAAAATGATGGATTTTCAATCCTCATCACATTTACATTTAATTTTCGTTTATAATTTACTTTAAAAAGATTTAAACAACTGAAAATAAAATATATTATTGAAAAATTTAATTTTTTATTCTTATTTAATATCTTTTTTCGCTTAATTTACAAATTTCCAAATTGCCTTTTCTTAAAATGAGAATTTTCATTTTATATTTTTATAATATTAAAATTTTACAAAATAAATTAAAATTTTTGTATTCCTAAATATTAGTTCTTACTTTACTGTTATAAAAATGATTGCTTTAGTTTATTATTTTGCCATATTTTTGTCTTGCTAATGTAAATCGTGACCACGAGAATTTTTTCATTTAAATTTGAAAAATAATCTATTTGCCCATTACAATCTTTGTACCTTCACCCATTCATTCCCGAAATCCAGCTTCTTCCGGCACTTCCTCACCTCTATCTAAATATCTCTCTCTTCCTCATTTGCTCAGTGTGTCTCCTTCGCTCATTAAAAGCCCTGCGTGCATTTGGAGTTCTAAGTCAATATTAGGTCATTTGGAAATGGGAAATTTTATCCCAAAGCGAACTCAAAAATGATCCTCCCACAGGCGGGTGCAAGCGGCAGAGCCGAGTTGTCGGAAGGGGCGGGGGGTTGAGTGGGAGACGGGGCGTCGTCCTTCCTTCGTTCATCCTCCACTCTTCCTTCCGTCGTTCGTCTATCGTCCGTCCTTCGTTCGTTCGTTCGCTTGAACTCGCGTAGCATCAACGCCAAGCCTTTGATTTACGCCACCGAGAAAGAGAGAGAAAGGTACAGAAGATAGGTAGAGCGAGACAGACAGAGAGAGAGAGAGTGAGAGCATAACAATGGGTATGAGTGAGAAATCTGAGGCTGTTGCAGCAGCTCCGCTTCCGGTTTCCCGGCCCCGGCTGCGCTCACAACGGGCGCGAATTAGAGCGTGCATCATAAATGTTTTGGGCGCCCAATTATAAAGCGTTGCCAGCCGAACAGCACACCGAGCGCACCAAAGCGACCGTCGGACGAACATCTGACGAACTCACCAACGGACAGAAGGACGGACATCGAACGACCGAACTTCGAATGGCCGTCTGTCCGTCCGTCCGTCGGTGGTGGCTTCCAACACATCAACCGCCTGGCGTTCAAAATACAACCTCTCTGTCTCCCTCTCTTTCCTTCTGTCTATCTCTCTCTCTCTGTGCCTTTCTCCCTCTGGCTTCCGCTCTGGTTGCCTTCGTGGCCTCCGCTTGGGATCCGCTCGTGGTGTTCTCTCTGAATCCTTCCGTGGCCAACTCCCACTCACTCTTTCGACTACTCTCTCCCTCTTCTCTCTCTCTCTCTATTCTCCCTCTTCACTCTCTCTCTCCCCACTCCATCCCTTCTTCTCGTCCATGGGCGGCTTAAGTGGAGACGTATTACAGGAGCTCATGTTATCATTTGCATTTGAATTGGGCTCCTGCCCACGTCCATGCGAATACTTTGTGTGCAGCCGAGCATGTGTATATGTGTGTTCCAAACATGTGTGTGTAGATGTGAGAGTGTATGTATATTTGTATGAAATCGCGTTCTTTGGCTTTTTACCTTCCAGTCCATTATTATCATCGTTTTGCTTGCGATTCGCTTCGCTTCGTTGCGTTTCGCTCGTTGCATTTGTATGCGAGGGACTACGAATAACTCTAAGTGACACATTCTCCCTCTCACACACATTCTCTTTCTCTTGCATACACTCTGTCTCCTTCACATTCCCTCTCTCTTTCTCTCTCTATCTCTCTGTAGTGCCTTTTTGAAGTTAAATGCGAGATAATGGAATTTTATAATAAATTTTAAACAAAACCATTGCATTAGGCACAAGAACTCTTCTCATCCAAGGGCGGAGGCCATTTTCTATCTCTCTCTATATATATTTGTGTGTGTGCTTTTACAATATTCACGTGCATGTGTGAGTTCAAAGTGGCGAACATAAATTAGCCAAATGATTAAAATATTAATAAAACTACATTCACTACATTCGCATTCGTTTAAATGCTCTCAGAGACAACTTCATCGGTGTGTGTGTGTGTGTGAGAGTTGATCAATGTGTATGTGTTGTTGTTAAATATGTGTAAAACGAATAATAATAATAATGAGTTGCATAATTTACGGCGCCGTTCTAGTGTGCGGCCACAATTCGTTGTTTTGTTAATTAAGAAAGATTTAATAAACAAGCTGCAAATTTGGGCACGATTTTCGGTAGTCCTTCTTTGTTGTTGTCGTTGTTGTTGTCTTTTTTATTTGTTTTTGGTTATTTGTGGATGGTGGAAAGCGGTTGTGGTTGGTGGTTTAGGTTTTGAAAATATGGTTTACAGAAATATTTGATTATGAATTATAATCTTTAATTTCAAATTATTGTAGGCTTTAATTTAAATCTTAATATTTTAATAAATTTTTTTGTCAAGAAATTTGCAAGACATTTTTTTACGTTTTATTGAAATTTATCTACTGGGAGAATTTATTTTTTTCTATATTTAATATTTCTTGATAATTTAGACAATAACTTAAATTATTTATTTATTTTTTTTTTATATTTAATATTTCTTGATAATTTAGACAATAACTTAAATTATTAAATTTATTCCTTTCCTACGGAAGAAATTAAAAATGTATGTTTATTTATCCATTTCTCTAAGAGTCCTTGAAATACTCCACGACTTCCAAGTTTTCTATTTATTACCCTTTTCCCATTTATCTTTTTTCTACTGATTAATCCTGGCTTATTATTTACCTTTGCCCAGCTCATCTCACTCTGACTAACATACCATTAACATATCGAATCGATAACATTTAATCCTCTTCTATTTCTCATGCTCCAATTCCTTCATGTGTTTACTTTATTTCCCTAATTATCATCTGCATTTCTTTATGCATTATCTTAGTTCTTTATTAAGCCTCAATGATTTGCAACTCATATGGATTTTCTCCTCAGCACTGATTCTTTTATTTTCTTATTAATTTTATCTCTTTTCTCTCTCACATTCCTCTTCTCTCACTCACTTCTCACTCTCATTTGTTTCTTCTCTCTCTCAATGTTCTCTTCTCTCTCCTCCCCCATCATCCGTTACTCGTCTGTCGATCCCTAGTTATTGACATTCCACGCTCTTAATTATTTAAAACATTGCTTCACTCATTTCACTGCATAACAAATAAAATCCACGAACATCACAAACAATTCAGGCGAAAGAGAGAGAGGGAGAACTCATTCTACCCCTCTCGCTCACTCTCTTGACCACTGTTCTACTCGCCTTCTCAGTTTCACTCCTTCTCTATTTAATGCCTTATCCGTTTATTTCCTTTATTATTCAATCTTTATTTTTTCAATCCACCTCTCTCTCTCTCTCTCTCATTCTTTTGCACCCTTCGTTCTCTTTTTCTTTCTCATTTTAACTCTCTCTTTCTCTCCCTCTCACACACTCTGTCTGGCCTCTCGAAACCCGGTTTGTTTACGAAACGAGAATCGCAACCGAAATGAATTTATAATTTAATTTTCTTCAAAAGCTTTTGCTACGTTTCATTTTCGAAATGACGCCGGCACATGCACGACATATGAGCGAAAGGAATGGAGAGATAAGGGTGAAAGAGAGCGAGAGAGAAAGAGAATGAAAGGGGTAGCCAAGGGTGCGAGGGAGAGAGAGCCACGGTGCCGCAGACACTTGTCGAAGAAAGAGTTAAAGAGCGGAAGAAAGTGGGAGTGGGGTAAAGTGGAATGGAGTAAACAGCATTCGAAATGTACCGACAACACTCACACACACCCTCTCACTCACTCACACCCTCTCACTCGCTCATCTCCTTCTCCCTCACACTCCCACTCACATTCGTTCGCATATGATTTTCAACTATTTTGTATGGAATTCATACTTTCGTGGAATGTAACGGTTGCCAGCCACAGAGCTTTATTCCCCTCATTTTTTATTCCGTATTTTCACCCTTTGTCTCGTGTTTATCAGTGTTTGTTTTATTGTTTTATTTGTGCTCCGCTTTTCTTGGGATTTTTCTTTTTTTTTTGTTCGTTTTCTTTATTTATTTTTCTTTGTTTTTTCATTGTATTGTTTATTTCAGTTGCTTTGCATAATTTTATTGGTTTCTCCACTATTCCTTTCAATGTTATGGTTTCTCTTGTCACTTTTCTCTCCCCCTCAAGTTCTCTTGCTCACTCTGTCTTGCCCTTTCACTCACACATCTCATGATTTCTCAGTCCCTTCCTCTATCATCACATTTGCAAAGCGAGCTTAAATAAAACATGTGAACTAGTTTCCATGAGTAAAGGGAGAAAGCGAAGGAGAAATAAATACAAATGGACAGAGACCCAGAGACAGATAGAAGATGGAGGGACAGATAGTCAGACAGATGGAAGGACAGATAGAACAAAAGGGTTAATAATATGCGAGTCCCGAAATAGCATTGAATTTCGTTTGAAGGACGAGAAGGGGAGAAAACGATAAAAACAATAAAATCTCCAAACAACAATAAAATAGAATAGAAATAGAAAAGACAATGGAAATAATAGTGAATATTTTGTAATATGAAAAACATGCTAAAAATTGGAATAATTCATGTTTCATTTTTTTAGTTCACTTATTTATATTCTCTCATTTTTTGTCCAGGGTTTCTTTAGAAGTCGTAAATAAAATTTGATGTATTTTTTCTTGTACATTTTTTATTGTATATTTTTACTAAATTTTTACATTTCGTCTTAGTTTTTCTCTATGTATTTTTTCCTTATGATTTTGATTAATTTTTAGAATATTTTTTTATTTTTTGAATGATATCTTTTGTCGTTTTTATTTTAAAATATTTTTCTCAATTTTAGTTGAATACAATTTATTTTTTCTTGTATTTTTTTTTTGTGGTCGCTTCCCCATTGTCTTCGGGTTCTTTGTGCTCCTGCACTCTAATCTCCTTTCTTGACTTTGATATCCTTCTGTTTACACGTTTTCCCTTCTTGACCACGTCCGCTTTCATCGTCAGCCATTAGCTTTCCTTTCAACATCTCCATCTTCTTCTCCCCCTCACCTTCTCCACTTCCTCTCTCTCATCGTCCTTCATCTCAACTATGACGAAACCTCAGTCATATTCCTATCTCCCTCGCTCATTTTTAATTTCCTCTTCTCATCTTCCTCATCCTCATCATGCCCTATTGTTGGGTTCATACTATTTTATTTTTGTTGTTTGCAGACCATTTTCCTTACAAGTTGTTGTTGACGGTTTTTATTTCGAGTTGTTTTTTTTTCTCCTCGTCGTCGTAAATTTAATGTAAATTTTATATTCCGTCTCATCTTTCTTTTCGGTTGCCCACTCCTATTTTTTTCTCCAGCCCCTTCAGGCAATTTTTCTATTTTGACTCTTTTTTCGTTCTCGAGTTTCTTTTGAGCTTTTTAATGCCCGCAAACAATTCAATTAAGCTTCTTCTTCTTATCTTCTGCCTTCTTTTCATGTTTTTTTTTATACATTTGTTTTTTTTATAGTTTTTACGCATTTTATTTGTCGCGCTTAAAATTATTTTAAGACTCCTGTGAGGAATTTTCTATTATGTTTCCTACCATGCTGCTGATTGTCCTCTTGTTTTTCTCCGGAAGCATATTTTTAAAACTGATAATAAACTGAAAATAAAATATTAAATATTTATAAAATAAAATATATTTTTTAAAAAATATACAAATATTAAGAGATATTGGGTAAAAAAGTAAACGAAGACATAAGCTGATGCAAATACAGAGAGAATGTAAGATTTAAAACAAATAAAAGTTCATACAAAAATAAACAAAATGAATAAATATAAATGAATAAAATAAATGAATAAAATAAATATATTTAAATGAATATAATAAATAAATACAATAAAGGAATAAAATAAATGAAGAAAAGAAACAAATAACTGAATGAAATAAATGAATAAAGAATAAAATAAATGAATAAAATTCATAAAAAAGGTAAATCAATGAAAAAATTATAGAAATAAATGAATGAAATAAATGCATAAAATAAATAACAAAAAAATGTAAATAACTTAAAAAAGCAAGAACATGAAAAAACCAAATCCGATGAGAAAATATGAAACAATGAATTATGATGCTTGCACAAATGCTGTATTGAAATAAACCGCAGCAGCTTCTCCTAATTCGCTGCATTTTATGGGAATTCGTGCAATCAACGCGCCGGCAAAAATGCCAACCCAACAACAACAATGAAATGGCCAACAAAGAACAACTGAATGGCCGCACAACAACAACTGAATGGCAATCCAACAACAAGTGAATAACCATCAAACAACAATAAAAGAGATATCCAAAAAATAGTAACAAACCGAGTAACGAAAATAGTTGGAAAAAAGGTGGGTGGGAAAAACTGTCGCCAGATATTAATAGAAAAACTACCATTGGCCAACAGAAATGGCGAATTATGTTGTTAAACTGGAGGGGATTGTTTTTTTATGTTGTTTTACTAAAAAAAAACAATTTTTTTTATTTTTTGGAAAATATTTTGTTTTCTTCTCTTTGATGAAAATTGTCATTTGCGGCGAATGTTTCGCCAAATTTATGTTCCAGCCGAGCTTCAAAAGGTCCCCAGATTTTTCCGAATATCATATTTTTCACTGTACGTATTTTGTGTGCGAAAATTCATATTTTTGTATTTTGTTAATTTTTTTTTCATTTATTACACTTTTGTCGATTTTAAGAGCTGAAATTTTAAGCTTTCATTGACAACGACTGCATGTGACATGACGGCAAAAAGGACAGCAATAAAGATGATGACGATGACGTAAAATGTTGCCTGAAAAAGTCGTATGAAAAATATTTTTGTCGTCATTTGAGCTGAAGTGAAGTTTTTCACATTTCACTCTTATTTTCAATTCAATTTTTGCACTCTGGCTGTTTTAAACTCGACTGAAAGAAAAAACTATGATGAAGAAAAAACTATATAAGAGAAAACTACTGCCCTGCATTTTATTACCTCTTATGATTTCAACTTTTATGTCACTGAAATATATTTTTTTTAAATTTTTTTAAAGATATAATATCCAAAGGCATAATTGGTTGACCTTTGTCTGTCTGGAGGTAAACTCTTTGTATCAAATCCCACGAGAGTAAAATCGTGAATAAAAAGTGGCTTAAGCCATACCTAAAATCCATCATTAGATTTTTGTATTTTTTCATTCTACGCCTAATCCAAAATAAGACAAATAAAACAAAATCTCTCTCACCCTCTTCCCAAGGACTCACATGTCGCTATCTCCCTTCAGCGGAGAATGCGAACCAGACTCGAGAAGGACACAATTTCTAATGGAAATAAATCAGGATATGCTAATCTTTTATGACATATGTAAATTACGCCGCCAACGCGAGGATCTCGATTCACGTTTTAATATTTTTTCACATTTTTTTTTCTTCCACAAACAAGCAGTGCGAAAGGTGGAGAGTGGTAGAGAGAATCAGAGAGAGGGAGGTAGAGAGAATGAGAGCGAGAGTGCTGCATTCATTTTGTCCTTTTGCTCCTTGTCCTTTCGTCCGTTCGTTCATTACTCATCCTGCATGACAAAATGATTAAGCGAGGAGTGCTTTTCACCTCGTCGAAAGGATCGTGGAGCGAAAAGAGAGAGAGAGAGACGAGACCGTGAAAAAATGTTGCAGGACAACGAGTGACAAGTGCAAAGTTATGTGTGAGTGTGCATGAATTTGAATGGGATATTATTCAGCTGCAGATCAGTCCAAAGAGGAAGTGGAAGAAAGGGAGAAGGAGAGAAGTAGAGAGTGAGTGGAGCAAAATGTGTAGAGAGAGATGGAGAGTTTTCCAAAATTTCTCATTTCCAACTTCCTGTCATTCCTTTTGATGAGTTTTTCTCACTGTTATGAGATCTCTTTCTGTCTCTTTCTCTCGCTGTTGTACTTTCTTCCATCTCTCTTTCCCCTCTTGTCTCTCATTGTATCCATCTGTCACTTTCTCTCTATCACTTGTGCCATCTCATTTCTTCTCTTCTATGTCCAGTTCTCCCCCTTAAATTTACTTATGGTCTGAGTCAGGAAATTAGCAACAAGCAACGCATTTCACACACACATACATTATTCATACAACCGCGGTTCCCAAACACACACACAGACACATCTCATACCTCACACACACATAGAGTCGCCAACCCACACACTCATTCAACGAAGCATGACTTTCCACTCATACACACACATCTCTCTCTCTCTCTCTCATCAATTTCCATTCGTATTCGTGTTCATGTTGTCCGAGCATGTTTGTGAGCGTGGCGGGGAGAATGAATGTATGAGTGTGTGTTATGAGTCTGCGGCTGTATGAGAATGTGGGTGTGTGAGTATGTGGGTGGATGAGTGTGGGTGTGTGTCTCGAAAGCGACACCGGATGTTGCCGGAAATTAGGGTGTCGTCCAAAATCGTCCGCCGTGCGCGAATTACAATCGGACAGAGAGACAGCCCTATATAAGGAACAGACAAGCGACGTGAGAGAGAGAGGGAGCAAGCGAGACAGGGAGAGAGAATGACAACCAGACAGCGAACTAAACAGATAGAAAGATAACAAACAAACTCGCGGACATAGAGATAGACGAGCCTTTCATATATGTATATGAAATGTGCACATGAAACGTGTGAGAGACCCGTAAATGTGGGGGATTTTAAAGCAAAATAGAAAGTTAATGCGAGACTAAATATTTTATATAATTAAATAGGAATAAATAATTTCGTATACACTTTTTATATAATATAAAATTATAATAAAATTAATTATAAATATATACTTTATTCAAATAAAATTCAAATTCTATTCTAAGAACTGAAATCGTAAGCTAAACAAAAATATACATATATTTCTCATTAGATGATTTCAATAATTGTTAAACTTCATATTTTCTGTAATTAAAAAAATAATCTAAAGCCATTTATAAATTTTCGAAATACTAATTAAAGCCCTGGCGTGAATAAGTATACGAATTAAAATCGCTCATTCACCCCTTGGTATCATCTTTCACTCACTTTCTGTTTCTGTCCCACTCCCTCTTATCCTAATAACTTAATTACCATTTGAAGCTCCTCTCCTCAGGTCGACGACGTCAATGTGAAACTTTTCAACCGAAAAAGCCAAGCCAACAACAAACAAAGGTGAGCTTGTATGTGGCTTCAAATATGTGTGAGTTATGTGTTTGTGTTTGTACGTGAGTGTTTTCATGTATTATTTGACTTAAATGAAGTGTTTAGAAAAATAGTTCACAACGTGTGCTGCGACAAGAAGCTATTTGAAACCAACTATTGGATATGTGAGAATATTTTACGTGAGTTCAGTGAACTTAAGTGTGGAGGCGAATATTTCAATTCATAAAATATTATATTCTGAGAAAGATAATTTTGTATTCATTGAAAAAGGGTTGAAAAGGCTTTAATTCTGATTTAACTATCACAAGTTATTCTTTTCATCTCTCTTTCATACACAAATACATAATTATTCCTGTTTAATTAACATACATTCATTATTTAAGTCAAATTTTATGAAAATTCTAATCGACATGTGAAATAAAAACATAAAAAAAAATTATATGTCAAAAAAAAATTCGTGTTCATATATAATTTCATAATTTGATGAAATTATTATATATTCATTTTTTAAATTTTTATTTTTTATTATTTGCGTGGTTAAAAAAGTTTTATATTAGAGTAATAGTCACTCATACGCCCCGAGGATCAGCATCAACAAATTCTCGCAACCACTCGTATTCGTGAAGAAGATCAGCCCGAGAAGTTGACACGCGTCCTGGCCACAGGGACTTGTCAGCAGTTACTTTTCCGGAATCCACAATCTCTCCTTAACCAACCCAAGGAGGCAGAAAAAGACAGAAAAGCGAATGGGATGCAGAAAAGAAGAGAGGAAGGGAGTGTCAAAGAAACCTCCAAATTCTGCTACAGTGTCACGAGAGAGCGAAGAAAACTTCTAAATACACTTCTCGTACTTTGGGGCCACTGTGAAGGGAAGAAGAAGAAGAACTACAAGAATATCAAATACGACAACAAAACCACGAAGAACTACAACAAAAACTCCTTCCACAACTCACCGACGACGCGTGCCCGAGGCTGCCGAGTCGCCCTCGTGTATCCTTCGTGGGCATGTCCGGGAATCCTGAGTATCCTCCGTGTCATGCATGTCCGTTGACATCGTCAAATTGGCGTTCGCCATAACAGAAGAAGGAGGAGGAGGAGGGTAAGTAGAACGAGTAGAAGAAGGTAAACGCGAACGAGAGAGAACTATTGAGAGGTGAGCGAGATCCTCACGAGTGCTTAAATCAACTCAAACACACACAAACTCCCACACGCAGCCCACACTCACATGAACACCGAACACACTCGGAGACTTTCTCATGGACACGTGCGTTTCCTGTCAGTCGACGGCCGCCGGAAGGAAGCAAGTGGAAGGAGGACGAAGAGAAGGGCAAAAGGAAGGAGGGCGAAGCCGAGGGGGAGAAGGAGTGAAGAAAAATGAAGGCAATGGAGTCTCAGCTCAACCTGTGCCAAAGTCAAAGATCACGCATGCAGAGGAAGAGAAGCAACGATGGAGAGTGAGAGAAGTAGAGAAGGAGATTGAGAGGAAGAACGAGAGAGAGAGGGGGATATAGAACGAGGGATTGATGCAAAGGAATTTCAGTGCCAAGAAAATTTGAAGAAACGACGGACACACATACACACTCACACACACATAGACAAGGACTTCCGCCCGGACTCAGACTCAAGGTGCACACACATATATTTGTTGCTTGTAAACCTTAACTTACATATTTTTGCATTACTTTCTGATAGAAAGAGGTTAGAAGGATGAAGACAGTGAGAAGAAGAACGAGAATACAGAAAGAGAGAGGAAGACAAAGAGAAGAGAGATGGGAATAGAGAATATAAACATAGACAAAGACTTAAAGACAGGTTAAGGGATTCGAGAAGGGACAGATCGAGAGAAGGAGAGGTCAGTTAGTTTGGATTTATTTATTCTCCAGCCCAACGTCTTTCTTCCTCACTCACACTCTCTTTCTCCCTATCTCACTCACTCAGTATTCCTCTCTCTCTCACTCCTTGACTCACTCTCTCTTGTTCTCAGAGACACCTCCGGCTGCTCTAATGAAACCTAATTTCGAAGACGTTCATTTTCTCATTGCGATGAAGAGGGAGACAATGTCGACGTAGAAGTAGAAGAAGACAATGTCGAAGGAGAAGTAGAAGAAGACAATGTCGAGAAAGAAATAAGCTGATGAAGAATAAGAAGAGAACTATGTGGCGGACGAAGAAAACCATAAATTATGTTCCTCAAGGTAAACGTTGGCATTTTTACCCTAATTTCAACGTCGTAGACCTGACACAACACGGGGAAAAGAGACAGCCACTCAGAGGGAAAGAGAGAGAGTGAGCGAGCGAGGGTCGTGAGGTGAACTTTGCGAAGACAGCAATAATTCAATTGAGCCTTCGCCGTTCTCCCCAGAGAATTCGCAAATTAAAGGACGACGAAATTGAAATAAAGAGAAATAAGAGACAGCAGGAACAGGTTGAGAATGGGGTGTCCAGTATGACAGAGATAGATAGAGAGAGTGAAGACTTGAAGATTGAATAAGAAAGTGAATAAATACAACACAAAAAAATTAATTTATCTTACATAGAAGTCTAATTATTGTTTGGAAAATTTTAAAAAATATTTTCAAAAAAATTAAATAAATAAAATATTAAAAAATCACTATAAAAAAAAAACTCTATCAAAAGTCCGTAAATTCGAAACATACCAAATTAAAATTTATGGTAAAAACTAAATAAAATCTCGTTTAAAATAATATAATCTATCGAATTTCAGAATATCGACCAAATCTCATACGAGTGATGTGTTTTATATTTTTCCGATGCATTCAATTTTCTCCGTTTGAACTTCCGTTTACAAGCAATCAATTCACACACAGACACACATAATCGAGACGTGCACACATATTGACAGACACGAACGAACAAACACCAACGCATAGGGGACGTCAGCCAAATGCAATGTGTGGAGATTGAGGGGGAGAGAGCGAGACACGTCCACTGTGCAACCGCCAACAATGGGTCCAGAGGTCCCTCGAACCCCTCACATGTCCCTCCCTCCATTTGTCTGTCCGTCCGTCCACCATCGGGCAAATATTTAGTTCCGAGGGCTGAAGTAAAAACTCATTTAAATGCTAATGCATGGAGCCCTCGTGGGTGTGCGATGAGGTCAATGTATATGTGTGTGAGCGCGATGTATGTGTGAGGTCGATCTGTATGTGTGTGACGTCGAAATATCTGTATGTGTGAGGTCAATGTGTGTATGTGTGTGATATGTCTGTGTATCGAGAGCAGACTCGTTATTATTTTAGTTGATTATTTTGAAAATATGCGGGAATTGTTGCAAAATAATGCATTGTTGTCGGAACATTTCGACCGGAAGCGATGCGTTTGTATCGGTGCGTGACTCTGTATGCGTGACTTCATGCCACGCTCGCTACTCCTTTCTCCCTCACTCTCTTCCACTCGCTCGCCACCTCTTTGTGTTTTGGGGATCGGGCTAAATGAGCGCAATTATGGCTTTTTGCATAAATTTCGGTCCGGGAATTTAGAATTTAGTAGCCACTCGCATTCGCGGTCGCACGAGGAAAACATGATAAATGTTAAATTTCATAAAGGATTTGATTAAAATTAGAGTCCATCGCCTCCAGCCCCACCTTCGCAATGCCGTCGGTTATCGATTCGGGAATACAAAATAAAGAGTGGCTCGAAAATAATGAGAAATTTTTGACATGCATTTTTGATTTTGATTAAAAATGGTATAATAAAATAGAAAATTAAACTAAGTTTGCAATTTGTATTTTTTTCAAAAACACTGGAAAATTAAAAAATTAAAATTTATTTATTTATTTATGCTAGTTTTTTTCAATGGGACTTTTAAAAAATTTAAAAGTTTATATTTTATTTGACTCAAGTATTCGGTTTTTTATTATAAACTTTTTAAAAATAATTTATGAATTATTTTGAAGCACAATTTTATTTTTTTTTAGTTTTAATATAAATTTACAATAATCAACAAAAATGGTTTATATACATATTAAAATTGTATAATAATATATACAACATTTTAAACACCATTATTTTATTTATTTTTTATTAATCTTAAAGTCCTATTGAACCAGTATCAATTTTGCACTTCGACCGCTCCCGGTCATTTACTTGTCTCAAACTCCGATCTCTCTCCCTTCGTGCTTCTCTGTTCGATTGTATCTTCTGCACACACACATCGACATAGACGTCCTCTCGAACGAAAGGCAGCTTTCAATATTTTCTCCGCCCACATATTTGCATGCCATTTGAATACGAAATTCTTCACGAAAACTTTATCTTCGACTTTCCTTAAATTTCTCTTCATACTCTCTATCTGTCTCTCTCAGTCTCGCCTTTCTCTCGTCATCTCTCATTCTCTCTCCCTCTTGTCATCTCTCTGTCTCCCCATTTCTCAACGCTCTCTTTATCTCCTCCGTCCTCATCATAGTCGTCTATACTTTAGAAACTGTTATTAGAAGTTATGAATTTCTATAACAAGTTCCACGAATTTCCAACACACTCGGAGACGGCCTCGCCCACTCTCCTACCGCCCCTCCCTCCTACTTACTCTAGTCCTTCGCCCTCTGTCGACTCGAGCCAGTGAAATTTTCCGGTTAGGTGGCTTCCCTTTTATAGTTGTTGTAGTTGTAACTGCTTCATAAGTCCGTAAGTTAAGGAGTGAGGGAAACTTCTTGTAAACTTTATTAGATTCCAGAACTAAAAGTTTAATCGTGCTGCTGAAAAATTATTTAGCAAAGTTTCAACATATTTTTCACATAGAAATATAGAAACGAGATTTCAAATTCCTCTCTTCATTACACGAGGCTATTGTAAAGATGGAGAATTGCATTCAACCTTGAAGAAGATTGTTTCTAGAAATATTAAAATAAAAAAAAAAAAGTTATTTGAACAAAAATGATTTCAAATTTAATAAAAGTTAAAAAGGTAAATAATTATGTTTAATATAAATTTATGTAAAATATGTATATGTAAATTTTGGAAAATTATAAATATTCCTATATTTAAAAATGTTTCTAAAAATTTCAACATATTTTACTCAAGTGAATCATTTTAAATATTTTTACAAAAATGTCATTAGATGTTTCTTTTTCTCTTTGTACTAAGAAAGTTTTCCCATCTTATTGGTTTAAAAAAAACCCACGAGACACCATCTTTTTCGTCTTTAATGACCCACCATTAGATAGTCCTCTGGTCCCCGGAGCTCGGCGCCCATTTAGGATTATTGAGCCATATAAAACCAATTAGCGGTAGCGTCAAATTACTTCGGAAGCCGGTCTTCATCAAGGCGGCCGCCATCCCCAACTCCCCCTGAACACTTGCTCCTGCAGCAACTCCCACTACTTCGATATGAGTCTCTTAGGAGTCGCTTTAATGTCCCAGTCAAGTGGCATTGAAATTTCCATCGTTTCGATAGAAAAAACCCTGACTTCCTCTCCTTCTCTCCAATGATGTCCTCTCTCATCCACTTTTTCTCTTCTTCTCTTCTCATCTACTTTGTCTCTTCCTGATCTCTTTGCCTCTTTTCTTCTCTATAAAAATTGTCTTCCTTCTTCTACTTTGCCAATACAATACTAAAAAGAGGAATTTCCGAAACTCCCTCAGTGTAATTTCCCCCTATCTATTTTCTCTCCTTCACTCCCTCTTTCCATCTCCCTTCCTCTTTTTCCCTCTCATCGTCTCATTGTGCGCATCGATTAGGGGACAATTCATTGTTTTGCGTAATTTCTCCATTTTATACTCCGCAGTTTGCCGTCCACTTAAGGTTATTAAGTGGAAATTGCATCAAAATAAAAGCAATTTCCTCTCCTTCGTATTTTTATTTTCGGAACTTATTCTTTTTACCCCCAAACTGCGTTGTAGTTGTTATTGTTATTTCGGTAAATAGCATTCAAATTTTACGCATTACCATTATATGTTCATAAACATTATGACACATCATTTAGTTTTAATGACGTCGCCAGACCTCAGAACATCGGGGGCTGGAGGAGGAGAGCAGGTTGATGACCAAGGTTTTTGATCTCCTCGCAGCGCACTTTGCGTAGTTCCAGAGTCCTTAATAGCAGGTCGTTTGGGGGTGGGTCGGGGTATTTAAAACCATGGCCAAGGACCTTTGACTTCGTCTGAGGGAAGCAGAGAGTTTTATTTGTCGTTTAATACATTTTGTATATTTTTGATTAAAATTCTTCAATGCGGTCAGCATTTTAATAAAAACTGAATATAAATATGAATAAAATCTCACAATAAAAAGTATTTTCTAATAATATACAAAAATAAAATTATTTAATTGTAGAACAGTCAAAATATTCTAAAAATTTAATTCCACGATTAAATCAATATCACAAAAAATATCCCAAGAGTAATAAATAAAACCAGAACGAATACAAATCATTATTAAATAGAATATATTACATTGAGGCAAATAAAATAAACATGATATAGAAACTTAATCCCTTTACGGCCACTAATTTATTAAAATAAATGTATGTTCGGGAATAATTAACAAAAAAAATCTGGCATTAAATAAATACAGCCAACGCATTCTCTTCTCACATCCCCAAATCCTTGATAGACAAACATTAGAAATTAAATGAAAAAATTAAATAAATTCACATTTGCAGAATAATTAACTGGCCACGTATTGATAAGGAATTAATAATAATTGTGGGCCTTTGTGTGTGTGAATGGAGTTTCCTGTATGGGTGTGTGTTTGTGAGTTGTTGGCCCGTTGAAGCCGAGGCCAAAAACCAGAAACAACGAAACCTAAATTGAATAGACCAAAAAAATAAATATTTAATACGGTTTGTGAACGTTTGCCATCGGCGTGTAAAATTATTTGCTGGCTCTGGAATTCCCCAAAGTTTTCATGTCGAATTTTTATAATTATTTTTATTATAGGTTTTTTTGTAAACCACTATTTTTGTTGTTTTAATTGTTTTTGTACTCGTTTTTTGTACTTGTTTTTTACTTTTTTCCCGCTTGTTATATATAATTATTGGCCGTAATGTGCGCGGTTTCCCGTACATTTTACACAGATCTAATTTTTAAATTGTACAACATTTTCCCCATCTCCCTCACTCTCAGTCTCTCTTTCTCGCCAATGAGGTTTTTTGGTGGAAATTTAATTAACTTGCGGAAAAACTCAACAACTCCTGATTTCGTTTGGCTAATGTTAATGTGGTTGTTGGAGGTTGGGTATTTTTTTATGTTGTTGTTGGTTTTCATATTGTTGTTGTTGAAGGTTTACTAGCTGTTGTTGTTGGGGGTGATTTTCGACCCTCATTCTCTCATGTCGTGGTAATAATTGCGTTCGCTTAAAAATCGCCCGATAAACATCCCAATGGCATCCTAATTGTTTTCGAAAGCGAGGTCAATAAAACTAATTGCGATCAATAAATGTTTGTCTGAGCTATTGTTGTTGTTAGTGTTGTTTTTGTTTTAGTTTTTGTCATCTATTATAGCTATAGTCATTAAAATGGCTGTTGCCGTCATTGTTGTTATGATCATCATTATTGTCAGGCTCCATTGGAATTTGTCCAATCGATGGAGAGTAACTCGTGAAAATGCTGCAATAGTTGTTTTAAAGAGAATTCGTTCGTTGTGATATTCAATCTTTCAAGAATTGGGTTTAGGGATTATCACAAAAATTTAAATTTTGTTGTCTCATTCTATCATCTTCACCTTCTTCTACTTTAACCCAGAAATTCTTCTGACCTTCAGTCCAGCGATAAGGCTGCTAATGAGAATGACAAAAATTCTTGTCATCTTCCGACTGACATGAAAACCCTTGAAATGAAAATAATTGCAACATTAGCGATCAACAACTACAAAAACAAAAATAACGACAAGAAAAATAGCAGCAACAAAACCACATACAACAACTCCAAAAATCCGCCTGTCTCTGAGACGACAAATTTCCTCGTCTCGCCTGATGATGAACAAGAAAGAGATGAACAAAAGAGGTGGAGATCAAAGGGAGAGAGACAGAGAAAGGGGAAAAAGAAGAAAGGGGAAATATCCAAAGAACCACAAGTACAACAAATTTGAAGGTCCTTTATTTATATATAATTTTTGTTTTTTTTTTCTTGTTGTATTTTTTGTTTTATTTCATTTTGTTGTATTTTTTTGTCTTGTTGTATTTTTTGTGTTTCTCATTCTTTTCGATTTCATTTCGTTGCTCATTTCACAAGGTCCTCAACGTAATGGCTCGAAATAAACGATTGGTGATTATGTGGCGGCTGTCAGCATTTAATCATAACACACGCAGACCCAACAGCAGCGAAACCCCGCCCCCTTTCCTTCTTGGTCTCACCAATACACCCTTAAATTTCTCTTACTTCCCTGTGGTTGTTCGTCCTTGGCACAGTGACAGGCAGCAAGTCGACGAGTATCACTCAAAGTGAACGAAAAAATTAAGAGAACGATGGAGAGGGAGCGAGTGAAAGAAGGAAAAAGTATGTGTAAGAGAGAGAATGAGTAAGAGAGAGAATGAGTAAGAGAGAGAATGTGTAAGAAGGAGAAGAGGTGTGAATGAGAAGGACAGATAGTGCGAAAGCCAATGAAGAGAAAAAGAAAGAGAGAATGGAACAAGGAACTTCAGATATTTTGGACCCGATTTTTATAGATGGCCACGAGGGCACTTGACTTCACTTCATCTCTCTTTTTTTCTCGCTCTTGTTCATTTCTTCCCTCCATCATTGCATTCTTTCTTCCACCCTCCACTCATTCTTCTATCTCATTTCTTCTCTCTTCCTCCCTCCCTCACTCTCACTCTTCCTCGTCAGCAACTCCAGCGATTAATCGTGATAAATTACGAGTAATCAACTGCGTATACGTCAGGCGTGGGCAAACGACTTTCTGCCACTTTTATTGGCCCACTTAAGAGGATGTCGCTAGACCACGACCATGGCCGAAGACGGAAGGATTTCATCTCTCCCTCTCTCTCTTCCTCCCTGTCTCTCTTTCTTCCTCTCCCCCCCTGTCGGCCACGTCATCATCATCGGTGAAGGCGTCGGCGGTTTATGACAAGTGAGTCTTTCACGTGCTCCCCTATATCTCTGTCTCGCCCCTTATTTAAACTGATGCTTACTATGATGATGTTTGTGTTGTTGTTTTTATTTTTATTGTTGTTGGTTTTTGTGCTTGTTATTATTTTTGTTGCTACTTTTGTTTTTGTCATTATCTGCCGGAAACCAGCAGCAGCAGCAACAACCATCGTTGGGGGTTTTTATTAAAAATATTACAGCTCATATTTTCCGCAAGTGTTTGGCACGGACGCCTCGAGTGAATCGAGTCGTGATGCCTCGAGGTTTGGGGCAGTCCTTGCTCGTGTCCTTCATTTCGTCTTCTTGAGAAATTGAGAGTATTCTGTTCTTTAGAGACCGAGAGAATTCTCTCTAAGTAGATTGTTTCTTGCTGTTTGGAGATGGTTGAGAATTTCGAAACTATTTCTCTAATAGAAATGGTTTTTATGATTTGTGGCTTTCTCGAGAATTTGGATGGGAACAAAACACTTTATTATTTTGAGTAATTTCTTAATCTTATTAAATTAAAAAAAGGACTTTTACTTTTTACTTTTTTTTTCTAAAAACATCTGCTTTCTTGAATTTTTTTTGAAAAAAAATGTTTATTTTTGATATTCGTATGCGAATTGAATCAAACCGAAAACTCTACAGCAACAACAATTACAACATCAACTCCTATATCAACAACTACAAATACTACTACATACTACTCCAAGAACAAAATCCGCTTATACACATACTACTGAAACTAATTCCACAATAACAATAACAATAACAACAACAATATCAATACCATCCATACGCCTACCACAAAAACCAAAAATAAATCAAAGTCAAAACCATTATTTCCTAAATGTTAAAGGACAACGAAATGATAGAGGACAAGGATGTGAAGGAGAAAGAGAGGGAGCGGAAGAGAGAGCGAGAGGGAGAAAAAGGGGTGAGAGTGAGAGAGAGAGAGAGAGAGAGAGGAGAAGGCGTGGTCGATGTGATAGTTTACGGTTTTGAATAGATGAAAGCAGTTGTGAATGAAATGAATATTTGCGTGCGAGAGTGTGTGGGTGTGTGTGATTAAAGTGTCTGTGTGAGTGTGTGATTTAAATGTCTGCGAGTGTGTGAGAGATTTAAAGGTCTGTGTATGTGTGGGCGGCATATAGATTGTATTTGCGTTTTGGGCAGAAATCAATTGCAAATTGTTTTCAAATTACCACGACAAACAACAACAACAAAACACCAACAACAACTATCACAAGTAAGCAACAACAAACATTCACAACACGAAGCCAACAACAATAATTTAACAACAACGCAAATCCAACAACAACAACCCATAACAAAGATATCAAAATAAAACATGCCTAACAAAGAATTGGAGAATGAGCAAGTGAGAGAGAAAGAGAACGAATTTTAGTTTAAGGGGAGAGTGGGATATAAAGATGAAAGGAGTAAGAGTTGGAGAAACGAATGCACATCACCGATAGGGAGCTTTGTGTGTGATTGTGCGATAAAACCAATGGCTTCTGCATCGCATTCGATATCGATGTCATTTTTAGGATTCTCTGAGGGGGGCGTATGGGGAGTCAATTGAGAGGCGCCATATTTTGACACGCAATTACAACAACAACACCATAAATAAAACAACAACATAATAAACTAAACAACAACACAATAAACAAGAACTCTATAGCCAACAACAACATCAATTGACCGACAATGAATTGAAATTGGGAAAACGATTTCTGGTCAACGTGGAAAATAATTCAATTTGAATGGATTCCCACACTTATACTCACACTCATACAGTCAAACACGCACACTCACACACACTTTGACTCACGAACCTCATAAAAGCGCCAAAGGAAAATGAAGCAGAACTAGATAAATAAACAAAGTTAGAACCAAATGAGGATTAGAGAAATGAAGAGACAAAAGCTAAGGACTATGAGAGAAGTTTGAAGTTGTATAAATAATTGGAAAAATACAAAATATGAAAAATACAAACTATGAAAAATACAATTTTGGTTGAATTGTGAACTTAATGAGAAATTTCTCCATTAAAGGAAAAATGTTGGAAAAAATAATATAAATGAAAAATATGAAAAAAGGTGGAAAATTATGACTTGGTCCCAGACGTCTCTGCAGACAAAGAGGCAACACTTAAAGTTCATCAAAAGCAAATTTGCCACATGCAACACAGCCACGCCCACAGCCCACTTACCACGCCTACTTGTGGCCCTTTCTATTTCACTCGGCTCAACTATCTTCTCTGCGATTCTCGCAACATTCCCCCACTTTCTCGTCTAACGTTCTTTTTCTCTAACTCGGTCTCTCTCTCACGTTCCCTCTCTCTCCGCTTCTCTGTCCTGGCATGAACGACACGTGGGAAAACTTAGGAAAAATGTTGCCACATCCACAAAAGAAAAAAATTGAAAAATTCCGACCCTCCTCAGCTTCTGCAGAAAACTTTTCCTCGAGACGCAAAATAGAAGAAACGTCTGAGAGGGAGAAAGAGAGAGAGAAGGAAGTGTCTGCAATGAAAGTGGAAGGGAGAAGTTCAAAGAATTAGAGTGGGAGAGAGAGAGATATGGGAAGATAGAGGGTGAGAGAGAGAGGATGATGCTCGCTATCTCTTGCTAACATTAAATCTCTAGTGAATAATTGTACGTGGTGCGGCCATGTGACCATGACACCAGGTTCCTCAGAAGAAGAATGAAGGAAAGACGGAGAAGGAGGGTTAAGAAAGGGACAGAGGGAAGTGTCTGCAAGCAGATAGTGAGGGAAAGGGAAGCACAGGTGCAAGACGAGTGCAGAGGGGATTGAATTCTCCGAGCGAGATCACTTAAGGAGCTACTTTGGGCAATGAATTTGAAAACCAAGAACCAGGAGGAAGATGATGGAGAGGGGGATCAAGAGGGAGATAGAGAAAGAGAAGAAGAGGGAGATGAGTAGGAAAGATAAAGAGGAAAGTAAAAGAGAGAAAGGTGAAGCTACGGAAGGAGACGAATTTAAAGAAGTTAACTAGGAAGAAGACGGATAGAAAGCGAGAGATTGAGAGGAGTGAATGGAGAATCTAAAGGGAACCCCGAAGAGAAGAGACAACTTGGGACAAACTCGTAGAAGTGGAGAAAGAGAGAACGAGGCAGAAGCTCAGGTAGGGCACGTCCAGAGAAGGACAAGTTGAAGGAAGTGCTCAGAAAGAAGGACTCGGCAGAAGGCCAGACAAATGAGAGGAGACTCAAGACAAGAAGGAGACGTTGAAAAAGAAGTCACCGAAGAAGAAGCAGATGAATAGGAAGAAGTTGAGGAAGAAGAAGATGAATAAGAAGAAGTTGCATTAGAAGAAGATGAATAAGAAGAAGATGAATAAGAAGTTGGAGCTTCACTCGATCCCAAAAGACTGAGGAGGGGATTGAGAGAGGGATTGAATGAAAGGGAGGGTTGAGAGTGAGGTATAGTTCAAATCCAGTAGTGAATGATAAAGAGAAGAGATGAATGGTAAATAAAAGAGAGTTTGAGGAGGAAATTAGGGAATGTAGGGATAGAGAAGCTGTGAAGAGAAGAAATGGATGATAGATGAGGGGAAGAGAAGGCGTAAGGATGGCAGAAAGGAAGAAAAGGGCGACAGAAAGAGGAAGTCGTCAGAAAGAGAAGGTCGACAGGAAGAGGAGGTCGTTTCAGCCGGAAGATGAAGGCGGCACAGACAAGTGACAAAGAATTGTTGGTGAAGCACGTGTTGCAGGTGAAGCACGTGCGAACTTCACTTTTATCTTCCTCTCTCGCACTTTTTCTTTTCTATCTCTTCTCAATCTACCTCTTTCTCATTTTCCTATTTCGCTTTTTACTCTTTTACTTTACTTGGCTAATAGTCCCAATGGCTTTAAGGTCTTTTGCTGAATGTTTTTGTTGCAGCTGAGGATGATGTTGCGGCAGTTGTTTTAGTTGTTGTACTAAAGTAGTTATTGTTGTCACTGTAAAATTCTTCTTCTTGTTGTCACTGTAATAGTTACCTTTGTTGTTGTAAAGTTTCCCCTCATCCCACGCCACCGCTCACCTTTTCCGGGATCCTCTGAGAAATTGCATTATGCCGATGAAAAATATTCTAGTCCAACGAAGTTTCGCCTCCCGAGTGCGTGTCGGTGTATTCATCTAAGGATTCACATATGGCTATGGTAGAGAATGTTTGTGTGTGTATGAGAGAGTGTCTGTCAGAGTCTGAACATGTGAGAGTATGTGTGCGTGAGAGTTTAGGTTGACTTCCGACAAGTTTTCCAGAGTTCGGGAATTAAACTGGGGTTGGAGAAGAGACAGAGAGGAGTTGAAAAACTTCGACCAAGCCACCTAAGTTTATTTTCGAAAAAATAAAATTCAGAGATAAAATAAAAAAATGGAAAATATAAATAAAAAAATAACTACATGAAAAAAAAATAATATAAGCAATAAATAAAAATAGAAAACAAAAAATATAAAAGAGAAAAAAAATGTGAAAAAGTCTCTCCTCTGAGATCTTCCATAAAGTTCCTTTTAAAGCTTTTTTGGAACTTTCGCAAATACCATAATTTTTTCGATAATCAAGGGAGCATTTCCATCGCCCCATCTCTTTCGAACACGCAGAGAAAACGCCCACCTCGTTATGAGACCAAGGGAGCAAAAAAAGCGAAGATTGAGTGGGAGAGGAAGATGGAGAGGATGAAGGAGAGGGAGGAGGTGAAAGAGTTTCAGCTGATTCCACACAAATCTGTGGTTTCCGCAGGCAACTTTAACTCATCTCAGATGTTGTCGCCTCATATATACCTTCTCTCCTTGTCGATACCTCCCTCTCGTTTCCTTCGATTTCTTGTTCCTTTGTGCTGAGCAAGAACATGTTGTCATCCTCTTCGTTTTCTTCTCTCTCTCTCTCTTCCTTTACATGTTCTTCGTCTTGTTTCATCGTTCCATGTGTGTCGTCATTTTTCTTCTCCCTTTTTCCTTTGTGTGTTGTGTCTTTTTTCTCCCTCTTACTTTTCTCTCTTCGCCTCACTTCGTACGATTTTTTCTCCCTTTCATTTCATTTTTCTCACTCCCTTCCACTCTTGTCATCATCTTCGTGCGATGACTTTTGTGGTTCCTTCGCTTACTTTTTAGGAAATTCGTTACATTCGGTAGGCGAAGAGCCTGTGGCAGTATCGAATCAGGGAAGGAATAAGGTAGGAGGAGAGAAGTAGAGGGACGGAGAGAGAGAGAGAAAGAGACAGAGAGAGAAGAGAACGAAAAGACACACAAGAAACTGGGGGTATGAGAGAAGAACTAAGGAGGAGTGAAAGACACGAGAAAGTTTGGTAGGCGGAGGCGAATCCGATCGTCGTGACTTAAGCGAACGAACGCCTACTTAATAAATCTCCACAGAGACACACAAACCACAGACACATGCAACCAAACAAACACATAGAGACACACACACACTGACACTGACAAAACACACACAGACTCCCACTTAAAAAGCCACCGCTGCCAATTGAGCCAAAGCTCTCCTAAGTGTGTGCATGTGTAGCAATTTATTTGGAGGCTCTGACTCGAGAATCTGTCTGTCTGCGTGTGTTCGTGTGTGTTTGTGCGACCACAAATACATATATCACGTCCTGTCAAAGCATGTGTCTCCGTCTTTTCGGCTACTTCTTCTTCTGCTTCACCATGGGTGAGGGTTGAAGAGAATTCGCAGAAGTCGAGGTCGCCGTCCAAGAGTCAAGGAATCGTATTATCGGATTAGTCTGGTACCTCATTTGTTCACAGGTTCTGAATTTTGCTCCAATAGTTGTTGTTTTTATTGTTGTATATATTGAATACCACAATGTTTCCATCATTCCATTCCACCCTCACTTAACTGCCTTCCTCACTCTCTCGTATCGTCCAAACTCTGGTCTGGTTTTCGTTTTAATTCCCCTGTGGTTATAAATTATGCCGACGAAGTCATGTCAATGGTTCGCTTTCTCTCTCTAACATTTTTTTCTCAACACCTATTTTCCCCTCTCCCTCTCCTCTCTCACCAACTTTCTTCGTCCTTTTTTATTTTTTCCCCCTACTAATTGGGCAAACATTTTCTCCATCCTCATTGGCGACGAAAGTTTTCTTCTCCTGGAATTCTTCGAGAATTCCTCAGGGACCTCAGTCTACCCCTGTCTGCAATCGATCGTTGGCAAACCCAATTATCGTGTTTCGATTGTCTTTCGAGAACCCAATTAACGCAATTTCGATACTTTTGGGTATCAATCTGGGCCTTCGGAGGAACTTTTGCCGCCTAAAGGACTCATTGAGATCTTTTGGATATCCCGAGGCCTTTTTCTTCTTCCCTTTAAATAGTTTCCCCATTATAATCCATTTGTCTAGAGTTTGTCTTCTTCTCAATACTTTGATCGCTTCCCGATCTCATTACTCGATTGTTCATCGACTTCTCATGATATTTTTATCGATTTTTTATCTTCTTCTTTTCGCTTTCTCGTCGATTTCTCATCGAACTTTTTGAATTTACGAATACATCGCCCTTTCATCATCTCCACATTGCATTTGCTCCTCTTCCCTTTCCTCACTTTGTTTCATTCGCCTTTTTCATAATCGATTTCTCAGACTAATTAAGTAAAATTTTCGATTAAAGTCGTTTTTTTTAAACATGAAACCGTAAAAGAATGTGATATGATCAAAAAAGATTGAAAGAAGACGAAACCCGGGTCTGAATGTGAATCCAATTAAAATCATTGCGAAGCCGCACAGTTTCAAGGTCAAGTCGGGAGACCACACGTCCTCCATCCATTCTTTCTTCATCTCTATCCACACCTCTGAGTCTCTCTCTCTCTCTAACCTCATTCTTCCTGACCCAATTTTCCTTGCTTTTATCCATTCAACTGTGGACCAAAGACGCCGACGAAGATGAGCCGAAGCTTGAAGGAGAGGGAAGGTAGAATAACGAACGAGAGATGGGTGAAAAGGAAGATGGAGAGAGGGAGATGGAGAGAGAGACAACGATAAAGACGAAGACGAGGGGGGCGGGAGGAGCTTTTAATTAGCAATTCATTTCGTGTCGTAGCAGCAGCTGCTACCATTGCCACATTTGGTTGATGCTCACGCTTTGGTCTCAGTCTCGGTCTCACTCTCTCCATCTCTCCATCTCTTTCCCTCCCTCTACTGGTTTCCACTCTCTCCCATTTGGTTCCCTACTGCGTTTTCCATTCCCCCTTCAATTCACTTAATTTGCCTTCACTTGTCCTTTCTCATAACCTTCCTTACATTATCTCTGCTTGTCTTCTACTCCTCCCCTCTCTCTCTCTCTCTCACACATCCTATCTCTCTTTCACCACCCTCCCTCGGTTGGGTCCCTTTTGAGAAATTCGTTATTGAAGCATTAATTACATCAAAGTGGAAAATTATTGCAAGTTCTGCATTTTATTCTCGCTTTCAATGGCACATCTGAAGGTCTGTTGGTCGTTTTGATGTTCTGTAAATATCCGTTACTCAATATTCTTGCTATTCTCTCTTCATTCTCTCAAATCTCTCTCAGTTTTCTCAAGATTTCTTCTTTTCGTGTTCTCCAAGCTTCAATTAATTTTGTGTTTTCCTCTCGATAGACATTTGTACAAATATTTATGATAGACACAAATGAAAAATAACTGAATTCCTTCGAAAGTGAAAGCGATACTTGACTTGAACTTTTCAACGGCATAGAAATCTCACAGACAGTGAAAACAACATTTGTTCGTAGGGAAAAAGATGGAAGACCGCACATGAAAGCGAAACGGATTCTGAGAAAATCCTCAATTATCAAAAGAAACTGAAAATATCGATTTCTCTGAGAAGAGATTTTCTATTTTTTTATTTTTGTTTGTGAATTTCTAATCCTAGTTATAATTGTATCAGTTAAATTTAAATATTATTTCGACATGAAAACTTCAAGTCGTCATATCTCCGCCATTTGAAGAGATTTCGCGATTTTAGGCGAATCTGAGTACTACTTAAAAAATTTTCAAAAATCGATTTTTCGAAATTTCTGGGTCCACTTCCCGGACTCACTGTGGCAAAAGTTGTGATCGGATTTGGACGAACCAAACTGCAAAAGAAAGAAGAGGATCTCCCCGTTCGTTTGCACCCGGCCGCTCCTTTCTATCCCGACTGAGACAGATTTCATAGCTAATTTTCGACATGAAAACTTCAAGTCGTCATATCTCCGCCATTTGAAGAGATTTCGCGATTTTAGGCGAATCTGAGTACTACTTAAAAAATTTTCAAAAATCGATTTTTCGAAATTTCTGGGTCCACTTCCCGGACTCACTGTGGCTAAAGTTGTGATCGGATTTGGACGAACCAAACTGCAAAAGAAAGAAGAGGATCTCCCCGTTCGTTTGCACCCGGCCGCTCCTTTCTATCCCGACTGAGACAGATTTCATAGCTAATTTTCGACATGAAAACTTCAAGTCGTCATATCTCCGCCATTTGAAGAGATTTCGCGATTTTAGGCGAATCTGAGTACTACTTAAAAAATTTTCAAAAATCGATTTTTCGAAATTTCTGGGTCCACTTCCCGGACTCACTGTGGCTAAAGTTGTGATCGGATTTGGACGAACCAAACTGCAATAGAAAGAAGAGGATCTCCCCGTTCGTTTTCACCCGGCCGCTCCTTTCTATCCCGACTGAGACAGATTTCATAGCTAATTTTCGACATGAAAACTTCAAGTCGTCATATCTCCGCCATTTGAAGAGATTTCGCGATTTTAGGCGAATCTGAGTACTACTTAAAAAATTTTCAAAAATCGATTTTTCGAAATTTCTGGGGCCACTTCCCGGACTCACTGTGGCTAAAGTTGTGATCGGCATTTGGACGAACCAAACTGCAATAAGAAAGAAGAGGATCTCCCTGTTCGTTTTCACCCGGCCGCTCCTTTCTATCCCGACTGAGACAGATTTCATAGCTAATTTTCGACATGAAAACTTCAAGTAAAGATGTGATCGGATTTGGACGAACCAAACAGCAATAGAAAGAAGAGGATCTCCCCGTTCGTTTTCTCCCGGCCATTCCTTTCTATCCCGACTGAGGCAGATTTCATAGCTAATTTTCGACATGAAAACTTCAAGTCGTCATATCTCCGCCATTTGAAGAGATTTCGCGATTTTAGGCGAATCTGAGTACTACTTAAAAAATTTTCAAAAATCGATTTTTCGAAATTTCTAGGTCCACTTCCCGGACTCACTGTGGCTAAAGTTGTGATCGGATTTGGACGACCAAACTGCAATAGAAAACAAGGATCTCCCCGTTCGTTTTCACCCGGCCACTCCTTTCTATCCCGACTGAGACAGATTTCATAGCTAATTTTCGACATGAAAACTTCAAGTCGTCATATCTCCGCCATTTGAAGAGATTTCGCGATTTTAGGCGAATCTGAGTACTACTTAAAAAATTTTCAAAAATCGATTTTTCGAAATTTCTGGGTCCACTTCCCGGACTCACTGTGGCTAAAGTTGTGATCGGATTTGGACGAACCAAACTGCAAAAGAAAGAAGAGGATCTCCCCGTTCGTTTGCCACCCGGCCGCTCCTTTCTATCCCGACTGAGACAGATTTCATAGCTAATTTTCGACATGAAAACTTCAAGTCGTCATATCTCCGCCATTTGAAGAGATTTCGCGATTTTAGGCGAATCTGAGTACTACTTAAAAAATTTTCAAAAATCGATTTTTCGAAATTTCTGGGTCCACTTCCCGGACTCACTGTGGCTAAAGTTGTGATCGGATTTGGACGAACCAAACTGCAAAAGAAAGAAGAGGATCTCCCCGTTCGTTTGCACCCGGCCGCTCCTTTCTATCCCGACTGAGACAGATTTCATAGCTAATTTTCGACATGAAAACTTCAAGTCGTCATATCTCCGC
>CM029562.1:1523598-1766169 GCA_017309665.1 Coelopa frigida
AGAGAAGAGAAGGTCCTGGTTAAGCGCACACAAAGCCACCAGTGTTGCCAACCTAACTAACTAACATTCCACTTAATGACCCCAAAAATTATGACATTTTAATTTAAAATGCAATTTCAAATGAGAGGAGCCTGGCCGCACGTTGCCGTGGCTATGAAAGAGATAGAGACACTAGAAAGAGAAGGATAAGAACAAGGAAAAGGCGACACGAGGACGGTTGCAGCTGTTGACATTGTTGTTGTTGTTATCGTAGGGCTTAAAAAAATTGAGGGAAGAGAAAAATAGGGAAAAGATAAAGTAAAGATAAAAAGAATATGAGGACGAAAAGGGAGATGGATAGATAAAATCCCAAGGAGAGAAAGATGAGGAGAGATAGAGATGGAGAGAATAGAGACAATTGAATGGGGTTCGGGTCGGCAAACAATTAAAAGCATCAAGAAATTTTATGAAAATCGCACCTCATTAAAAGCGAAAAGCGCTTTTTTGTGGTTACACAACGATAAAAACACAAGAAACAACAAAGACAACACACACAACAACAACAGCAACATCAACAGTAACAACCAAAATCGAGATAGTAAAGAATGAACAAATTCCATTGCAGCTTTTTAGGAGATTAAGCCCGACGATAGTGGAACAGATAGTAAAAGAAAAGCTCAAATGAAGGGTGAATTGAGGAAAAGCAGAGAAGTTAAGGAAGAGGGAGAGAAGGGAATAAGGAAAAAGAATAGAAGAGAAAGACGACGGAGAGAGAGTCAGAAGGTGTCGGTGAATGGAAATTCCCCACGATTTGCAATGGTTGCAGTTGCCAGAAAAGGTTTTAATTCAGAGAATCATTCGTTTGAAGCAGATGATCCGACGTAATTAATGTTAACCGGAGGATTTGGAAAGGGAGAGGGATGAAATTAAGGCGAATGAGTGTGAAAAGGATAAAGAGAGTACAAAGAAGCAGTTTTAGTCATGAGAAAGTCATTGAATGGAGGTAATTAAAGGAAGTAAAATAGTGTAAATATCATTTTTTTTTATTAGAGTGAAAAAAAAAATATAGTAAATAAAAAAAAAATATATTTAAAAGTATAAAATTGTAAAAAATTTATTATAATCGCAAAACTATAATTACAAATATTACAAAAAAAATATTTTCTAAATTGTAAAAAATATTAATTACGAATTTTTAAAGAAATAATTCAACACAATAAACAACGAGTTTAAAAAATATTTCCAATTAGGGAATTACTGAATTAGAAAAATAACTAAAAACAAAGAAAAAAAATCCAAATTCGATTGCCAAAATATCGATCACGTGCCAAAGCAATCAAGGTTTACCCCATCCCTTATTTCCCCCTCCACCATCCACTTGATGAAAACGAAAGCCTCCTCATCCGAAACCGAACGGCTTCTTACAAATGTCGGAACTACTTGAAGCCCACCAAGAGAGACGAACAACAACAACAAACCTAGAGGAATGAAGAAAAAAACCGTAGAAATGAGAAAAAACTAGATGAGATTTCGAGTTCAAAGGCCTCCGACGATCTGTCCGTCTGTCTGTCTGTCTGCCGAGAGACAAGACAAGACAGTTGATTCTAGACATCCGCGTACTTCACAACAAACCCCAATAAAGAACCCTAGAGCAACAAAAAAAAGTCAAACATAAGCAGCATAAACAATGGGATAAAGAGAATAAATAACAAAAAACATACATAAACAAAAAAATAAAAGCACAAAAAAAAAAGAAAAATACACAGAAACAGAATAGAAAAAATTACAAGAACTAATAATAATAACAACAGAACAAATCAAACCAATAGCAAAAACTATTTATGCCAAAATTCTGAAGTAATAACCATTTTTAACCAAGAACAAGTAGATTTTTGTATCATAGCAGGAGTTGAGGGAGAAGGAGAGAGATAGATAGAGTGAGAGAGAGGGAGATATAAGACAGCAGACACCGACGATCCTCATATGGAGTAGATCAAACAGTTTTTTTCTCAGGTTCAAAAGTTGTCGGCGGGTCTCATGATGAAGAAGAACAACAAGAAGATGTTTCTGCCGCCAGGTTGGGATTCAATTAGAAGCGAATTGAATGGCAGAATCCAGCTAGGCATAACGGTAATAGAATAAAAACAACAACAATAAAAACAATAACAAAAACAATAACAATATAAAAAAATATTTAAAAACGATAATGAAAATGAGCAAAAAACAAAAGATGGAGGAGAGAACAACATTATGTAGATAGAAGAAGAGTAAAAAAAAATATAGGATGGAAACGAAAAAAAAAAAACATGTGATGGATAGGAAGAAAAAACATGAGTGGGAAGAAGAAGTAAAAAACAAGATAAGCCAAAAACAGGAGAAGCAAAAACTAGGTGAGTAAAAAGCTGACGAGTGGTAGGAAAACAAGAACAAAAAATAAACTGAAAATAAACTACACAAATAAAAAGAAATAAACTACAATAACAACAACGAGAAAAGTTGTCTGGAAAAACGGAGCTGATCTGGTAACATTCTTTGAGCCGAGAGCACAAAGCGAAAACCAGGTTAAAAACTAATACAACAAAAACAACAGTTCCAAGCAACATCAAGAACAACAACAACCGCAGTAACTGAACATCACCAAGAACAATAAAAAAAAAATAACAAGAAGAAGAACATGAACTAAAAACAACAATAATTACAAAAACAAAAATGAGAACAATAACAACAATGAACAATGAGCCAAAGAGAATACCAAGAAATTGTGAAGATTTTTGCTTTTGCTTTTAAAGGCCAACTTCACAGCCGCCAACAGATAACAACAACAATAAAAACAACGGCACAAAAACAATAGCAACATTAACAAATAGTAACAACATCAAATTACAACAACAACAATAAGAACCACTACAACCACCATAAAGAGTTTACAACAACAAGAAAACACCATTAGAATATGCACCTTTCGCGTAAACTCCAAGAAGACACAGATCAGAAGAGGATGGGAGAGAGATCAAGAGAGAGAGAGAGAGATCAAGAGCGAGAGAGAGAGGAAGAGAACAAGGTAAAGAAGTCTAACAGAGAGAGTGTGAGAGAGATGGCAAAGATGGTCTTGTTTCTCTCTTGTGACCTCATGGCGGTTTGGCTTCATTAAGGGAATTCTCATTAGTTTCAAAATAACAACATCATTTTCACAGCCATCATCAACAACGAAAGGAACTTCATTAGTAACTCCAAGAACTTCATCAGCAACTCTTGGAACATCATCAGCATCTCTTGGACTTTATTTTCATGTCTTGGTACATAACTATTTATAGAAATTCTCTTATCATTCTCACTATATCACTAATATTAATTTTTACTTAATTTAATAAACTTTAACTTGAATTTAGTCATATTTTAAAAATAAAAATTTCGTCATATTCACCTTTATCTTCGTTATTCAGATTATCATTCATTGAGGTGTGAACATCGTCATCTTATTTTCATGATTTTCTTGTAATTATCACCTTGTCATCATCATCTTATGAAAATTCTCATATCGTTATTTTCCATATCATAATAATTATTTTTCTCAAACTTCTCCATCATCCATCATTATCGTCTCCATCATCATCTTCTTCATCTCATCATCATCTTTATCATCATCATCTTCTTCATCATATCATCATCTCCTTCATCATCATCTCGTGCAGCACGCGATGATGCCGAGTTGATCTTTCGTTGTCGATCAGATCAAAGCGAGCCGGGAAATTGAAATGAAAATGAAAGGGAAACAACACAAAGAACAGGTTGAATGAGCGAAGGAATGAATGACTGAACGAGCGGCTGACTAAACGAATGACTGCATGAACAATTGAAAGACTGAATGAATGGATAATTAGACAGATGAACGGATGGGCTGGTGAGTGTTAATGGTGGGATTCCGTGCAAACGCAATCGATTGAAAGGAAAACTTTGCGGCTTCTTGGAAAATAAGATAGAAATAAATCTAATAAAAAGATAAATGAGAAATCTAATATAAAGAAAAATTGTATTTTTATCAAATTCTAAAAAGGAGGAATCAATTTACTATTTTTTTTGGAAGTTATTTTGTACAAATTTAATTTTTTTATGAAATTTTTATTATTTTGAAAAAATTATAATAAATCCATAATTCTCCACAAGAATTGCCCAAGAAGTCAAGTGGCTGCCCTTAATGAAGCCCTTCTAAATTCGACTCCTGAAGTTCATGCGAGATCGTGATCTCCACGAACCATCAACAGGTAGATTGTCGAGAAAAAATACGTTTTATTGACATTTACTAAGGAGACCAAACCAAAGGGTTTCCGCACGTTCCATGATTCCGTCGAAATCTCAACAGGTCTCGTGGCATGCAATTAGTGACAAAAATACCTCAAATAACGACGAATCTTTGGCGAAATCCCAGCAACAATGACAAAAGCAACAACAAGAACCATTTTAGTAATAGCTTCATCTAAACTATAATGATGACAAAAACAACAATAGCAGGAGATAAATTGTTACCTCTCAAAATCAATTACCCTTCAATGAAGAAGAGGAAGGAGAAGATTGGGTGGAAGGAGAATGAGAAGAAGTGGAAGGAAAAATCTCAGCTCAACTTTGGATGTCTTAATTTTGATGAAGAACTTTCGTGTTATTGTTTATGGTGTTGTTGTTAAAGGTATTGTTGTAAGTGGTATTGTTGTTGTTGTTGTTGTTGAGAGGGTTGAATGAAGTTTTCAAGAAATTGCAATGACTTTTCGACAACGTCAATGATAGCAACAATTACAACGACAATCACAACACCAACAACAATAACAATAACCTGTCACTATTGCGAGCAAAAATGGGGATCAGTGAGAAGCAACAAGAACAACAAAAGCAGTGAGAAACCCAACAACAACAACTATAAGAATTCCAACAACAAAAATGAGAATGATATCAACAACATGAAGGAACAAAAATTTAAAGGGATTGTCAAAAGTATGCAATCGAAATGAAATCTAACATTTTCAAAAATGACATTTTCCAACATGACTTTAGAAAATCATCGACAACTATAATCACAACAATAATAATAACAATAAAAACAACAAAAATAATAAAAGTAAAAAATAAAAACAAGAAGAAAACAACAACAAAAATAACAATAATATAAAAATAATTAAACTAAAATCAACCTAAAGAATATCAACAACATATAATACAAAAAAAAATTAAATAAATAATAAAAAAATCGAAATAAAAACTACTCATAAAAACTAAAACTATTTCAGTGTGGAAAACCCAAAACAACAACAAACTATAGCACCAATCACAACAACTCGATCGCTCTCGCTCGCTCTCCACAAGAACATGGAATTATTTCGTACGTGCCAGACGAAGGCCCAGACGCGACCACAACAACGACGACGTCGACTTCCACGGTTGGAGTCTCCAAGAAGCTCCAGTTTGGCAAAAGGTCGTCCTCTCACCTCGCCTCCAATCGATCTACAGCCACCGGGATTTTTTGATGAAGTGGAGCAGGAGGAGGAGGGGAGGGCGGTGGGGCAGATCCCACACTTCACATCGCATGCATTATTTTCCAATCAAGAGATCAGCGAAGGAAATTTATGACCTGTCCGTCCGGCGGTGTCTGAAGATCACTCTCAGATCTCTTCATCGCTGGATCTTCGTGTATAGATCTTCGTCTGTGGATTTCTGTCTTTAAATTACGGTCTAGGATTTCTCTCTGTAAATCTCTGTCTATGGATCTTTTATTCCATCGATTTCCTACCAAGGAATTCTGTCTATTGATCTCCGTCTGTCTTTTGATCTTTCTGTCAATGGGTTTTTCTATCGTTCCCTTTAAGGCCCTGCAACTCCTGGAATTCGCCGTAAAATCGATTCAATCATCGATCGATTGCCGATTGCAGAAAAAGAGAAAAAAAAACCCATTGCTCAATTTTAATTCCAGATTTCTTTCTTTAATTTATTTGACGTTAATTTTTTTGATATTTTTAAATAATTATATTTTATTTTAATTTGTATTTTTCTGGAATTGTTTCACTTTTAATGAACTTTAGTGTTTCTTTCCCTTTCCATTTGTATTTTTCCATTGATCTTTTAAAATTTAGTCTTCACACTTTTATTTTTAATTCTTCTGACGTCTTTGGTTACACCTAGTCCATGTTTGACCTCTGGCTCACCCCCTCGTGCACCATCATCGCTCAGTCGTTCCTTCCTCACTCATCTCCCTCTCTCTCGCTCATCCCTCTCTCTCTCTCTCTCTTTGAGCCCGCCTTCAGGTGATTTATTGGAGATCACAACGCCTTTCGATAGGCATTTTTCCTGCAACCCGGTCTGTCTGGGTTTGGTCTAAGCAAGTGTCCGTCCTTCGTCTTGGTCTATCGATCCGACTATCGTTCGTCTAGCTCTCCATCTGTCGATCCGACTGACTGTCTGTCGATCTGCCTGCTTCTCCATCCGTCTGTCTAAACGTCTGCCCGTCCGTCCGTCTGTCTGTCTGGCCGTCTGCAAATGGTCCGCATGCCATTGGTAAAGGCCATGTTGCACTCATAATGTGTCTTAAATGCTATTTGCGGCATCAATAAAAACATTTATAAATACATATATATTTCTGCCTCGAGTTATGGGAGTTTTATTTTTGTTATTATTCTTCAAGCATTTTTTGTCGTTTTTTTATTGGTTATTTTTGTTATTACCGTTGTTCTTTTGTGTTCTTCTCTTCTCTGGCTTCATCTTTGATTTTTTTCTTCTCCTTCTTCTATCGTCTGGCATCGATTGCAATATTGTTGATGTTGTTTTTGTTGTGGTCGCCAATTTTGTTGTCTCAGTTGTTGCTGTTCATATTGTTGTTGTTGTTGCTCTTGTAACTGCATTTGTTGTAGACAAAGGAGTGAACAGCAGGTAGTTCGTTGTTGTTGTTGTTATTGCTGTTATTCGCTTCGATTCGCCTCAGTTCAGTTCCTGACTTCTCTGTCGGCGTTGCCAGAGAAGTGCGGGAGAAGCCTCGAACTGGGTCTGGGCGCACGCACAGTGGGACTCATGCTTAAATTCATATTTTGTAGATTTATTCTTATTCCAAATAATGTATTATTCATGATTTTTTTATTCATTTGTTTTATTCTTTTTTATATATTTGGTTTTCAATCGAATCGACTTTTTCCGATTTTATTTTCATCACACTATCCCACTGTACCTCGTGCTCTACAATCCTGGTATTAAAAGAAACTCCAAAAGAGCGAAATATTGTTCTTTATTGTGCATGTTGTTGTTATTAATGTTGTTTTTTCGGTATTTGTCTTCTTGTTATAGTTGTTATTTTTGTTCTTCTTCTTGTTTTTTGTGTTTTTTCTTTAGATATTGTTGCAGTTGAATTCTTTGTAGTTGTTGTTGTTGAGTTTAGTTACTATTGTTGCCATTGTTGCTGAAGTCTGAAATGTTTGTTGTTGATTTAGAATTTCATGCAATCCGTTGGCGGCAACATGCGACGACAACAAACATACACACACTGACAACATGAGACACTCTCACTTAGACTGATGTCATCAAAGACACACATACAAGAACACCAAAACGCCAACACACACTCAACACAAAATGTCAAATAAGGCACAAAACACGGTGAAGTCGAAACAGATGGCGTTGAGGAGCGTCGGGTTACGAAGGAGAGATCGAGAGGGGCTGAAAACATGAGCGAGAGGAAGAAGGAGGACGGACGGGAGAAGGAGAGCGAGAGGGAGAAAGAAAAGAAGTGTTAGAGGGCGAAGTGAAGTTGCAGTGATGTTTCGAATTTTCTGGATCCACTTCCCAGACTCACTGTGGCTAAAGTTGTGATCGGATTTGGACTAACCAAACTGCAAAAGAAAGAAGAGGATCTCCCCGTTCGTTTGCACCCGGCCGCTGCTTTCTATCCCGACTGAGACAGATTTCATAGCTAATTTTCGACATGAAAACTTCAAGTCGTCATATCTCCCCCATTTGAAGAGATTTCGCGATTTTAGGCGAATCTGAGTACTACTTAAAAAATTTTCAAAAATCGATTTTTCGAAGTTTCTGGGTCCACTTCCCGGACTCACTGTGGCTAAAGTTGTGATCGGATTTGGACGAACCAAATCAATTGTGAAAGAGGAGGATCTTCCCGTTCGTTTGCACCCGGCCGCTGCTTTCTATCCCGACTGAGACAGATTTCATAGCTAATTTTCGACATGAAAACTTCAAGTCGTCATATCTCCGCCATTTGAAGAGATTTCGCGATTTTAGGCGAATCTGAGTACTACTTAAAAAATTTTCAAAAATCGATTTTTCGAAATTTCTGGGTCCACTTCCCGGACTCACTGTGGCTAAAGTTGTGAGCGGATTTGGACGAACCAAACTGCAAAAGAAAGAAGAGGATCTCCCCGTTCGTTTGCACCCGGCCGCTGCTTTCTATCCCGACTGAGACAGATTTCATAGCTAATTTTCGACATGAAAACTTCAAGTCGTCATATCTCCGCCATTTGAAGAGATTTCGCGATTTTAGGCGAATCTGAGTACTACTTAAAAAATTTTCAAAAATCGATTTTTCGAAGTTTCTGGGTCCACTTCCCGGACTCACTGTGGCTAAAGTTGTGATCGGATTTGGACGAACCAAATCAATTGTGAAAGAGGAGGATCTTCCCGTTCGTTTGCACCCGGCCGCTGCTTTCTATCCCGACTGAGACAGATTTCATAGCTAATTTTCGACATGAAAACTTCAAGTCGTCATATCTCCCCATTTGAAGAGATTTCGCGATTTTAGGCGAATCTGAGTACTACATAAAAAATTTTCAAAAATCGATTTTTCGAAATTTCTGGGTCCACTTCCCGGACTCACTGCGGCTAAAGTTGTGATCGGATTTGGACGAACCAAACTGCAAAAGAAAGAAGAGGATCTCCCCGTTCGTTTGCACCCGGCCGCTGCTTTCTATCCCGACTGAGACAGATTTCATAGCTAATTTTCGACATGAAAACTTCAAGTCGTCATATCTCCGCCATTTGAAGAGATTTCGCGATTTTAGGCGAATCTGAGTACTACTTAAAAAATTTCAAAAATCGATTTTTCGAAATTTCTGGGTCCACTTCCCGGACTCACTGTGGCTA
Source organism: Coelopa frigida (assembly GCA_017309665.1). Lineage (NCBI taxonomy): Eukaryota > Metazoa > Arthropoda > Insecta > Diptera > Coelopidae > Coelopa > Coelopa frigida. The sequence continues at coordinate 1,532,701 of CM029562.1, forward strand.
AAGTTGTGATCGGATTTGGACGAACCAAACTGCAAAAGAAAGAAGAGGATCTCCCCGTTCGTTTGCACCCGGCCGCTGCTTTCTATCCCGACTGAGACAGATTTCATAGCTAATTTTCGACATGAAAACTTCAAGTCGTCATATCTCCGCCATTTGAAGAGATTTCGCGATTTTAGGCGAATCTGAGTACTACTTAAAAAATTTTCAAAAATCGATTTTTCGAAATTTCTGGGTCCACTTCCCGGACTCACTGTGGCTAAAGTTGTGATCGGATTTGGACGAACCAAACTGCAAAAGAAAGAAGAGGATCTCCCCGTTCGTTTGCACCCGGCCGCTGCTTTCTATCCCGACTGAGACAGATTTCATAGCTAATTTTCGACATGAAAACTTCAAGTCGTCATATCTCCGCCATTTGAAGAGATTTCGCGATTTTAGGCGAATCTGAGTACTACTTAAAAAATTTTCAAAAATCGATTTTTCGAAATTTCTGGGTCCACTTCCCGGACTCACTGTGGCTAAAGTTGTGATCGGATTTGGACGAACCAAACTGCAAAAGAAAGAAGAGGATCTCCCCGTTCGTTTGCACCCGGCCGCTGCTTTCTATCCCGACTGAGACAGATTTCATAGCTAATTTTCGACATGAAAACTTCAAGTCGTCATATCTCCGCCATTTGAAGAGATTTCGCGATTTTAGGCGAATCTGAGTACTACTTAAAAAATTTTCAAAAATCGATTTTTCGAAATTTCTGGGTCCACTTCCCGGACTCACTGTGGCTAAAGTTGTGATCGGATTTGGACGAACCAAACTGCAAAAGAAAGAAGAGGATCTCCCCGTTCGTTTGCACCCGGCCGCTGCTTTCTATCCCGACTGAGACAGATTTCATAGCTAATTTTCGACATGAAAACTTCAAGTCGTCATATCTCCGCCATTTGAAGAGATTTCGCGATTTTAGGCGAATCTGAGTACTACTTAAAAAATTTCAAAAATCGATTTTTCGAAATTTCTGGGTCCACTTCCCGGACTCACTGTGGCTAAAGTTGTGATCGGATTTGGACGAACCAAACTGCAAAAGAAAGAAGAGGATCTCCCCGTTCGTTTGCACCCGGCCGCTGCTTTCTATCCCGACTGAGACAGATTTCATAGCTAATTTTCGACATGAAAACTTCAAGTCGTCATATCTCCGCCATTTGAAGAGATTTCGCGATTTTAGGCGAATCTGAGTACTACTTAAAAATTTTCAAAAATCGATTTTTCGAAATTTCTGGGTCCACTTCCCGGACTCACTGTGGCTAAAGTTGTGATCGGATTTGGACGAACCAAACTGCAAAAGAAAGAAGAGGATCTCCCCGTTCGTTTGCACCCGGCCGCTGCTTTCTATCCCGACTGAGACAGATTTCATAGCTAATTTTCGACATGAAAACTTCAAGTCGTCATATCTCCGCCATTTGAAGAGATTTCGCGATTTTAGGCGAATCTGAGTACTACTTAAAAAATTTTCAAAAATCGATTTTTCGAAATTTCTGGGTCCACTTCCCGGACTCACTGTGGCTAAAGTTGTGATCGGATTTGGACGAACCAAACTGCAAAAGAAAGAAGAGGATCTCCCCGTTCGTTTGCACCCGGCCGCTGCTTTCTATCCCGACTGAGACAGATTTCATAGCTAATTTTCGACATGAAAACTTCAAGTCGTCATATCTCCGCCATTTGAAGAGATTTCGCGATTTTAGGCGAATCTGAGTACTACTTAAAAAATTTTCAAAAATCGATTTTTCGAAATTTCTGGGTCCACTTCCCGGACTCACTGTGGCTAAAGTTGTGATCGGATTTGGACGAACCAAACTGCAAAAGAAAGAAGAGGATCTCCCCGTTCGTTTGCACCCGGCCGCTCCTTTCTATCCCGACTGAGACAGATTTCATAGCTAATTTTCGACATGAAAACTTCAAGTCGTCATATCTCCGCCATTTGAAGAGATTTCGCGATTTTAGGCGAATCTGAGTACTACTTAAAAAATTTTCAAAAATCGATTTTTCGAAATTTCTGGGTCCACTTCCCGGACTCACTGTGGCTAAAGTTGTGATCGGATTTGGACGAACCAAACTGCAAAAGAAAGAAGAGGATCTCCCCGTTCGTTTGCACCCGGCCGCTCCTTTCTATCCCGACTGAGACAGATTTCATAGCTAATTTTCGACATGAAAACTTCAAGTCGTCATATCTCCGCCATTTGAAGAGATTTCGCGATTTTAGGCGAATCTGAGTACTACTTAAAAAATTTTCAAAAATCGATTTTTCGAAATTTCTGGGTCCACTTCCCGGACTCACTGTGGCTAAAGTTGTGATCGGATTTGGACGAACCAAACTGCAAAAGAAAGAAGAGGATCTCCCCGTTCGTTTGCACCCGGCCGCTCCTTTCTATCCCGACTGAGACAGATTTCATAGCTAATTTTCGACATGAAAACTTCAAGTCGTCATATCTCCGCCATTTGAAGAGATTTCGCGATTTTAGGCGAATCTGAGTACTACTTAAAAAATTTTCAAAAATCGATTTTTCGAAATTTCTGGGTCCACTTCCCGGACTCACTGTGGCTAAAGTTGTGATCGGATTTGGACGAACCAAACTGCAAAAGAAAGAAGAGGATCTCCCCGTTCGTTTGCACCCGGCCGCTCCTTTCTATCCCGACTGAGACAGATTTCATAGCTAATTTTCGACATGAAAACTTCAAGTCGTCATATCTCCGCCATTTGAAGAGATTTCGCGATTTTAGGCGAATCTGAGTACTACTTAAAAAATTTTCAAAAATCGATTTTTCGAAATTTCTGGGTCCACTTCCCGGACTCACTGTGGCTAAAGTTGTGATCGGATTTGGACGAACCAAACTGCAAAAGAAAGAAGAGGATCTCCCCGTTCGTTTGCACCCGGCCGCTCCTTTCTATCCCGACTGAGACAGATTTCATAGCTAATTTTCGACATGAAAACTTCAAGTCGTCATATCTCCGCCATTTGAAGAGATTTCGCGATTTTAGGCGAATCTGAGTACTACTTAAAAAATTTTCAAAAATCGATTTTTCGAAATTTCTGGGTCCACTTCCCGGACTCACTGTGGCTAAAGTTGTGATCGGATTTGGACGAACCAAACTGCAAAAGAAAGAAGAGGATCTCCCCGTTCGTTTGCACCCGGCCGCTCCTTTCTATCCCGACTGAGACAGATTTCATAGCTAATTTTCGACATGAAAACTTCAAGTCGTCATATCTCCGCCATTTGAAGAGATTTCGCGATTTTAGGCGAATCTGAGTACTACTTAAAAAATTTTCAAAAATCGATTTTTCGAAATTTCTGGGTCCACTTCCCGGACTCACTGTGGCTAAAGTTGTGATCGGATTTGGACGAACCAAACTGCAAAAGAAAGAAGAGGATCTCCCCGTTCGTTTGCACCCGGCCGCTCCTTTCTATCCCGACTGAGACAGATTTCATAGCTAATTTTCGACATGAAAACTTCAAGTCGTCATATCTCCGCCATTTGAAGAGATTTCGCGATTTTAGGCGAATCTGAGTACTACTTAAAAAATTTTCAAAAATCGATTTTTCGAAATTTCTGGGTCCACTTCCCGGACTCACTGTGGCTAAAGTTGTGATCGGATTTGGACGAACCAAACTGCAAAAGAAAGAAGAGGATCTCCCCGTTCGTTTGCACCCGGCCGCTCCTTTCTATCCCGACTGAGACAGATTTCATAGCTAATTTTCGACATGAAAACTTCAAGTCGTCATATCTCCGCCATTTGAAGAGATTTCGCGATTTTAGGCGAATCTGAGTACTACTTAAAAAATTTTCAAAAATCGATTTTTCGAAATTTCTGGGTCCACTTCCCGGACTCACTGTGGCTAAAGTTGTGATCGGATTTGGACGAACCAACTGCAAAAGAAAGAAGAGGATCTCCCCGTTCGTTTGCACCCGGCCGCTCCTTTCTATCCCGACTGAGACAGATTTCATAGCTAATTTTCGACATGAAAACTTCAAGTCGTCATATCTCCGCCATTTGAAGAGATTTCGCGATTTTAGGCGAATCTGAGTACTACTTAAAAAATTTTTCAAAAATCGATTTTTCGAAATTTCTGGGTCCACTTCCCGGACTCACTGTGGCTAAAGTTGTGATCGGATTTGGACGAACCAAACTGCAAAAGAAAGAGAGGATCTTCCCGTTCGTTTGCACCCGGGCCCGCTGCTTTCATCCCGAGGCTTTTAGGCGAATCTGGTACGACGAACCAAACTGCAAAGAAAGAAGAGGATCTCCCCGTTCGTTTGCACCCGGCCGCTCCTTTCTATCCCGACTGAGACAGATTTCATAGCTAATTTTCGACATGAAAACTTCAAGTCGTCATACCTCCGCCATTTGAAGAGATTTCGCGATTTTAGGCGAATCTGAGTACTACTTAAAAAATTTTCAAAAATCGATTTTTCGAAATTTCTGGGTCCACTTCCCGGACTCACTGTGGCAAAAGTTGTGATCGGATTTGGACGAACCAAACTGCAAAAGAAAGAAGAGGATCTCCCCGTTCGTTTGCACCCGGCCGCTCCTTTCTATCCCGACTGAGACAGATTTCATAGCTAATTTTCGACATGAAAACTTCAAGTCGTCATATCTCCGCCATTTGAAGAGATTTCACGATTTTAGGCGAATCTGAGTACTACTTAAAAAATTTTCAAAAATCGATTTTTCGAAATTTCTGGGTCCACTTCCCGGACTCACTGTGGCTAAAGTTGTGATCGGATTTGGACGAACCAAACTGCAAAAGAAAGAAGAGGATCTCCCCGTTCGTTTGCACCCGGCCGCTGCTTTCTATCCCGACTGAGACAGATTTCATAGCTAATTTTCGACATGAAAACTTCAAGTCGTCATATCTCCGCCATTTGAAGAGATTTCGCGATTTTAGGCGAATCTGAGTACTACTTAAAAAATTTTCAAAAATCGATTTTTCGAAATTTCTGGGTCCACTTCCCGGACTCACTGTGGCTAAAGTTGTGATCGGATTTGGACGAACCAAACTGCAAAAGAAAGAAGAGGATCTCCCCGTTCGTTTGCACCCGGCCGCTCCTTTCTATCCCGACTGAGACAGATTTCATAGCTAATTTTCGACATGAAAACTTCAAGTCGTCATATCTCCGCCATTTGAAGAGATTTCACGATTTTAGGCGAATCTGAGTACTACTTAAAAATTTTCAAAAATTGATTTTTCGAAATTTCTGGGTCCACTTCCCGGACTCACTGTGGCTAAAGTTGTGATCGGATTTGGACGAACCAAACTGCAAAAGAAAGAAGAGGATCTCCCCGTTCGTTTGCACCCGGCCGCTCCTTTCTATCCCGACTGAGATAGATTTCATAGCTAATTTTCGACATGAAAACTTCAAGTCGTCATATCTCCGCCATTTGAAGAGATTTCGCGATTTTAGGCGAATCTGAGTACTACTTAAAAAATTTTCAAAAATCGATTTTTCGAAATTTCTGGGTCCACTTCCCGGACTCACTGTGGCTAAAGTTGTGATCGGATTTGGACGAACCAAACTGCAAAAGAAAGAAGAGGATCTCCCCGTTCGTTTGCACCCGGCCGCTGCTTTCTATCCCGACTGAGACAGATTTCATAGCTAATTTTCGACATGAAAACTTCAAGTCGTCATATCTCCGCCATTTGAAGAGATTTCGCGATTTTAGGCGAATCTGAGTACTACTTAAAAAATTTTCAAAAATCGATTTTTCGAAATTTCTGGGTCCACTTCCCGGACTCACTGTGGCTAAAGTTGTGATCGGATTTGGACGAACCAAACTGCAAAAGAAAGAGGAGGATCTTTTTTTCGACATGAAACTCTTCAAACACCTCACGATTCACAGTTCATCTCGCCCTTTTTGATATATATTTTTCGACATTGTTTTTATTATTGACATTGTTTTTCTCTCCTCCCACAGACCACATCTCGAAAACCAAGGGAACTGTTTGCTTGGCTTTGGTGCAATTAACGCGATTTGATAGAATAGCAGCAAAAACAAACCAATCATTAGAAGCAGAAGCAAATGCAGCTGCCGTTGAACTCACACATGGTCACCTCTGCACACCGAACCATCAATAACACTCACACACACACATACATTCGCCCATTACCACCACCACCTGAGGTGTTCGCTCGTGAGTTAAAATTAAATTTCGGCAATTTTGCAGATTAGGCTCGCATGGAGTTTAGAAGCTATCGGCCGCTGGGTTTTATCAACAGAGGTATGTGAATATATTGTTTGTTTGTTTGTTTTGTTTTGTTGTTGTTTTTGTTATTATTATTTTTCTTGTTGTCATCGCTCTCTTGTTGTTCTTGCCATCCACAGTGGATGCATTAAAAGTTAATTGTGGCAGCAAAGTGGTCGACACGACTTCGCCCACCATCCAACGCCCACCACCGACCACGCCCACTACGTCGAGGATTGAATATTGAAAATGGGCTTTTCAACGGTTCGACGATTTTCTGATTGTTGTTTTTGTTGTTGTTGGTATTGCAACGATGACAACATCATCATCTAGAGTTTGCTGTTGTTATTCCAATTGTTGTTGGCATAGTTGTTGTTATTTCAATTGTTGTTGTTCCTCTTATTGTTGTTGTTGTTGTTATTCCCATTATTGTTGTTTTCATTACCTCTCTCGTTGCTGATCCTGCTGCGGTCATTGTTATTCGCCGTGCGTTTGTTTTATAGTTTTAATAAAGGCTCCGATACGCACGCACTTTATTTACCCACCACGCTCACACACACACAGACAGACACAGACAACGTCGGCTTTATTCACAAACACACAGAATCACACATTCATACAAAAACACACACACACATTCTCCCTCTCATGTGCTCAATGGAGATTCCAACCGAGCTCTCATCGATTCACTTCCCACAGCACGAAATTCAAAAACCTGTCCCAAGTCCGCAAATTATTTACCTTGGCCCATCGTGACCCGCTCATCTGTGGAATCTCCCTCTCTCTTTCTCTCTCTTACCCTCTCCCTCTTTTCCTGCATTAGTTCCTGATTTAGTCTCATCTTCCAAATATTTGCTATAGCAAAGTTTTAGTTGATTTTTCCTCGCTATTTTTCGTTCTAATGAAATATTCCTTGATATATTTTTGGTTCTTATGGAATTTATGTATTTTTATTAAATAATATAGAATGTAATACCATTTTATTTATTAAAAAATATACATAAGAGATTAATAACTTAAAAATAATCAATGAAAATTAATTATCAACACTTCTGGGAATTCGTTGAAAAACGTTTGCATTTCAATTGAATTCATACGATTTACAACTCCATCGATAAAGTTCGAATATTTTACACAAGTTACTGCAAAATAATTTCGCAACCGTTGCTTGTTAAATCGACATTCTTAAAATGTTCGACTTCGGAAATTCTCCGAATGAAATACATCGAAATGTCTTCGATAAATTTTCTCGGCAAGTGCATTGAAAAGTTTCACAAAAATAAATCCACATGGCAAAAAATGTAAAAGCTCATTTCGTTTCGTGCGCACATGTCTGAGGGAAAAATATGTATGAACAAAAATATCTATATGCTGGAGAGAAATATTCAGAGAATTAGAGAAATATTCTCAGTTCTCGGGTGAACTTGTGTATTTATGAGATTTTTATTTAAATTTAACTTTCTCATAAAACTTTCCAACGCCACACAAGTCTTTGATGTCATGGTGGAAACTTTCGAGAAAAGTAGTTAAAATTATAATGGAAACTTTCGGGCTAACAAAATGTACTCGAACATATGTGAAAGTGAGGATTTTGTGGAAGTATAGTAACTGTATATTAACCGTAGTTCAAAGGTCGATTTATCAATTACTTCCATACAAATTCACCTGAACTCTTGCCGCTGGCCTTCGGAGAAACTAAACATGAAACCGCATCGAGTGCAAAAAGCAAAAGTAATGCAGGAGAAGAGTGTGAGGAAGTGGAAGAGGATGAAGAGGAAGGAGAAGAGAAAGTTGAAGAAGATGGGGGGATGATGAAGGACCCCCGACCCTCATCGGAAGAAGGGCAAAATCATTGCAGTCGTCGTCGTCCTCGTCTGCGGCTCTGATAATCTACGAAATTAGAGCCCAGTCATGTCGAAATCTTCGCCAGACCGAAACGACGCATCACGCAATGGCCGCAGTGGGGGTGAGAGAGAGAGACATGGATGGTGAGATAGCAATAGCGACAACCAGAGAAGAATAAGAACATGAAGACCAACAGCAACAACAACATGAACTCATTTTCAATAAACATAAAATGCAGAAGGAAATTGCCAAATCATGCTTGAAATTCAGTTTAGCTCATGTCGCTAGAGGGAGGAGGAGTGAGGGAGACAATGAGTGAGAGAGGGAGACAATGAGTAGGGAGGAAGAAAGAAAGATCGGTGAACACTGATTAGAGATTATGAGTGGGGCCTGACCCTTCGATGGGGAAATTGTAGCCAATTTTTTTTCTTTATCGGAACCAACAAAAATGAGTTTCACGTTTCTGTTTCTGCGGATTTCCATGAAATCCTGTGGTAATATTTTCTGGTCAATATTTGGCAATAATTAGCGAAAGTAACGATAGGGAAAGTGAAGATAAGGAAGACGACGGTAAAGGAGACGGAAGTAAGGATGAGATGAAAGTGGAGATGGTGAAAGGAAAGAAAACAGTAGTAAAGATGACGAGAGAAAAGAAATTCAAAGAAAATATGATAAAAGCAATGATAAAGAAAGAAATTATAGGATATCTATAATGGAATATTGATCCCTTGTTGATTCATTGGAAGGTAATGATTATTTTATTATTTTTCTGTGATAGGGATCAGGGAGCAATTGGTGTCAGGAAAATAGTTCGAAAATGTTGGAATTTTTGCTACTCTGTAAGAGATAAATCGAAACTTTGGTCCACTTCAACCTTTGACCAAACTAGACTGAAACCATGTTCCCCAAATTCTCCAGATAGTTCATTTCACACTCGACTCCACTTGAGAAACCTCCGTCTCTTTTCCACTATCGCTCTTGTTCTGCTTTTCCAGCCCAAATTTAATCCTCCATCTACTTCGTTTCTAATTCGCCCTCTCTCACTCCCTCAACCGGCCTCTATTTCCCTCGCACCAGTGCCAGAAACAAATTGCAAAACTAATTTTACAGCTCTCTGGTGACCAGGCGGAAAAACTACTACTATTTCTACTACTACTACTAATGCGACTAATTCCTCGATGCTTTGTTACGACAACTAAAACAACAATACCAATTACAAAACTAAATTATCAACCACAACAAATGGTAAACGATACAATTGCAGTAAAAATAAAAAATACCACAACAACAAAAATAACAAACTAACAGAACAACAACTGCGTGAATTTTCTATTTTACACGCAATTGATGAGAGAAGAACAAAATCCAAAAACAAATACATTTAAAGCGAGAGATCATTAGAAGTAGATAGAAAATTAGAGTGAAAGAAGGAGATGAACTAAAAGAGAAGCCAATAGAAAAACACTGAGTGTGAATGAGAAAGCAGCCTTGCATCCAATGCCAACAAAAGTCACGATCAAATGTCTGATGAAAACTTGAATTGCACTCATGACGATGACCAACGCTGACAAGGCTGATGGTTCCCTCAAGAGGAGGCCTCGGGGCGACGAGGGGGAGTCGGCGGAGAGAGAGAGAGGAGACTCAGCGGAGAGAGATAGAGACAGAGGAACCAAATGATATAAAGCTGTGGAGAATGGGGGCGTTTGTTGAGGGAGCCCAAAGAAATAAATTCGAACACAGACAACGAGAAAGAGAATTTTAACAATAATGAAGTGAGGGAGGAGTAAAAAAGAGAGAATCGGAATGAATAAAGAGGAAGGAAGGAAGGATGGAGAGTGAAAAGGATAAAAAGTAGGCCGATGATGGTGTCGAGAGGCTGAAACGGGAGTGGGGAATTTGTGTTCAAATTCTTTCGCCTCCGGTTTTGAGGTTTGAGTCAACAAGATTTATAGCAATGGATTGTAAAACCTTTGAAAGCAAAAGAAAGAGATGATAGAGAGAAAGTGAAAGATATATTTATTTATACTCACATATTTCCGCACATATTGATACCAACAGAAAGACAGCAATTAATTCAATCAAAGCCTAAGCCAAACGAAACAGAACTTCTGAAAGAGATATCAATGGAAGAACTTCCTAAAGAGATGTCAAAGAGGAGAACAAAATCCCATTGTCGATTTGTCCTCATCGCCAGGACGAGGTGACAGATCAAATACCGCTATCCAGGAGCAGGATTGAGCTGAATAAATTATCAGGTTGACCGAGAAATTCCAGAGCCCAGAGTGAGATAGGATTAAGGTGGCGAAGAAGAAGAATCGTGGGATGAGAGAGTCGAAGGAGAGGAATCAAGGAATAATAATCAATGTGTAGGAGTCGATGAAGAAGAATCAAAGGAGAGGAATCGAGTCAAAGAATAAGACAGAAAGAGCAGCTAATTAGAAGGATTATTCAGGATGGACACCTGAGGGCGACGACAAAGACATCTTTGTGCTTGATGAATTAGCGGCTCCCGAAACAAAGAGAATTAAATTCCTAAGAGTCGAAGCGAATCACATGAGAGGGATTTGATCGAAACAAAGAACAGGTGACAACACGATACAGAGAGACGAAGTAAGAACGAGGAGATTTGTGAAAATAACACATAATTCCGAGAATATAATTATTCAAATCATACGAATTAATTAAATTATGTGACTTGGTTGAATTTCATTAAATTGGGTTCGGGAATTTCCAGGAATATTCTGAATACACGATAAGAGATATCGAGATTTTCAGCCTTATTCATGACTTCAGGTTATTTTCCATATTTGTAAAAAATATAATAAAAAATATTCAGATAAATTAATGTATTTATTATCGACAAGTAAATTACCATTTAAATTATCTTCATTTCCTTCCTTCCCTTTCACCTTACCATTATCTTTTGCTCTTTTTGTTCTGTTTTCTTTTCAACCCATTGCCGATGATGAAGTAACAAAGGCAACAACAACAAAAAGAAGAAGCTGCAACAGCAATTACTCTCCATTTAATAATCACCAGGAATTTGCTGCGAATTACCACACTATAACTCAAAATAATCCCATAAAATCCGCCGCCTGCCCGCGCCACCAGTGACTCCACCTTTGGGTTGAGAAGGAGGAGGCAAAGTACGATGATAAGGAAGGGGTGAAGGACGCGAAGGATTCGAGTGATGGAGTGTGGAGGGGAGGACGATGGGCGTGGCGAGCGAAGGGAGGAAAACGATGCAGATGCGGATTCCGGCGACTCAAGTGGAGGCCTGAGTCTGCAGTCGAATCCTCCGCTCCTCGGTCGCATTCACCTGCATATCTCCTCTCTGTCTCTCTCACACTTCATCCCTCGTCTCTCTCTGTCTGACCGTCGTCGTCCTTGCATCCAGAGATCCCAACGTCCTGGCATTCGCTGGAAGCTCCTGTGTTTTATGGCAGCCGACGCTGCGAACGATTGGCACGGAAAGCTTTTAGCAAATTAAATGCGTCTGCGACTGCGACCCAGACTGAGTTGGAATCGGAGTCTGCATCGGAGTCTGAGTCCGGAGTCTGAGTTCTGGGTTCCTGGGTTCGCATAAGATGCAGCCGACGAATGCAGAATCCCGCCGACTGCAGCCTGGGTGGAGTTGCAGGCCTGAGGAATCCGGCTGCCAGGTGAACCGGAGTCTGAAGTCGTGCCCGAAGTCAGGGCACTGCGACAGTCGGGTGGCTGATGAAGGTGGGATTATGTTGGTGATATCAAGGTGGTTGTATGAAGGTATAATAGCGGTTATAGGAAGGAGATGGTATGATGTTCGTTGTCTGAAGGTATGATCTTGGTACTGCTGATAGTGATGGTGGTTTATGCATCTCTCTGTCTGTGTGCTTGTGGAGAATGATTGTGTCGCTGTATGCACGAAGGGAGGAAACTGAGAGAGAATGAGGAGAATAGAGAGAATGAGGAAAATGGAGGATAGTAGTGAGAATGAGGACCGCGTGCGTATTAAGGATTACACGCATATTACGCTGATTATCGTCGCAGCGCGGCGCGAAGATTTAATGCCGAGTTCAAGACTCCTGGTTGACAGAGGTGGAGCGAAGTGGGGAGGGATGTGATTCATTGACCTGGGGTGGCGATGGCGAAATCCAGCGCAGCCATAGTGCATAATGAGACAATAAACTGACGACAGGGAAGAGAGTTTGGAAGAATTTTTACACAGGATCAGAACCTTGTATCAAAATGCTCAAGTGTGATGTTTGAGTAAAAATTGAAGAAGAAATCGATATAGCATTTTTTGAAAATTCTTTTATTTATTTTAATTTATTAAACCTACACTTTTTGTTACTTTACTTTGTTACTTTAATTAACCAAAATTTGTTTACTTTTTATATTTTTAAACATATTAAGGACGTTTATGTATTTCATTTGATTTATATTCTGTGCAAATATTATAAATAATTATTTCATTTTTATATTTTTAACAGAACAATTTTCATTGCTAGTATGATTTTTATCAGCGTGTTTGAATTTTCTGTTTTTAAATTATTCTCTCCCTCTTTATAACTATTTGACCGGCCCATAAAAATCGTTTTATACTAAATATTCCTCTCCTCAACCACTCTGTTTTCTCTCTCTCTCTAACATCTTCTCCTCGCCTGAATTCTCTCCCCCTCCTTCTTCTCCGCAATGTCTTTATAACACTCACGCCTTCTCCTTGAACTTCAATCCATAAATTTTCCATAATTCAAGAAAGAACAGCGAAAAAGACGAAAACGAGAAGTTGGAGAGAAACACAAGGAGAAGGAGGTGAAGCAGAAGGAATAAAACAAGATGGAGGAGTAGTAGGAGAAGAACAAAAATAGAAGACCTTGCCTTCGAGCAGAAGCGGAACCCGCTGCGACACCTCGTGCACGCATACAACTCAATCGAATGCAACAGTTTCCGTTTCCGGGGAGCTGTTTGCGTTTGATAAACGACGCTTCCGCATACGGAAACTTTTCCGAATGGATTGGAAAGAAAAAGAAAAGAAAAGGAGACCAAAACCAACAGAGAAGAGAGAGAGAAAGCGGCTTAGGAGTGAGAGATGAAGAATAGTTGTGGGAAAAATAGAGAATTAGATGGAAAAAGAGGAGAATTCAATAATTTTCTTACACTTTAATAAGTTTCCGGCGGAAATGGGGGAGAACGCGAAGGAAGGAACAGGAAATCGAGGAATTAGAAGAGGAAGCAAACGTAAGATCGTGGTGAGAATGAAGAAAGAAAGAAAAACGCGATGAGGTAAAGAAAAAATTAAATGAATAAAGGAGAGAAAATAGAGGAATAGGAATAATTTTAAAAATATAAAATAGGAACAAAAATTAAAACAAAAACTGAAGGAAAAATATCACAAGTACAAATAAATAAAAAAATAAATTTAAAAGAAGTATAGAAGAAGAGAAAGGAATGGAAAATAAATGCAAGAGTTACAGAAGGAAAGAAAACGATGGCGTGGAGGAAGAGAAGAGAGAGCGAAAAACACAGCGAACAGAGGACAGAAGAAGGACGACATTTTTATGGGCGACTTTTTTAATGGCCACGAAGACGTGATGCGGAGGAGGAGGAGGAAGAGGGAGGAGACGAGTCCTGATGCAGCGGAAGCGATGGAAGACGAAGAGGTTGATTGGGAGCAAAGTGCAATGAAAGCCAGGCCAGAAGAGCACCAAATGAGAGAAACTGCGAGGAGGAAAGAGAGAGAGAGACAGAGAAGAAAGAGTGAAACGAAAGGAAACGCCTCGTCGGACAAAGTTTGTCCACAGGCAGGAAGTCGAAAAACAAATGAAGTTAAGCGTGGGAGGCAGAGAGACGACGAAAGAGAGAGAGACAGCGAATGAAAACGCTAGCCAAATGGAGTTGAAGGAGGAGAGACTGAGAGAGATAGAAACAGAAAGAACGAGACAGAGACAGAACATTGCCATTAGACACTTGCATAAGGAAATTTCACGGAAGCGGTAATTCTTCACGCAACCGGAAGCTGCTGACCACTTTCACTATTTTGACGCCACTTTTCATTTTCACGGCGCACGGCCAGGAAGTGCCAAAGGAGTGGAAGGGAAAGATAATAACAACAACAAAGTGGAAAAGAACAACAACAACAAAGTGCAAAGAAACAACAACAAAATGGGTTCAGAAGAAGATAGAGCGAGAGCGAATTTATGACCGACTAGAGTTAGAGTTAGGAGATTGAAGTTTGCATTGGACTAAGAGAGCTGTTTGAGCTGTTTTTAAGACTTTTTAAAACTCTCTAAAAAAATATGAAGGAGTAAGCAATAGTTGAATTCAGAATTAAATTGATTAATTTTTTTCTTATTTTTAGTTTACTTTTTTTGTTTTTTTTTAAGATTCTTATTACTCTAACTTTATTACTTAAATATTTTTAAAACTTATTTTAATTTAATTTTTTTGTTTCTTGAATCTAAAAATATTTCACTATTTTCCATATGCTTCTATATATTCTTCATTATTCTTCAATAAATCCCACTGCTTTAAGCCAGACGTTTCAGACTCCCGTAAACGATTTATGTTTATTTTAATATACTTTTTTTCTCAATAAATTGAATCAGCTCCACGAAACGCATGCCTTTGGGTTATTTTCATCAGCCACAACGACCAACATCACCATCATCAGTGCAACCGATGGAGAGCAACAAAAAATACAATAAGTAAAATAACAACAAATCGAAAAACAATAACAACAAGAAGCATCATCGGTTTACCGCGAAAAATACGAAATAATTTCGAACCATTAAATGATCAAAATTTGTTCGTTCAATTGAGCAAAAGAAATTTTGATTCACGCAGTCCATTATGAAGATTGGGATGATAATGATGATGATAATGGTATTGTTGAGGGAGAAAATGTTCAGGACGATGATGATGAGGATAACGAGAATAATGAAGTTATTGACGACGATAATGTTGGCGGCTATGATAATGATTATGTTATCAAATACGATGATGATGGGTTTGCGGATAATATGTGATGATAATGATGAAATCGAAGATGATTTGAAGGAAGGAGAGGAGAATGCAGCAGGAGACGGAAGGGCGATGGAAGGAAGACGGTGGAAGGAGGACGAAGGATCTAACGATGTTTAAAAAGCATGAAGACAACCGAAATGAACCCAACCCAACCCCACTCGACTCAACTCGATTCGATTCGCCTCAGACCAACGCAAGTTGCTCCTCTCAATCGATGGAGTCTAAAATTCAAAATAACTTGGGGAGAAGTTGATTGCCTCGCGGGCAACAATTGCAAACAGATTCTGCTCGGTTGGAAATTGTTGCTGATGTTGTTATTGTCATTGTAGTTGGTGTTCTTATTGTTGTCGTCGCCCTTTTCGTCGAAGTTGTTGCAGTCGGTGGAATTTTGTAAATGAAGCTTATTTGCAAAATAAGATGAGAATCAGAAGAAAATGCTTCGAAAGGGATAATAAGGAGAAAATAATGTGGAAATGAGATGAGAATGAGAATAATGTAAGAATCAGAAGAGAATGAAATGAAAACAAGACGAAAAATATGGAAATAAGAAGAAAACAATAAGAAGAAGAGGATCTCAAATTAAGGGAATGAATTAGAGTTTAAAAGAAACGAAGAAACCGCAGGATAACAAGAAGATGAACCAATAAACAAATGAGCTTGACGAAGCCACAGACAAGAGGAGGTCGATGAAAACTCTATTAAAAGGAAGTCGATGAGTTGGATGAAGGACGAAGTTGAATGAAAATCGAACAAAAAGAAGGTTGACGAAACCCAAACAAGACAGAGATGAAGCAGAGTTCAGGACGAAGGATTCCCAAGATGATCTCATTGCAGAGGATGAGGCTCAGGATGAGGAGACCGGATGACGATCAGACCACGCCCTCCGAGGCCCATCGAGCGAGACCCGGCGGCGTTGGCAAAAGTGGTGACGATATCGAGCGAGAACTTCTGTTTGTTGCATAGTTCCGGGCGCTGTGCCGAAGCCACAAATGCAACTTCGAACTGAGCTGAACTGAACTGAACTGAGAGAATCAAACGAGGGACGAGGGTCGATCGGCGGTCGATGGGCCGATGTTGACGGCGATAATGACAAATGCCAGAGGAGGAGGGATGAAGTACTGAAGGAGGACGAGAGGAGGAAGGGAAGAAGACTAGGGGAGGATGAGAAGCGAGACGACGACAACGACGATGATGATGAAAAGCGCCTCCAGCCATATCGATTTCATGGTTGGTTATGTGGAAATTGGCTTCGCAATAATGGCGCTCGCAAAATGGCGAAATTGTTTGGCGAGAATTTCATTTGCATTCGCTCTCGGGGGGAAGAGAGAGGGAGGATGAGAGTTTTTTCGGTAGCTCATTGGAGGAAGTCAAAAATGATGATGAAATAAAATGTAATTTCTTGATTAAAATAAGAGCACGTTAAAAAATATAAAAAGTTAAGAACAAAATAAATTTGAAAATATATAGAAAAATGATTGCATATTTTAAATTAATTTAAATTAAATATTATTTAATTTATTTATACCAAGAAGATTTCACACTATTTTCTTAGACATTTTTCTAGACAAAATGTTTTTTTTTTTTTTTAAAGAATGTTTTTTATGAATTGCTCATAATTTGAATTTATTACATGCTCTCCGCCCCTCTCATTCATATTCCTCCGATTATAAGAAGC
The DNA here is from genome assembly GCA_017309665.1 of Coelopa frigida. Classification (NCBI taxonomy): domain Eukaryota; kingdom Metazoa; phylum Arthropoda; class Insecta; order Diptera; family Coelopidae; genus Coelopa; species Coelopa frigida. Next base: position 1,549,452 of record CM029562.1, read on the forward strand.
AGTAAAGTGAGTACTAAAAAAATAAATATGAAAAATCAAACTGAATTGCACAATGATATAAAAAGGAATAAGAAGAAATTTCCATAAAAATTACGAGTAATTTGGCATAATTTTACAGCGAAAAAAAAAGTCGACGAATTATTAACGCATTTTATAATCCCGATCGAAGACGGAAAAATGACGAGAAGAGAAGCCTTAAATCTTCAGACAATTGATGAAACATAAATCGAATCGGTTTCCATGGACGATGGAGGGAGTTGGAGAGAGAAAAAGGGAAATGGAGAGAAATGGAGTGAGAAGAAGAGAGATGGAGTGAGTTGGAATGAGGTGGAATCGAAGTGATGGAGCGAGCTGTGGATCGTTCCGCTTCTCTTCTCTTCACAGATGTCGATCTCTCCATCTCTCACTCTTTCTCTTCATCTCCACCTCTCTTGGTTTCCCTCTCTCCATTGTGGTTACCTCTCTCTCTCTCTCCCCTTCGCATTCCCCTCGTCCTGAGCAATTCTTCGCCAATTAAACTTCCGCCATTTTTCCGCCTTTGCGAATGCAATCGCTCAAATGTTCACGCACGCCTCACTACAGATGCATTTTAAATTGCTCGGCCTCAGTTGTTGTTGTTGTTCTCGTTGTTGTTGTTGTTGATGTTGTTCTCATCCTTGTTGTTGGCTGCTTCTGACGGCTGCCGTTTGGTCAATTTCCGCCCCGGCCACGACTGGATCGAGTTGGACTGGGTTGGGTTGAGTTGGGTTCGGTTCGGCTCTGACCGCTCGGCTGGCTTCGGACAATTAAAACGCACGCTCGACGCTGTTCAACGGACCGCAAATTGAGTGTTAATGAAGCCATTTTTATTAACTTTTCCACGTGTGCATCTCTCTCTCGCTCACTCCCGATCATTCGCCTCTCACTCTTTTCTCTCATCAACTCCATCTCTCTCTCTCCCTCACTCTGCTTCTCCCTCGTCCAGTGAGAAATGAGCAGCCGTGTTTGTGTTTGCGTGTTTGAGTGCTGCGTTGTTCATGTTTGTGTCTGTGTCCATGTTTGTGTCTGTGTCCTGTGTCTGTGTGCGTTCGGGAGCTGATGAAAAACACCGCAAAGCAATTTCCATCGCAATGCAAGGAATCGCCATCTCCATGGCCATCGGTTTCCACTTTGAACTTCGCTGCGGTCGACTCCGATGGAGTGTGCTTTTAGGCGCTCCGGCCCTCGTTTTCGGCCGTGCGAATTCCCACCATGCGAATTTCAAATCCCAAAGCCAAAAGCTACCATCAATTGCTATCAAACAGAGAGAGAGAGAGAAATAAACTGAGGACAGATTTCATATTGTGGAGAGAGGTATTTTGAAGAAAACTTAAAGAAGAAAATGGTCAATTTTTGAAAATTCAAATTTTTTTGATTTAAAATAAAAAATATTTCCTAATCTTTTTCTTTTTATAGTTTTTATAGTTTTCTTTATAAATCATTTGAAGATTTTAGAAAAATTATTTTCATTTAAACATTTTTAAATTCAAGTTTTAAATTCCTTCTAAGTTTAAAATTCTTCTCTCTTCATTATTTTAATTATTTATTGGTTAATGTGGTTATACAGTATCTTTTGCACTTTTTTCTTCTCTTCTTCGTCTCTTACCACATTCACATGCGGCGGCGTTTTAAATTTACATAATTCGTTGCCACTGTTTCCTCTCCCGCTTACTCTGACTCTGTTGGATTTTTCATTTTTTCTCACAGCCTCTGTCACCGCACTTTCTCACTCTCCGTCTTCATACATTCTTTCTCTCTGTCTCCTCAGTTCCTCACTTCTCTCTCTCGCTTTCTAGCCGCATAAATGTCGCTACGTCTCCGGAATAAATCAGGATATTGTGAAATATAATAAAAGTCAACCGAAGGCGGAACTGAAGTGAAGGAAGAGGAAGTGAAAGAGGGGGTGGATGAGAGAGTGAGAGACGAAAGTAGGAGAATAAGTAGAAAAATCCAAAACACATACAGACGACAGTTGGCATCCTGTTTTGTCGTCATCTTCGGTGATTTCTTCAGCTGAGGTCTTCGATACAAACATCTCTCAGTCTCTATCTCTCTTTCTTTCTCCCTATCTCTCTCCCTATCGCCTTTTCTCCACCTCCTACTACCGTCCTTTGGTCCAACTAGCTACACATGATTCTTCCTTCTCCTTCATTTGCTTCCCAATTCACTCTCTGTGTCCTTCTTTTTCTCATCCTTCGTCTCGAGCAAATGCCATCGATTGGACTCCTTATTCCTGGTCTTCCTGACCACCCTCCTCTTATATTTTAAACCCACTCCTTTCCTCATATCTCTCTATCTCCCTATCTTTCTCTCAATTCTCCTCCCTCCTTCTCCATTTTCTCTTTATCCTCATCGTTTGCCCACAATCATGGTATGCAAACGATGAAGAGCAGGGCGGAAGTAAATCGACTGAGTGAACAAGAGAGAAGAGCAGAGTGAGCGAGAGAGAGAGAAGAGCCGAGTTAGCGAGAGAGAGAATCAGTGTGAGTGAGAGAGAGCGTTCGCTCCGCACGTGTTTGTTGATTTTTAAATTTTCATAACAATTGTGTAAATGTTTGCATTTTCCTAGCGAATCGATCCGCAGAAGCTGCACGTGATCTCGTATCATATTCATATCGTACGGGATTCGGAATCGATGCCGTTTCGGGGTTCCATCGAGACGCATTTGCATATTATCCAGAGAGAGAGGGAGGGGGACAGATAAAAAAGTAGTAGAAAGAATAACACGAGGGGCAAGCGACAGAGAGGGAGCGAGAGAAAAAGAACCGCAGGATGTGATTTGAATTTTGATGCGACGAGGTGAAGTCGGAAACATTGATTTTTGCGGAAAAATGAAACCGAAGCAAATTCCACTTCCAGAGAAAAATCGACGAAAATCGTATGGAGGGAGTGAGGAAGCCGGAGAGGATGGAAATAAGTAAGGACAAGAGAAGTAGGGGAAGAAGAGAAAGAGGATTACAGGACACTGGAGTGATGGTGATGGCGATGGCGAGGTGAAAAGGTGGAAATAAGAACTCAACAAATTATGAACAGTGGTTGGAGGTAAAATAATAAGGTGGTGATGGATTATGGTGAGGGAGACAGATAAAAGTGAATGTGTAAGAGTGAGTGAGAGACAAAAAGATGGGAGAACAAAAAAATGAGTGAGTGGCGAAAAACGTGAATGTGAGGAGAAAAATATGGGTTGGAGAAAAAAATGAGTGAGAGAAGTTTTCGTCGCATGTGCCAAATAAAGAAATTCATTGAGAAAAGATTAAGCTGATGAAATGCAGAGAAAATGTGGATGAGATGATGAACTTGAAGATCCAAAAGTGGTGATGGAATATGGAATGAGAGACAGAAAATAATATAATATATAATGTATATGTATAATATATAATGTAATAATATGAGAGAACTAGAAAAGGAATATGAAATTGATGATGTTGACTTGAGTATGAGAGAGATTTGAGATCTCTAAGGTTAATAATAATATTTATTCAACATAATCCTGGTAGAAGGAGTTTCTTCATTAGAACAAAAAGTGTGTAGAAGAATAAAAATAGTTAGAAAATTTAAATTTATAATGAAAATGTATTTAAATAACAGATTTCAAAAAAAAGAAAGTTCATAAAAAATAAAAATATACACAATTTTAATCACAAGGAGACATTGTTATAAAATCAAAAAATTATCCAAGAATATGTTTCATCGTCGTCACTGTTCCCATCACTTTCTCACTCCCCTTTCTACCTCTCTCCCCTGCTTCCCTCCCTTTCATCCTTCGTTCATGTCCGCCTCGGTGCCTCGGCGTCATATTTTATTCATATGCGGAAAACCGCATTAAAAAGAGACAGCGAACAGAAGCAGCCAACGTGATGGAGGGAGGAAGTGAGAGAGAGAGGAAAAACCTCATGTTACATGGAAGTCACCACCCCCTGCCCCGCCCCTCGCTTGATCAGTGCCGTTGGTTTTTGTGGCTTCACTTGGGAAATTTTTCTTATTGTTTTTCTTGTTATTATTATCGGTGTTGTTGTTGCATGGTTTTGTTTAAAGTTCCCGAAGAATATCTGGGTCACATGACAGTCTGTTGTACTGCGTATAATATCCGAGGCAAAAGTTTGTCATGGCCTTTAATTCGATTTATTGGAAAACTTTGTCGGCGAATTCTTTCGGTGTTGTTTTAGCTGTTGGATTTTTCAAAAAACTTCGAATTTTTCATAAATTTTTGATTTTCATTTCCATTGAATTTTCATTTCTCAATTCTCTGGTTTTTGGGAAATTGAATTTTTTTTAAATTTTAATAATTTTGATTGTTTATCAGTATATTGAAACATTTCACTAAAAATTTAATTTTTCTTGATTTTTATTAAATTTTTTCGATTTTTCATAAAATTTTAATTATTTCCAATTTTTATAAAATACTTTAATACTTGTCATTCTCATTCCCTCAATCAGTCCTCTTTGCCCTCATCCTACAGCATCCTAACCATCGTCCTTCCACCACCAATTCTTCCCACCATCTTCATATCCCCACCTCTCGGGGTTTGCACGCATCGGCGAGCGCACCTTTTTCATGCCTCATTAACAGCTCTTGCCGTCCCCCTCCCTCCGACTCTCTTCCTCTCCTCGCTGACTTTCTTCGGAAGTGGAAACTCATATCCGTTAGAGAAACACTTCCGAAGATTTTCGCTTCAAAATTTTGGCAAAACTTTTGGAAAGATGTTTCACCAGCCACGTGTTGTGAATTTTAAATTTAAACATCAACTTGTGACCATCGTCCTCTTTTATCATCGTCTTCTTGAGCCCATCGTCCTCTTCTATAATTTTCTTCTTGTATCATTGTCTCCTTGTATCATCGTCTTCTTATACTTATATCATCTTCCTCTTTTATCACCCTCTTTTTGTCTTCACCTGAAGTGATACCGTGATTTCCTTACAAGTCCTTACTTATCCTGCTCCAAGAGTTTCCTCATGTCAAATATTTGACAAACATTCGAAGCCATCGATCGACAAACAAATCCATTATTTCGAATACGTTGGTCGAATCCTTTCGTCTCACCTTCAACCCTTGACAACTGCAACAATTGACTCCTGACAGGATACGAAGGATCCGAAGGATTCGTTGCTGCATTTCTAAAATGCATACGCAAACACTATTTAATTTTAAACTTAATTTATTTATTTTCAGCAGAAGTGTTTCGAGACCTGAAGATGTTAAGAAATATCATCTATTTATCTCTCATCTTCTCAACTTCCTTGGAAAAGTGTTGACTTTTGGAATCAAAGACAAATAAATGATATTAAGGAATTCCATACCAGGCGGTAATGAAGAAATAAAATTAAGGTGAGAAGAAAATGTTTGAAAATTGATTAAAAATTTAGAAATGTGAAACAAAATAACGAGAATCGAAATGGATTTATCTCGCATATTTACAAATCTCTTAATATTAAGTCAGGAAATTTATTTATTAAGAAAATTTATTTATTTCGAAAATTTGGTAAATTTAATTATAGAAGCATTGATTTTTGTTTGGAATCCATTTCTCACGAAATTTACTGATCTTCAAGCCTTCATTTTATCATTATTTTATCACATCTTCTTTCGTCACTTAAATTTATTTAAATTTCTCACAAAATTTTGTATTTTTGATAGTTTTTTTTCCAAATTTGTCTCTTTATAACATGCTCATCGCCCTCTACCGAATTTCATCCCTTCCCATCACTCCATTATCTTCAATTTTAATCCCGAATTACTGGTGAAAAGTCTTTAAGACTACTTGGAAAATTGTGAATACACCACTCTCTCTTTTTCCTCCCCTCTGTCTCTTCCTCTGTCAATATAAAACCGTCTCCAGCTCTTCACTCCTAACTTAACCCTAATTTATTAAAATCTGTGGCAACAACTGCTCGAGCAATAAACTTTTCCCCAAAACAACATCTGGGCGCCAACAACGAGGCGAAGTAAAGAACAGAAATTAGAAATAACAACAGCAGATTGAGTAACAACAACAATAAGGATAACAAAAACAACAATTACAATAACAATCATCGGGCTGACTGACAATAACCTTCAGTCGGAGGACCTCAATAATCTATCAAATATTAAAAACACAAACATATTTTTGGAAAACTTTTCACCGAGTTTCTCAGGATGCTGTTCTTATTATTATTATTATTGTTGTTATTGTCAATGATGTTGTTGTTTATTTTATTATTGTTGTTGTTAATATTATTGTTATTATTATTGTTGGCACAGTGTCCAGAACGAAGAAGGGAATCAACAGCTGCACAGGCGACTGATTCATTGAGTTTTCGGAATAAATTTCGAGTATTATTTTTGGAACGGAAATTTCCCCAATCACTTCCGGAAGATTTTGCTCAATCATTTCCGGCCAACCATCGACACGAACACGAATCCTTTCACGAAGGATTTTCACGAGAGATTTTCATGAAGGAAATTTCTTAAACAAATATTTGTGAGTTGTGGAGAAAATAAATATTCGAGTTTGAAAAGATTTTGAGAAATTTGTTTTGGATTTTTATTATTTGAGACTTTCATCAATTAATCTTGAAGAAAAATCCTCTCCCGAAGATTCCAAGAGTCGTGGAAATTTATAATCCTTGAACTCCAGAAGAACTCGACCTCACTCCGAGTTCTCTCCGTCCATCTCTGATGGAATCCGGCGAGCAAATTGAAAACAAATGAATTCTAATTGTTCCTTAAATACACAACTAATTGCTAGACAAGATTCAATGTGTGTCTGTCAAGCTCTCCGCCTCTTCGAGTTCCTCACTGCGAATCCTCTTCCTCCTCCAGCCCTCCTCCTCCTGGCTGCACTTCCGGATCCGGTTCGTCCTGGACAACGACAGAAGCCAAGTGGCAACCACATTTATTTGTTGCTCCAATTCACATTCGAAGCTCGGTCCGGTAGGCTTCGGTTCGGTTCCTCTCGTCGAGCCGTCTGTTGTTCTGTCTCAATCTCTCTCTCTCTTTCCCACTCAGTCTCTGTCCTTTGTTATTTCCTCACTCTGTCTCTCGAGTCGTCGTCGTTGTATTTTCGAGCGTGGTCTGGGATTTTGGTTGCCTGCCAAATTGTGTGAGTGTGAGTGAGAGAGAAAGAGCAAGAGGGTCAGAGTGAGTGAGAAAGAGTGAGTGAGTGAGTGAGTGAGAGAGAAGGAGTGAGTGAGGAGGAATTTACAAAAGTTGCCATTTTTGCCTGTGGATTCCGTAACAATTTCCAAATTGAAAAGAAAAAGCCGCAAAAAGTTTGCTCAATTTTCTCGGCCTCACTGAAAGAGAGTCTATCTCCGACTCTTTCTGACTCTATCTCTTTCACACTCTGTCTCTTTCTTTGCCGTGACGAAAATACTTCGAATTCCGCCGCCAGGGGTCTTCGTTTCGTGTCCTTGTTTCTGAAGTTGCAAATGTTTTGGTTCTTTGAGAGAGCTTCGACTTCAATGGGACATTTTTTTAAATGTTGTTTGTAAGAGGAACAACACGAGGTTTGTAACAATGCCATTGCAACAACAATGAGACAATACCAGCAGAGCCCAAGTGGAGGCCGTCCAAACATTATTGGCGAGAACTGGCACAAATTTCCCAATAAAGCCATTCGAATTGGAATTCGGTTCGGCTACGAATTGTTTTTGCCGGAAGTTATTGTTATGGTTATTGTGTGACAAGATCTCTCCATCTCTTTGACTCCCTGTCTTTCTCTCTCTCTTCCCCCAAATTCACTCCTCTGTCAGGCTTCAACGAACTCCAATTAGTGTCTCCTCTCACAGGATCGCCTTTTACCACAGTCCTTGTTGCCTTTCTCAGGAGTTATGGACCCCAGTTTTTAATTACTCACTTCGCAGACAATCATCGGGGAAGTCGAATTCAGGTCCTCGTCCTTCAAAGAAATTATTTTTCATCCTTATAGAAGACTTTTCTGCCATTTCAAGCTCTCTAATCTTTCAACCTACGACTCTTTCTGTCCCTCGTTCTCTTCCTCTCATTCCTGGCTTATATTTTCCACTTCCTCTTTCTGCCTTCCTCTCTGTTGTTGTCTTTCCATCGTTGTCCTTTGTGTCGTCTCCTCCGTTATCCTTAAATTTCCGAGCGCCAAATCGTCGTTGACAGCGGCGTCGAAGATCGAATCGTTTTGTTTTTGGCCGTCCAGAGCACGGAGTTAAGTCCGAGGCTTCCACATGTTGGGAAAACCCTCGACTTCTCTACCTTCTCCTCTTTCTTCCATCTGTTTTTCATACTCCCCTTCTTCCTGGCTGTGTTCACGACCTCCACAACGCCATCGACGTCGTCATCATTGTCAGTGGTATTAGAAACTTAAGGCGACTGCATCGAAAACCCACCCATGGTCCCATGTGTCTGCCGATGTCCCTCGAAGTCGTTTGCCTATGACTTCCCTTGTCTCACCGTCCCCCTCACTCAGTGGGAGTTGTCGCTGCCTATCCCACTCTCTCTCTCTTCCTCTCTGCTTCACTCTCCCTCTTTCTACTTTGACTCCCAATAGCTTCAGTTCTCGCATGGAACTTTTGCTTTTGGGTTTCCGTTGTGCCTTATTTTCTTCACCATTCTCCTTTCTTTCCCTCAATTCTCTCTCTCCTTTATCTTCCTCAATTCTCCTTCCATTCCCTCCCTTCATTTTCCATTTTCTCAGTTTCCCCTAATCTGTCTCTTAGCTTCTTTTGTCTCTCTTTTCTCTTTTGCCCTCAAATATCTTAAACCTCCTCCACTCCTTTCTCCTCTGCTTTTATTCCATACCTTCCTCACATTGTCTCTAGTTTATCCTTCTGCATCTCTCTCTCTTTTTTACTCTCTTTCTATCCCTTCCTTCACCACCTTCTGGGTGAACCCATCGATCCCCTCAGCCTGTTCTTCTGATCCCTCCGATGTCTGTTTGCCTTTCTGTCTCTAGTCCAACTAATGTCTGTGTGTCTGTTTGCATAATATCTGCTTGACTGTATGCCTCTGTCTCTCTCTGTATGTTTCTCTGTCTATGCCTGCCTCTCAGTCCCTCTGTATGTTAAGCTGTCGGTCCTCCAATAAACGTCTGTCGTAGCGTGATTTCGTCTCCATTTCAGTCGATGTCTGTCGGTCTCTCTCTTTCAGTCTGTCGTCGATGTTCAGCTTTAGTTCCAACTACAGCAGACTTATGTTCCTCGCACTCTTTCTCCTTATCCTTCTCTCGCCCTTCTTCTATCACTGTCTTTCTTTGCCAACTGAAGAGTGGAGAGAGGAGTGAGTGAAACAGCATGACCGAAAGTAAACATTTTCGGTGCCAAACCATATGTCGGAAGTTCGGGAACGTAATCTAATCACGGAAATTGATTATTGGTTGAATTCAGTTCTCCACGGTGGAGTTCGGACGGGCGAGCGAGCGTTCGATCGTCGTCGACGCCATCGACATCGAAATCGTCCTCGCCATCGTCTCCACCATCGAAATCACCATCGATTTCGCCATTTATTTTGTAGTTGTTTCTTTTGGTATTGTTGTTGTTCTCGTTGGTGGTGTGACTATTGTTTTTGTTATTGTTCCCATACTGTGTCCAAGTATGTTTGTCCCTCTCTAACTCTCTCACTCTCTCCCTCTCTCACACACACACGTTCCTCTAACACACCTTCGTACTTTTCTTCTTATTTCTCTTCTTCTCGTCTTCCTAATTCAGTCACCATCTCTTTCACCCATTTCTCTTGCTCTTCTTCTCCCTCTCTATTTCTCTCTCTTCCTCTATGCTCTACTTCTCCTCTTGCTGCTGTCGGTTTTTGCATTCAAAGAAGTTTTGCATCCACCAGCTTTCGAGCTTAGCGTGAAATTTATAAAAACAACTATGACAAAAATCACATATGAAACAAACAATCAAACAAAACAAAATAAAAACGCATCCAAAACAAATAGATATAAGACGAAAGGAAGAAAGGATAGGAAAGGATGAAGGAGGAAAAAAACGCTTCTCCGAAAACTGTGCGAATCGAAATTTGGCAAACTTTGTCCATTGTCCGGAGACACACAAATTCAGTTGGATTTATTCTTGGATTCCACCCATTTAGTCTTCCTGTACTTTGACTCACTCTTTCTCTCTCTCTCTCTCTTTCTCCCTCTCTATTTCTTTCTCTCTCTTTCTATCTCTTCTCTGTCTTTCTTCGTTCTTCGTTTTTATGTCTCGTGTCGTTGCGGATTTTGGGGAAATTTGTTTAATTTTTGTAAAGTGCCCAAATTTTGTGTGTGCAGAATTTAAACCTAGGGATTTCTTCTCTATTGTTTACCGTGACCATCGACAACAAGAAGAAGAACAACCATAACAAAAAAAACAACAACCACACCCAAGCTTCCACAACAACCAGTGAAAAGGAAGACCACAAAAAGTTTCGAGTTTCTGCTCATTGAAATTTGTCGAATGTGTGTCAATGGGGATTTGAATTTGGATTTGGCTCCATTTGCATAGCTTGGGATTTTCCAGGTGAACTTCTTTCCAACAATGACAACAACAAAAAAGAGAAAAAAAAACAACAACAACTGCTAGAACACCAATAACAACAAAAGCAGAAATGACAAAAACAAGAGAAATAACAACGGTACATGTCGAAAAGTCAATGGGTTCATTGAGGCTATCGGTCCCGCCCACTTTTCTTCTTCTCTATTTCTCCCTCTCTCTCTTCCTCTCTGCCTCTCACTCCCCTCATCAACTTACCTTACAACAATGGACTTTGCTGATTATGCGGAGACTTCTTAAGAGTTTTTTGGCTTCAATGACCGAGTTTTTCAGATATCGTATTCTAGTCTTTGAGGATTTAAATACGAGTTTTTCGTATACACAAATCTTTTTGGAGTTTGTAGTCTATAAAGCTATTTCAGAAACTAAATGAACGATTTTTTCCTAAAATGTATTATAAGTTGGAATAAGTCTATAGAGTAAACTGACGAATTGTTATAAATTTTATTCCAAGAGCTAATTTAATAAAATTTTATTATATTTTTTTCGATAGAAAAGCATTGTTTGTATTTCCTAATGAAGTTTTTTTTAGTTAACGGTTTAAGTTTGTTTTCATTTCGAAAAAAACGTCTGTTCTAATAATTTATTCTGATTAAATTTCTCATACAATTTATTCCCTTTGACTCCTAATCATACGAAAAACAAATATATTACTCATGAGGAAATATTAATTAACTCTCTAATCCTCTTTAGTTCCCTTTATCTCTTTAGTTCCCCTTTAGTTTCGATTTCCTAGTTTTTCTCTTTCAACTTTTCTCCCCTTCTACTCAATTTATTGCATACTAACTCTTCTTCCTCGCCATTATCTATTTTAATTGATGAATTCGTCGCAAAGTCGACAAGTAAAGAATTATCCTTATTTATGGCAGCCTAAACAAATATCAAACCCTATTAATCCCTAATGACAACCACCATGAAAAAAGAAAGGATTTTTCTATTAAAGATGGCCACTGAGCCTAAAAGTAGACAACAGATTTATTGCTTTTCAAAAAATAGAAAATGAAAAAATACGAAATAATAAATAGAAAAAATAATAAAGAATAAGAAAAATCGAAAAATATAGAGTAGAAAAAATAGAGATCGAAAAAAAATAAAAATCGGAAAAATAAAAAATTAGAAAAATATAGGATGAGAAAATTAGAGGATGTGCCAAATCCGAAGATTAATGATTACCGATGCCATCTCCCAATTATTGGCAGAGAGCGTGATTTTTGCTTAAAGCTTAGGATGAAGCTCCGAAGGAAATACCTTAAATAAATAGGAGGATGAAATGAGAAGATCTGTGATAATATGACGAAGGCGAAAGAAATTAAGAGTTCGACTGATATGAAAAAATAGGTCGATTGTGGGATGAGTTTTTGACCTTTCTTTCTTTTTGACCTTTCTTTAATGGTTTAATTTGATGATATATTTAATTTTATTTATAAGGAGTGACGTAATTCATAAATAAAGAATGTAGTTAATTTTTAATTAATTTAAATGAATAAATTAAACATGATTTTTCTTAACTTGTATACAAACTTAACATTTTATTATATTGTAAATGAAACGTTCTCAAATTTTTTTCACCCTTAAAAATTCTCTTAATTTTTCAACTCATTGCATAAATATTGAATCAATTTGATTTCGACTGGTGCCAGAAGTAGAAAGAAAAGCGAAGGGGCGAAGGAAAGGGAGGAAGAGGGATGAAAACAAGGATAATAAGGGAGTGAAGAAAGTTTGACCCTTACCAACCACCCCAACATCACCTCGGCCAGAATGATGTGAAGGCATTATGTTAATGCGACACTTGGCGCTTCATATCTCTGACCGTCGCCCCGTCCCCTTCTTCCTCCGTTCAACGACATGTCCTTCGACATGACGGCGTCTCGGAGGCTGTAAATCATAACATGGGTCAACGTATCACAAGCGACCGTTCAGGCGAGACGAACGAAATTTTGAAAAGTTGTGAGGTTCCGGTTGAAAATAAATTGCAAATTGAAACAAATTTAAACATGAGATGAATACGAAGAAGTTTCGGGCGAAACGATTTTTTAGCAGATACTTGGGGGTTATTTTGGGAGTTTGGGAGGGAGGTTTTGGAGAGTTACAGAGAGTGACCTCTGGAGGTTTTTCGGAATAAGGGTTACTTTTTGGAAGTTATAAAATATTAAAATATTATTTTGAAGTTCTATTCTTTATTTCATATTATTTCGTTAATCTAATACAAGGAACTTCAAAAGCGTCTGCTATCCTGATTCCTTTAAATTCCTTTCAAATACTTCCTAAAGACCTTCCTAAAGATCTCCTAAAAGACCATCCCACAGGCCTTCCTAAAGACCCCCCAAAAGACCATCCTAAAGACCATCGATTGTTTAATTAAGGTGCCTCGTGGGTCCAGCAAGAGTGGCAAAAAATTCGTTTCATTATTACGGAGAAGCCAATAAGTGGTCGTTGAATGCTCTCCGGAAATATCTTCACCCCAATCAATCCGTTCACCTTCCCTCTTCCTTCGTCTCTCATCCACCTACTTCTTCTCTCCACCTTCTTCTCCTCTCTCCTCTCCATTATCTTCACTCTTCCCTCCCTCTGGTGAAACTCGCCTCAAAGGAGTTTCGGCCGAAACCGAATGCGGTCCGACGCTTCGCTCAGCAGAGAATTACAAAATTTTCCACACGTATATCAACTTCCAATTACTTCAATCAATTTCCCTTTGATGGCTATCATGGCGACTTCGTCAGTCAGTCATTGCGGCTCTATCGGTACCACTGCCTCTCGTAGTTCTGTCTCTCTCTTTCAGTGATGCTCTCTTTCTACTTTCTCTCCAACCAATTGGCTCGGCCACGTCTACGGCCTGCTCTTTGGCATTGTGTGCTTGAGCGAGGGCGAATGTGTCGGAATCGATGTGAGAAACAGAGAGAGAGAGATGAAAGACTGGTGAAGGGAGAAAGATGAGAAGGGACAGACGATGAGGAGGGACCAATGATGAGAACGAGTAGATGAAGGAGGAGGCAGAAGACAAGAGCTGCGGATGATCAGATGGATGAGAATTTGATGGAGAAAGAGTAGACAGAAGGATGACCAGGAGAGAATGACGAGAGGATGGCGAGAGGATGACACGGGGTGGACTTCAGGAGGAAGGACTAAAGGAAGAGGAGTGAAGGATGATGTAAGAATGAATGAAGAAGGAGGGGAAGACGTATCGAGGATAAAACGAAAGACGAGGAACCAATGATATAACTCGGCGCCGGAGGAAAACTTCAAAGCCGGGATCCGGCTCTCGCTCGGTCACTCTTGATCTCTCTGGCTGTCTCTTTCACTCTTATTCTCTCTCCTTCACATTTCTCTCTCTCTCACTCTCTCTCATTCACTTTGTCATGTTCTCAAGCTCACTGTTAGTATCGAATTCACTGAACTTCTCTCTTTTTTCCTCTCTCTCCCCATCATTTTTCCTCTATCTCTCTCTCTCTCTCTCTTTCTGCCCCTCTGCCTCTCTTTCCCTCTCTCCCTATATCTCTATCTCCCTCGCTCGTGTCCGAGCCGAGACAGGACGTCTTTTCGTGCTGATCCTTGCGGGAAAATTGCGAACAAATTTTTCGTCTGCCGCAATTGATGATTCGAAACGAATCAATCGAATGCGGTGCGGAATTTTAAATTAACTTCGGCCTCGGGGAGGATGACTATGAAGAGAGGGGGAGAACAAGAGAGGGGAACGAAGAGGGACAGAGAGGAAGGACGCGAATGTTGGGGAGGTGAAGAGAAGCCAAAAGTCCGCAGCGACCGCAAAATGAACCGCCAGGAAGTCGGCAGACGATGAGTGGAGGCGGGTGGTTGGAGTAATCATCGACAGGATTTCGTCATGGTAGCAAGGGACACAACAACAATATGAATTACTACAACGACAAATTCCAACAACATCAATGGCTCGTCAAAAGGACGCAGCCTCGCAACATTTTTGCGGAAGTTCAAGTAATTTAATGATTAGCTCGAGACTTGAAAGAGCCAGAGACAAGTGGCGAGAACAACAACAACAACAACCGAGTAGCAATATCCATTACAACAACAACAACAAGAATGGATACAAGTACAAAAATATGAAAGAACAACAAAAATAGCAATAGAAATAGCAACAACAAAGAAATCGAATCACTTCAGGAAGAAGCCAGCGAAATCCTTAATTCTCTGCGATTTCCGAACTTCCTTCCGTTACGAATTCGAATGCCAGGCTCGTAGACGAAACGAGAAAAAGTCGGTCCATCCTTCTGTCTATCTGTCCTTCTCTCCCTCCATCCCTTTGTCCATCCCTTCCCTCATCCATCCATCCCTCCCTCTCTCCATTAACCACGAGGCGGAGTCGATCGGCCCCGGTTTCGAATTCACATTCCGCTTGCGTTGTCCGCAGCATCCCGAATGCCTCGTTGCGATGACGACGACGCCTGGGAGTCCTTTCTTGTCCTGTCTTTTGAAACTCACTCCTCTTTCCCCTCACCTTTCTTTCTATCGCTCGCTCCAGCTTCCTTCCAACGCGTCCTTCGTTCGACGTTCGTCCTCGATGTTCAGTCAAATTCCCTAGTGATGCTGCTTTGACTGCTCTACAACAACAGCAGCAATTACAATAGCAACAACAACAATTACAACAACAACGGGGGGAAAAATGGCTAACCAAAAAAAGGCCGTCTCTCCGTTTGATGGCGGCAGCAGTTGGCAACGCGTTGCACACGTTTTTCACACAGTTCTCCAGGGAGAGTTCATTAGTGTGGCTTTCATTGTTTCTCCCTCACTCTTTCTCTCCCTCTCTCTCCTTCTGTCTCTCTCACTTGACGTAACTCTCGGCGGAAGTGTCTTTGTGTGTGTCGGTCTGTGTGTGTTTATGTATGTATGTGTGAAGGCAAATTGGCGTCAAATGCTCTGCGGAAGGATTCCTTTCAAATAGCGATCCCTTCACACTGATTTCACTCCCATTTCATGTGATTTTTGACTCCCTCTCTCTCTCTCTCTCCGACTCCTGTCGAATATTCCAAACAAAATAATTTTGTCCATATTTCGCACATGTCCACATATTGTAATAAATAAACATCACTTTGGATTTTCCGTCAATTTCTCTGATATTTTCTCTCTCTCTCTCATTCTCTCTTACTTCATTTACTGTCAATTCGAAATGGAGTGAAATTAATGGGATTAATTAAAATGATGGCATTATCTGTCTCTGACATAATTCGTTTCCTTTTTTTCTACTTATTTTACTCACTTCTCCTTGCTTAATTTTAATTCACTCACTTCCCTTCATTTAATTTTCCTGCACTTGCTTCACTTCAGTTCGTTTACTACTTTACTTCGTTCACTTCTCCCTTATCCATCGTTAATCCATGCAAGAAGGCTTGCTGTCTCTTTTTCAGCCTGTCTCTCGTCCGACCAACTTCTACTGACTGTTGTCCACCTTCCTTTGGCCAAGAAATTTATGACCTTCGTGGTAGCAGTAAGGAAAATATTAGGAGTTTTCAAGAATTGGAAATTAAATTACATAACATTTGTACAAAAGAAGTTCACTAAAAGATAAAAAATATATAAAAAAAACAAGAAGAATTTGAAAAAAAAAACAATACACTAATATTTTTCATCAGGTGTGTTGGTAAAAATGTCATTTGAATATCAAAAATTTACATCTTATAATTGAATAAATCTGTTCATCAAATATTATGAAAAATATACTCAACAAAATCAAAAAAAAAAAAAAAAAATTTATTTAATATTTAAAAATTATGTCAAATGTTTGTTTTAAATTTTATCAATAATAACAAAACTTAATAATTTATGCAAAATTTAACATTTTCAGAGTACAAAGAAGAAGAAAAAAAAGAAACTCGTTTTGATTGATTTGAAACTGCTTCAACAAGTAAGTAAGTAAAATATTTATGAAAATTTTATTTGTTATATTTATGAAAACAAAATTTTTGCATTCATAATAATTCAAAACGAAATATTATTACAAATTTGAAAAATAAAAGAAAAAAATATATTTTAGGTCAAATATACGATATTTTGAAATTGACTTAAATATTTTTTTACCCTGTTACCAATTATTTTTCATTGGGTGTGGATGATTTTAATATAACAAATTAACTTCATTACTTTGTGTAATTATATTCCATGCACTTGAACACACAATCATGCATACACGCACACACTCACAGGTACTCACAGGAGAACGTGACACGGAAATCAATTAAATCTCCGATTTTTTCCCTCGATGCACAACATTAACAACTGCAGTTGACTAAATGACCGAATGAATGACTGACGAAGGACGTAAGGACGATGGGACTCAGTTCATAAATTATAAAATCCACCTGTGTAAAGTCCGACAAAGTCATCTGGAAAATGAAAAAGTTAATTAATAATAAATAAAAAGCAAAAGAGTGGAAAAAACTCAATTATAATGCCCATGAATCGTCAAAATCATGAGAAAAAAATCCTATTATAATATATTTTTAGTATATCTTATCGGTAGGTCGATCTTAGGTCAATCGATAAAAAATATGGGACCATAGGATCGAGATATAAAAAGTGGGACAATAGGATCGAGATAAAAAATATGGGATCATAGAATCGAGATATAAAATATTGGATCATACGATCTGATATAAAATATGAGATCAACGTACTCAAGTTTTCGATACTTTTTTTCACACATTCTTCTGCCCTGCAAATAAAGTGTGAAATTCTCCCTTTGAATTGCTTTGTTCTTGTTCTTCTTCTCCTTCTCGCATTTCCTCCTATTTTTAGAATTTTCACTGAAGCGTAAAAACTTGGGAGTTCGCATCGTTGTACAATAGATGTTATTGTATTTTTTTTTGTTTTTTTGTTTTTTCGCTTCACTCGCTCGCGCTTTTTTCGCGCTTTTCCACTCTTTTCCACTCTCACACTGCCTCTAGCTCCGTCTCGCTCGCACAATATCACACTATCCTATCTCTCTCACTCTTTTATATCGCATTCTCCCATCTCACTCTCCTATCTTGCTCGCTCTCTATATCTATCTCGCTCTTTGTGTCGCTCACAGGAAGTTGACAAACATGACAAAACTTGTTTGCGATAGTTTTTCATGCTTTGACAGGAAATCCTGTTGTTTGTTGTTCGACGTTGTTCTACTTGTTGTTGTTATTCTTAACGTTGTTGTTGTTGTTATTCCAACAGTCTTTTTTTATTTTTTGTGTTCCCATCGCTTTCATTGTTGTCATTGTTGTTGTCATCCATTGTTGCTGCATCATGGACACGTGACAATAGAAGTCAGCAGCAGCAACATCGAGCACCAAAAAATATGAGAGGTTTTAATAAAGTAAAGTAAATGGGCAAAAATACTATGGGAGATTTTTAACTAAAGGTATTGCTTTATACTACTAATAGTGATCAAAATTTAAATAAAAAAATCATTAAAAAATTACTATAAGAACAAATTAATGAAAGAACAAAATATTTATAAAGAATTTAATCACCAGTCTTTAAAAATACTGTTCATGATCAAAAACTCTTCGACTTGACCAAATATTATTCTCTCATTCCTTCTCTCCTCTCCTTCTTGCTCTCTTTCTCTCTCCCTCTCCATCTCCCTCTCACACTCATCGACACCTTCTTCTGTTCGTCTCCTTCAATTGCTCTCCTCTCATCTCTGTCACTTGTGAATGGCTTTCAAAATAGATTTCGACACCGAGGAGACACGTTGAGAGACGAATAAACAAATCCATTCCATAAACAAATCCATCCGTCTGTCTTTCCATTTGTTAGTCTATCTATATGTCTATCTATCTATTTGTATCTCTATCTATTTGTCTCTCTATCTACTATTTGTCTCCTTATCTATTCAACTCAACATATATCTGGGAGAGAGTAAGAGAGAGAGAGATGTATCTTTGAGGCGTGCCTTCTCTTTTCAATTCTAATAAAGTAAATGCACGAGAAATTTATCTGCCGAAAGCATTCGTCTTGCTGATGTTGTTGGTGTTGATGATGGTGATATCGTTGTTGTTGTTCTTCTTCATGTATTACTTTTTTTTTCTCTATATTATCCTCCTCACGGAAATCGAGAAAAAATCCTTCCGGTGACATGTGCAATTGTCGAATGAAACTCGAGAAAATCGGATACGATGCAATGCGATATCTTGCCGAACACGATTTCTATTTCAATTATTATTGTTGTAGATTATCGATGTTGTCGTTATAATTGTTGTTGTGAATTTTGTAGTTATTGTACATTTTTTTGGTATTGTGAATTTTTTTATTGTGAATTTTATAGTTAGTGTACATTTTTTTGTAAAGTTTTTTTTTTCGCAACAACTGGTGAACAAATGTGATCCGAACATAAATCTGCCCACACATGAAAGCTAAAAGAGAGAGTAACAGGAAGGAAAGAGAGGAAGGTGAGAGAGTGTGAAAAAAGAAGAACAGAAAAAAAATAAGACATCAAATATATGTGGAGTTTGAGGCAGAAAATACAAAGGCATTCTCTGCTTAGATATCTTCTTCAGCCATTGAGGATTCCAGATAGAGAAGCATGTGGAAGACAGGCAGACTGAAAGATGGACAGACAGACAAACGAATGAACCGACAGATCCTGAGAGCATTTTCTGGTTGTTGTCATTGTTGTTGTTGTTATTGTTGTTGTCAACGTCATTGTCGTAGGTTTTCGAATTCGAAGTTCATCGTCGTGTTGTTTCAGCAACAAACTGATTGACAATAACAAGAAGAACAAGAAGAATATCGAGCACAAGAATAAAACCAACAAGAACAAGAACAAAAATAATACCAATAACAAAAATCACTAGTACAACAATCACAACTACCACTACAACAACAACAGTCACTACTGTCACTACAACAACAATATAAATTCAATGCAATTCAATTGAATTCTCTACGATTCCATTCCATGGGATTCACTTCGCCTCTCACTTCACTTAACATTTTCCATTCACTTCAATTCACCTCATCACATCGTGTCTTCGGTCTATATATCACTATCTCTATCTTTTGCTCCCTCTCTCTCTCCCTCTCTGTCTCGTGTTCGATTGGTCTTAAATTGTCGATTGTCTCCGGGATTGTGTCCACCTGCAGGACATTATTTGTTGTTATCTCTTGTCTGTTTCAACATTTGTCTCCACATATCCCCGTCTCTTTCGGATATTTTCATCTCCTTTTCTCTCCCTCTCTCTCGATCTCGAACTTAAACGCTTTCTCGTCTCAATTGCTTCTCCATCTCTGTCGCTTCACGTATCTCTCTCTTTCTTTCTATTGTTGGTTTTCTGTCAACGACATCTTGAGGTTTTGTTCTTTCAATTGCTGTCGTTTTTGTTCTTGTTGCAGGTTGTTGTTGATTGTTTTTGTTTTTATTGTTGTTGGTATTTTTGTTATAGTCACTAACTGTGGTTTTGTTGCTGATTGTTTCGAATAGTTGCTGATTTTTTTCCTTCGATTTCTTTATTCGATTTTTAATGGTGTTGTTTCTATTTCTCCTCTAATCGTTGTTGTTGTTTTTGTCTTTCTTGTTGTTGTTACATTTTCTTTTGGTCTCCTCTTGTCATTCGCCTGAACTTCGAATTTTGATCAATTGTTGTGACCAAGTTGTTGTGGACAATAATAAAAACACCAACAACACGAAAAACACTCCCGAAAACACTTAGTCCCGTCGCAATTGTTGGATGAGAAACTTCTTTTAGAGGATGGAAGAGGAATTGTCTAGAACTTTGAAATGAGGGATAGAAGGCGTAGCAGGGGCTAAATTGAGACATGGAATTGTTTTTTCTGACACTTGCTTTTGTCCTCATCGGAGTTATTGTCATCTATCTTAAGGTTCTCATCTCATCCACTTGATCATCGTCCAGTTGATCAGACTCAGAGTCTTTGGAATCGCATTTGAACCATTCGAAAGCGATAAATGGTGAAGGGAGAAAATGGAATAAAGAAAGAAAATATTACGATGAAAAAAATAACAATTTGAGGGACGTCTAAAAAATTTTATCTGTGACTCTTGAAAAATTATAATAAGATCATTGACAGAAGCAATGAGAAGTGTGAAGCTAGAAAGGATTTAAATTGATTCGATCCAATGCGATCCATCTCATTGAAGAATTATTTTTCTCACTACATTTGTTTCTCCCTTTCTCAATCTGACAGGGTCAACCATTGACCTCTCGCCCCAAAGGACTCTCCATCATAGAACCACATATTGGTTTAATAATTCTTCTCCAAATCCCCTTCAGACGCAATCATCTCTCGAAGGAGATGAATTTTCTCAAAATAATAAACCAAAAACCTTCTTCTCCTGAGATGAGAGATGGGAAGGAATTATCCTCATCTTGGCGAAACCTCCTCTCGAAGAAATCGCCTCTCGAAGGACCGACATCTTGAAGGATCCACATCTCGAAGGACTTCTCGCTCGTTAGGCAACCATTTCCACTCTCCATCCATCAGCCGACAACCGCCAGAACCTGATCCGATCCATCGGGTGGGGGAGGAGGCGAGAAAAACATCGAGAAAGGACTCGAATTCAATTAGAATCACAAATGAAGCCTCGAATAAGTTAATTTAATTGAGAATAGAAAGAAGATGGTGAGAGGGAAAAATCAAATGAAGGAGAGAAAAGTATTGGCTAAACATCAGACTCATTTAAGAGTGAGAAGGAAATATTGTCAGAAGCAAATGTTTCACACAAGACTTTAGGCAAAATTAACAAAGAAATATTATTGAGAAGAAGATTGAGAATTGAGAAGTAAGGAGGGAGAAGGAGCAGCAAAGATAAAGAGGGAGTAAAAGGTCTTCATACTTTAAATAGAGGAAAAATTAATAGAAAGAGATGGAGTTAGACCCACAGAAGACTCTGGGGATCGAAGAAGGAAAATCGCAAGCAAGAATGAAACAAAATCAAATCTCTAATCGACTCGAAATGCTAATCGGCCGCAAAGATTCCTCAAAGTCTCCCCAAAGAGAGAGAAAAGAGGAGGAGAAAGGGAGAAAAAAATGGTGGCAAAAAAAATGGAGAAGGGAGAAAAATTGATGCAAAGAATCCATCAAAATTCATAAATCGATGATGATGATGAGGGGAAACGAAAATCCTTTTCCGACAACAACAACAACAAAAATACATCAACGACTTTGGGATTTATGACAAAAACAAATTTGGTAGAAGAAAAACAAAACTCACTTTCTGTCTCTTTCACGAACTCTCTCTTTTTTTCTCTCTCTCTCTCTCCACCACAATTGGCTTTAAAATAAAAATCCAAAAATCATAATTTATGCTCCCATAAAAAAACCACAAATAACCACAGAGAACAACAACAAAAACCAAATCGGCAACAACTTTATCCACAAAGAGCATGAGCATTGGATGTAAAAAACAAAACAATAACAACAAAGTCGGCAGCCCTAAAAAAGGATGAAGCGAAAGGAGAATGAGGGGAAGAAGGATGATGAGAAGAAGAATGAAGGAATGAAGGACAAAGGGGATGAGGCCGAAGTGAAGAAGGACGATGGGAAGGATCTTCAGAAAACCACCAACGACTTTGCATCCTTGTAGGATTTAATCTTCAGCTGTCTTCGTAGACGTAAACGAATTTAATGCCCAAGCCCACTCTTCGTCTTCTTCATCCTCCTCGTCTTCGCCCTTCCCATCGCTTCTGTTTCTGCCTTCGTCTTCGTCCTCATCGTCTTCTTCGTCTCGGTTCTTGTTGAGGCCCGACGCCGAAATAAATGATGGCAGCCCTGGTTGATGACGATGCCGTTGAGGTCGACGCTCGAGGATTCACGACCATTGTGTCTAAAGTTGTTTTATTTTGTTGGATGGTGTTGTTTTCTAACTGTTGTTGTTGTTATTATTGTCATTGTTTTTTTTTTTTTTGTTGCCCTCCTCCGTTGAGAAGGATTTTGAAACTGAAGCTGAAGCTAATTGGCTTTTTTTCGTTCTCACTCTTTCTTACTCTCACTTAATCTCTCACTCTCCTTCTATCACTCTCTCTCTCCTTCTATCTCTATCTCTCTTTCTCTTTACTTCTCTCCCCCACTCTCTCTTTCCATCAATCTATTGGAGGCCACAAGGAAGTCAAAATGCTGAAAAATTATGGATGGCTGCTGCTTCTTCTCCTCCTTCTGCTGTTTCTTCTTCGTCGCCTTTTTAAATTCGGCTCTCAAGGGTCCTTCGGGGCTTTAAACCACAAAGTGGAGTGGGAAGCAGTGAGAGGGGGGGCGTGGCAGGAGTTGCATAAAATTATGGACAATCGCAACGGAAGCGTGAGACTTAAATGCAGGAAAGTAGATTGAAAATGGGAATTAGAGATTGTGAAAGAGAAGGAAAGAAGGAGGGGAACGGGAGACAAGAAGAAGAAAGGGAGATGAGAAGGAGAAATTAGAAGAAGGAAACGAAAGAGAAAGATACAGAGAGAGAGAGAGAGAAATTGTGAGTGAAATGAGTATGAGTGGAAATAATTTATGGGAGTGAAAAAATGTGTGTGAGGATGGTAAAAAAAAAAGTATAAACAATAGGAAGAAAGATAAAGGAAGAGGAAGTGATGATCCTAAGCCGAATGTTGACATTTTGGAATTTTCATCATTCTCTCAGGAAGAAGCGTCGACCGCAATCGCCTTAGAGAACAACAAAAACATGAAAACAATAACACAAGTACAATACAAAAAAACACAACAAGAAAAATGAAAAAAAAAAAAATAACCACAGCAATAACAAAAACCAAAACAAGAACAACGACAACAAAATCAATAACAACATAACAACAGCCTTAAAAAATAACAATATTCTCAAAACAAAACCTAGGCCAAGGGAAGAAACGAAACGAAAAGAAAACTCCTCGGGGAATAAAACAAAAATTCAAATTACCAAAAAATTAAATTATAATGCGTGACAAGAAGCCCTCCACTTCGCTCATTCTCTCTCTGATATACTAACTGTCTCTCTCCCTTTCTCTTTCTCTTTCTCTTGCTCTCTCTCTGCCTCATACCCACAAGCAAAAGCTTCACCGCTCAAGGGATCGAGGAAGACGAAATGAACATGAGAGCATGCGAGAGAAAAATTTGTGAAGGAAGTATGTAAAAGTGAAAGAAAGAGAGGGAAAGAAAGATAGGGAAAGAGGCAGAGCGGAAGACAGAGTGAGATAGAGATAGATAATGGTAATGAGAGAGGGAGCGAGAGGGATACAGAACGAGGGCGAGAACAAGATTTTCATTAAACGCTCTTTGCGCAAGAGACAGCGAGATCCCACATGAAACAACAACAACAAGAGAGTCAAGAACAACAACAATAACAGAGGGAACAACAAAAAAACAGAGAGAACAACAACTAAAAAAACTACGACAAAATTTAGGAAACAACATCAACAAATAAAATAAAAAAATAAAATAAAAATAAAACAAAAAGAATATAAAAAAAACAACATCAATAACTAAAAGAACAACATCAAGCACAACAACAAAAACACCAAGTACAACAACAACATCTACAACAAATTCACATAACAACAACACTCTCTCAGACTAAGGGCAACGCATGCTTTGCCGCATCCTTAAGCCGCTTGAGTCCACAACGAGTCGTCGCCGTCTTCGTCTTCATGGTCTTCTCTGTTCCACCTTCTCTTCCTACATATTCTTTCACCATACTCCTCCCTCTTCCTTCCTCCTCACCCTCCCCCAATCCACATTGTCTGCCTCTCTCGAGGACCCGCAGAGCATTGTCCTTGTTTCGCCTCCGTGAACTTCTTTTAATTTTTTGCTCTTCCAACGATGTGTGGGTTTTTTCATGTGGAGTCATGTGTGATGCGGGGTGTGAGAAAGACGAAGAGGAAGGGAATCTTATGACACGCTGTCTACGCGGTTCTCCACGATTTTTCGGGCGTTCCACACATCGTCATCGACGAATTTAATTTAGGGAGTTTTCTATGCTGGAGAGGTGTCTATGCTTTGTTATATTTTCATTTAATTTTTTTAAAATTTTATTCTTCTGCATTTTGGTTCATTTTTAATTTTAAATTTAGATCTTTTTAACTTCAAATTTTTATTTTATTATTTACGTAATTTCATATTGCGTTATTTATTCATATTTTCATTTTATATTTTTATTTAATTTTTTATTATATTTTTTTTAATTCATATTTTCTTTCCTTTTTTATTTTTTTAATTCCTTTTAATTTAACAATTTTATGATTTCAATAATTTACTATTGTATTTTTTTTTAATTCATCTCTTAATTATTTATTCGCTCGTCTTATATTTATATATTTATTTTTATTATATTTGATCCCCGTTTCAGTATAATTTTCCCCCCACTTAGACTTATTTTACTCCACAGTTTGTCTTCTCTCCTCTTTTTATTCTCTCACTTTCTGCTCGCACAAGAACTTTATTCTGTTTTCTCCCCTATTTATTTTAATGTTGTTTTCATCCGCCCGACACATGCTCGCGCTAATGTCATTGAGCCGTAAATGTGTTTGTGCGAGATTTAATCTTTTAAAAGATTTCGTGGTTATTTATTTCGGGGTTTTCATCCTCCGCCCCCTTTCACCCGAACTCCTCCACAAGTCTCGTCGACGATGGCAGCTCGTGTCAATCAAGGCGACGGAGAGAGAATTTTGAATAAAAATTTAATAGAGAGGTTTTCACTTTCAAGACGAGGTTGTTCTCCCCTGAAGCAGGTCCTTCATTCGTCTCTCGTGGTGGAGGAGATCGTTGATCCTTCGATCTCGAAGAAATTTCATACGTCGTCAACACGAGGACTTTTTATTGCGTTGTAGCAATTGATGCGAAGTCGATATTCTCGAAATTTTCGCAGCTCTTTCCTTGTGATCCCTGGAGCTTTTGTTCATGAGAGGGATTTGTAACGCACGCTTTCTGTCTCTCTCCCACTTTATCCTTCTTCTTCTTCATTGTCTGGTTTTTCTCTCGCTTTTTGGATTTCTCTTAATTAGATTAAAATTAGTCTGAACTTGTTTTCAGCCCCAGACGCTGATTTGCGAAGCTTCGTGCGTTTTGTCTGCAAAGTATTTACATCAACATTAGCATCATAATCATCAGCATTAGCATCATAATCATCAGCATTAGCATCATTATCATTAACAATCATCATCATTGTCGGCACTGTGATTATCATGTTATGGATTGTCATTACAACTAATTACTTTGTGGTTTTTCCTTTCTCAAGAATCTTCAACAAGATTTAATGAAATGCTCACGAGACGAAGGTAGAAGGAAAAATAAATAATTGGGTTCCAATTACAACTTTTGTGGGATGGTGAGGGTTTCAGTGGAACAATTTCTTTGTGAGTTGCATACTTTTAGGCGTCTCAAGTTGAAGATCTACACGTGTTTTAGAAAATTTCTATAGAAAAACTTGAGACAAAAGTCAATTAAATAAATAGAGAGATAGAAAAATAAATTAAATAGAGATAAAATAATTACGAAATCTTCAAAATGTTGCCTACTTCCAGGCTCCTATACGTAAATTTCTCCATGATAATAATTTTCTTAAACTTCTTAATGAGTTGTACTTTAAATGAATGAATGAATATAAACCAATAGCAACAATAGAAAGAATAGAAACCATTGACAACAATAGCAACAATATGGAAAAAAATGTACAAGAACAATGAAGATTTTAACAAAAAAAGAATAATAATATTCACAACAATAATAACAACAACAATGTGGACATAGACAACAACAATGAGGACATTGACAGACCATTAACAACACCAACAACCACATTGAAATGACATCGGCTTCAATTCACAATACCAACTACAACAATGATATTGACAATAACAACCACGACAACAACCATGACGATAACAACAACAACCATCGCCACCACGATCATGACACGGACGAGAACTCGAGGCTCAAACGCCGCCATGACACCTGTTAGTTCCGCGCATTTACAATTTGTACGCCATGTTAACTGAAACGTTCGCCATTTCCATTTCCGGTAGCTGCTGGCGCCATTAACGGGGTCTGGGGTTTCGATGCCAATGGCTGTATGAGTGTTAGATACGACGATGTGTTGACGTATGTGTGTGTGTGTGAGTGAGTTTCCTGATCCTGTACCTTGTGACGATGGCTTCGCAGCGCCTCACGATGGCTTCGCAGCAACTCCTCCTTCTTCCCTCGGCCTTCATTTTAATCAACCTCCTCTGGCAACTCATTCGAGTCGACTTTAGAGCTCGCCGCCCTCTCGCTGCCGGCCGCCTCTCGACACCTGACGCCCGCTGCACAGTGGAATAGACCGGAAATGAACAACAAGGTTAATGTAAAAAAATAAACCTGGTCAGGATGTTAGGGTTAAACTGGAGAATGAATTTGTGATGCCGCAGAGAACTTTTTCTATTTCTCTCTTCCTCTATCTTCCACCTCTTACATCCCATCTGCTTTTATTTTTGTTCTTCCTTTTCCCCCTTCACACGCTCTCTCTCCATCTCTCTCCCTCCCACTTGAAAGGTAAACAGCAGCTTGTCGTTTGCCCCAAGCTCGTCATCGTCCGTTTGTCCTTTTCATCCTTGTTCTGTTCTGTTTTTTCTCTTTCTCCTTTGTAATGACTTCAACTTGTCGCTAGAAATGGCGAACAATGGACTCTGTTATGGGAATGTGTGTGTTTGTTTTTGTTAGAGGATATCATAGTGAGTTCATAATCCTTTTTGTTGTTGTTGTTTCATACTTTCCGACATTATTTTAATTTCACATTATTTTCATATTACTTTTATTACTTTTTATATGATTATTGTTGATTTTGATAGATTGTTTGTATAAAATTGTGAGGAAAATTGAGGCTGGGCAGAGGGGAAGGAAATATTTTTTGAATGCATGAAGTTTTCTCATTGTTCTGATAAATTTATTTGAATGTTGTTGAATTGTTTCAATTTAAATTTAAATAAAATGGAATGGTATTGTGTTTTATATATGACACAAAAACATTGTATTTTAATTAATTTTTATTATATCCATGATTTGTTTTAATAAATAAATCTAAATATTTACTTAAAATTTTATTATACATATTAAATTATATATTTATTAACCTGGATTAAATTTTTCATTAGTAAAAGAAACAATGATAAAATAAAATATTAGAGAGAAAATGTGAAAGAAGTAGTAGAAATGGTTCCATGGAAAAAATCGGAGGCCAAACAACTCATTCTGTTTTCTCTTTCTCACACTGCTTTACGACACTCGTCTTCCTGTATTACTTTTCTATCACTTCTTTGTTTCGTCTTTGTTTTTCTCACTCCATTTTCTTCCCTTTATTTTTCTCTTTCCTCTTTCCCTGTTTATCGATACTTGTTTTTCACTCCTTTTCTTCTCTCTCTCTCACGCTGCTTTTTCCTATTTCGACTTCTTCTTCGATTTCAATGAAGCGCAATGTTGATCTGTTTGTTTGTTTGTAGTTGTTGTTGTTGTTGGTACTATTGTTGTTGTTGGTGTTGATATTGTCAAAAGTTTAACTAGTTCATTCTGTTTTGTTTTTTTAAGCGCTTCGGTTGTGAAAGGGGCGTGGCAGGAAGTCAACGCAGTCGTTTCTATTGCGATGGAACGCTAAAAGTTTTGCGCCTAAAGTTGTTGTCACTTGTTGTTCTTACTTATTGTTGTTGTCACTTGTTGTTCTTACTTATTGTTGTTGTTGTTATTATTGTCGTTCTCGTTCCCTTTGTTGCGTGTGTTTTCTTCATTCTTGCGATTTTCTTTGAAGTTCGCAAAAACTTTTCTAATTTAAAATTTTAACTCAAAATATAATACGAAAGGAATGCGGGATGTGACAGCAGCAAACGAACAAAGCCGAGGGGGCCGTGGCAAAGGAAACGGGATTCCTCGAGCGGAAGGAGGGTGGAAGGGGGCGTGGGAGGTGTTTTCGAAAAAGGGTTCGGTTCGGTGTTGCAGGCAACGCTTTTTTTTGACCTGCGTCGGGAGTTCCAAAGAAAAGAACTCTCCATCAACTGGGTGAATCATGTGGGTTTATTTACTCCACTCATTTATTTACTTCACTTGGGGGAGGGTAAAAGAAAAGGCAGAAGAAATTCAAAAATTTTTTGTTTTCTTTTATACTTTTTAATATGTATTTACATTGTCTTAATATTGGAAAAAAAAGGTTTTTTTAAATGAATATTATTTCTTTCTTAATTGTTTTTTTTTAATTTTATGCTTTTTCTAATTCTCAAATTTTCAACTATTTGATTTTAAAATTTTTGAATTAAATAATTGATTAATATTTTTTCATAAAATTACTATAATAAATTTAATTCTTTTCATAAACTCATTATTCTTTTTTTAACTTTTCTTTCACTCTCGCTCTCTTTCTTTCACATTCATGATTAATTAAATAATTAAACCGAAATTATTTATCCTCGCCTTGGCTTTGCGATGAAGTTTTTAAAACGAATGAGATCGCATAATTCAGTTGTTCCTTGAGCAAATATGGATTATCCTCTGCCATGTTTTTCTTCATTTACTTATTCATTCTTTAATTCTCTCTGTTGTTGTCTTAACTTTATTCTGTATTTGTTATTCTGTTGTTTCTTTCTAATTTTCTCTTTGTTATTTCTCATTTATTGCGACTTTCTGAGGTGGAGGAAATTCTCTTGTATTTAATTCTCTTTTCTCTCGTCGCTTAGACAAATATTTATCGCACTCAAACACACTTCTCTTCACACGGATATGTGAATACTAACACACACACGTAAAAAGACACGCTTGTGTGAAACACGTACTTGGACGAAGAAAACAAATACACATGCAAATATAAGTCAAGCGATGCGAAGAAAGAAAACCTCAGGGCAGCAAGATTAAGGTTAAGAAAGTTTCAGGTTTTTTCGATTTTTACCTCTGGATTTTTATAATAGAATAGAGAATTAAAAATATTTTTTTTTCTAATCGGAGTGAATTTTTCTAAAATAGAAATTCATTTTTATTATTTATTATAAAAAAATGAAATTTTTGAAATACATTTTTGAAATAAATTTAAATTAATTTTTCTGCCCCTGAAAATCTCCCAAATTCTCTCTAACTTTCTGTCTGCATCCTTCTCTTTCTCTCTCTTCCCTCGCCATCCCCTTTCCTTCACTTTCTTGAATCAATTCTCTCCATCTGAAAACTCTAAACTCGGTCATACATCAAAAATTCCACACCAAATGGAATGATTAAAAGCTTTTCCCCGAATGAAAGCTCATCAGCATCAACTTGAATTGAATTCAATGTCACATTATGGCTTAAAATGTTGCCTTGAACTTCGATGGCGAGAAGGAGATAAAGAGACATAAGAATCGAAACAACAACAACATTAGAAACAGCAACAAAATCATCAAAAACAAAGACAACATTTACAACAAAGACAAGAAAAATAAATGTAGGGTGTCAAATAGAACAGACTGACCGACGAACGACAAGAAGCGGACGAAACTATTAAAGACAGAACGAGACAGAAGAGACAATGACAAACGTACGACATAACGGTTATTCATTCCTTTTTATGCTCATGTTTCAAGCTAGATCGTAAGAAATTAGTGCGTAAGAAACATGTAAATTTTGAAATAAACGAGGAGTTGAATTTGAACATCCAAAGCGAAAACATCAATTCCGTGTTTTATTTAACAAATTCGCAAAAAGGATCATCAAATCTATCACTGGGGCATCAAACCCACATTATGGGGGCTCAACCAGAATTTTAATTTTTAATGTGAAGAAAAGTGAGAAAAATCTACATATGATTTTTGTAAAGAAGAACCTGTGAAGAACTCATTGCGAAGATGAATTTGTGAAGAACTAAAGAAGACATTTATTTTTGAGAAGTATTTTTTGAGAAACATTGTGAAGAAGACTTGTGAAGAAATTGAAAAAAAAAACTGTGAAGAATTCGTGAAGATCTAATGAAGACAATTCGAGAAGTATTTGTAGAGAGAACTTGTGAAGAAAATTTGTGAAGCTATTCCAAGAAATTGTGAAGACATTGTATAGAGAAGAAGCAGCAGCATTAAAATGTAATTTGTGCCATTAAGCCAAAATAAACATTGATACGTGAGTGCAGAAATATTTCAAAAGACATATTGTGAAGATAAATAATTGTGAAATATTCATATTCGGACATCAAATACAGAAGTTGTGAAATTCAAGTGCAGTTCGAGGAATCTATCACAAGCCGAACGACGAAAGCCGAAGATCGCGTCACCGAAAGTTCGTGCGAGCGAACGACACACTTAGCAACGACGAAGCGAAGAAAAGGAGAATAGAAAAAGTGAAACAGAGACGCTGCGAAGAAGAATAGAAAAAGTGAAACAGAGACGCTGCGAAGAAGAATAGAAAAGTGAAACAGAGACGCTGTGAAGAACTGAAGAAGAGAAGAGAAAGAAGTCATAGAGAGAGAAGTCATAGCGTAGATGCAGACAATAAAGAGTGAGAGAAGTAAAAGAGCAAAGAAGCAAACCAGAGAATAAGCTAGAAACAGCGAACAGAAGTGCAGACAAATAAGTAAACAGAAGCTGCGCTGCACAACTACGCAGACGCAGGAGAATCAACAAACTGCGAAGCGGAGATTTGCAGAAGCGGAGACTGAAGGAGAAACATCGAGGACCAGAAGGAGAGACATCGGAGACCAGAAGCATTGAAGAGGAGACATTTAGAAGCGAAGACGATCGGAACGTGTGGGAGTATTTATATTATATTTAATTTATAAATATTTAAAAAAAAAAAAAATAGTTGTAGAAGTATATTTAATATTATATTTAAGATATATATATTTAATTTAATATCGAGATGGACCGAACTAATATTTTAACGTTGACAGTTGACGGACTGAGAGAGAAATTGCTGGAACTGGGATTGGACACGAATGGACGGAAAAGAGTTCTGCAAGACCGACTGCTGGCCCACTATGGCATTGTCGCCGATGATGAGAACGTGTCCGAGTATGATGACGCTGGTTCCAATGCAGCATCTGAGTTCAGGGAGAGGGAGAGACGTACATTTACTTTGAGAGACATTGAGGATTCATTGTCGTCATTTTCTGGAGATGGCTACCCTGAAATAGAGTTGTGGGTAGAAGAGTTCGAAGCCAACGCGACGACGGTATTCTGGAATGATCTCGAAAAGTACGTGTATGCCAAACAACTAATGAAGGGAGCCGCTAAATTATTTTTGAGAAGTTTAACTGGTGTTAATAATTGGAGTGCCTTGAAAACAGCTCTAATTAACGAGTTTGGTGTAAAGCTATCTGCGGTTGAGGTGCATAGATTGTTGACGAACCGACGGAAGAAAACGACGAGAGTTACAGAGAGTACTTGTATAGTATAATTGAAATGGCGAAGAGCATAAATTTAGACGAGCGAAGCGTAGTCGAATATTTTACGGACGGAATAGCGGACTCAAAACAAAATAAAATAATATTGTACCAATGTCGATCCATCGCGGAGTTAAAGGAGCAACTAAAGGTGTACGAGAAGCTCAAGGGGAATGCGCAGTACACCAATACACGCACACTTTCCCAACAACTACAACAAGATAGGGTGAATAGAAGAGTTGATGATAAACGTTGCTATAAATGCGGGGCTCAAAATCATTTAGCTGCTGAGTGCAAATCTACAGGTTACAAATGCTTTAAATGCCAACAATTTGGGCATCGTTCATTTGAGTGCAAGACAGATCCGAGAAAGAGTGTGGTAAAGACAGAAAAGGGAAACGTTAATACTGTTTCATCGATTGCACTCTCACGTTGTCGAATCTTTAAAGATATTTTAGTCAATGGGGTATCGTTTTCAGCATACGTTGACACCGGAAGTGATTGCTGCTTAATGCGATATGATTCACTAATGAGGTTAAATGATGTAGAATTGGATAAAAAGTCGATCCAGACACTGTGTGGTATAGGTGATGTTGAGATAACAACTCTAGGTAGCGTGGACATTTTACTCGAGGTCGATGATATGTCATTGAACATGAAATTTGCTATCGTCCGAGAGCGAGACATGCCGTACTCAATGGTTTTAGGTAACGACATCTTGAAGTATGTGAATATGATGTTCGATGAAGACGGGGTTACTTTTACCGAGAGAAATTTGAAGACGGATAGTGATGGGGAGAACAATGTAGAAATTAAAGATGATGGTGTTTCAAGAATTGAAAATCTCACTAAAGAGTTTGGGGATATGATATTGTCAATATCCGACAAAGACAATACTTCGAAACATTCAATTGATTTAGGGCATTTGAAGATAGAAGACAGAGAAGAACTGGAGGAATTGATCAATAGTTATAATCCGGTTCAGAAAGCGAAATCGCCGATTGAAATGAAAATTGTTTTACGTGATGAAGTACCAATTTATATGAGACCACGACGATTATCTAGTGTAGATCAGGAAATTGTTCAAAATCAGATCGATGAGTGGTTACAAAAAGGGATCATACAGCCTAGTTATTCCGAGTATGCTGCACCAATAGTTCTCACGTCGAAGAAAGATGGCTCTAAAAGACTGTGTTGTGATTTCCGCAAATTGAATGAGAAAATTATTAGGGATAACTTTCCTATGACGTTGATCGACGATGCTATTTCAAGGTTGCAAAAGGGGAAAGTATTCACTACTTTAGACTTGAGAAATGGATTTTTGCATGTACCATTGGCAGTGGAGTCCCGAAAGTACACAGCGTTTGTAACACCCAACGGACAATATGAATTTTTGTACGTACCGTTCGGCATTTCAAATTCTCCAGCGGTGTTTTCACGTTTTATTTTCGCGATTCTAAGAGATTTAATACATGATGGGACAATTGTAGTGTACGTAGATGACATAACGATTCCAGCAATAGATGAAAGAGAAGGTATTGAGAAGTTGAGACGAGTTTAGATGTTACACAAAAACATGGACTACAAATTAACTGGAGCAAGTGCCAATTCTTGCAGCGTAAGGTAACGTTTTTGGGGTATATTGTAGAAGACTCAACTATTAGACCATCATTAGAGAAAACCAGGGCTGTGAATGATTTTCCATTACCACATGACAAGAAGTCCTTGCAAAGATTTTTGGGGTTGACATCTTATTTTCGACGATTTATGGAAGGGTATGCATTGGTAGCAAGACCTCTAACGAAATTATTAGCGCGAGAGGCGATATTCAAAATAGAGGAAGTAGAGACGGCAGCGTTTTTACAATTAAAGCATATGTTAGTTAATGCGCCTGTACTTAAATTGTTTGATCCGAAGGCTACTACTGAAATCCACACAGACGCAAGTATGCACGGATACGGAGCGGTTCTACTCCAAAAGAGCTCTGAAGATCAACAATTTCATCCGGTTGAATATATGAGTCGTAAGACATCTGCATGTGAACAAAAGTACCATTCGTACGAATTAGAAGTTTTGGCTGTCATACAAGCTTTGAAGAAGTGGAGAGTATATGTAATGGGGTTAAAAATAAAGATTGTGACAGATTGCAACGCGTTTAGAATGACCATGAGAAAAAGTGACGTCCCATTGAGAGTAGCGCGTTGGACAATGTTCATCCAAGAATTCAACTATGAGGTTGAACATCGTTCTGGCTCGAAGATGAGACATGTGGATGCGCTAAGTCGCATCTCGTGTTTAATGATTGAGGATTCGCTAAGGCATAGGGTGAGGCAAGCACAACTAGAAGACGATTGGGTTAAGGCGGTGGTCAAGATTTTAGAGAAAGACGTGTACGAAGACTATTACATGAAGTATGACATATTACATAAAGATCCCAATAAGGAGTTAATAGTTATACCTTCATCAATGGAAGAAGAAATTTTGAGAACAGCTCATAGACAGGGTCATTTTGCATCAAAGAAAACGCAGGATATAGTTGAAAAGACGTACTACATTCCAAACTTAGTTCAGAAAGCCAATAAAATCGTAAAAAGTTGTGTAGAGTGTATTTTAATAGAAGCGAAAGCAGGGAGGAAGGAGGGTTATTTGAATACGATAGATAAATCGGACGGACCATTTGATACGTTCCATATAGACCATGTTGGACCGATGGAAGATACATACAAAAAATACAACCATATATTTGTTGTCGTGGATGCATTTTCCAAGTTTGTTTGGTTGTATCCGACGAAAAGCACTGGCACAGATGAAGTGATAGATAAGCTTCGAAAACAATCAGCCATTTTTGGGAATCCAGAGAGGATTATTTCTGATCGAGGTACTGCTTTTACCTCGCATAAGTTTGAAGATTATTGCAGTAGTCAGGGGATTCAGCATTTATTAATCACAACAGGGGTCCCAAGGGGGAACGGGCAGGTTGAAAGAATACATAAAATTGTAGTCCCGATGTTGTCAAAGATGTGCGTTGAAAACCCACAACAATGGTACAGACACGTAGATAGAGTTCAACAGACAATAAACAACACACCTCCGCGAAGTACAAAGATAACTCCATTTAAAATACTGACAGGCTTAGATATGCGAATTCAAGGAAATGAGGACATCAGAAAATTGATTGACGAAACCGTACTCGAAGAATTAGACCAGTATCGTGAAGAGTTCCGTGATAAAGCAAGGGAAAATATAGCCAAGATTCAGGAAGAAAATAAAAAAGACTTATAATAAGAAGCGTGTTGTAGAAACTGAGTATCACATTAATGATTTGGTAGCCATTAAACGTACACAATATGGCACAGGGCTTAAAATGAAACCTAAGTTCTTTGGTCCTTATAAGGTGTTGAAGAAGTTTGACCGAGGAAGGTATTATGTTGAGAAACTAGGTGATGCAGAGGGACCAAGGCGTACTTATACAATAGCCGAACATATGAAGATTTGGCAACCATCATTCGGGTCGAATGACATGTCAGGTGGGCCGAATGTAGGGTGTCAAATAGAACAGACTGACCGACGAACGACAAGAAGCGGACGAAACTATTAAAGACAGAACGAGACAGAAGAGACAATGACAAACGTACGACATAACGGTTATTCATTCCTTTTTATGCTCATGTTTCAAGCTAGATCGTAAGAAATTAGTGCGTAAGAAACATGTAAATTTTGAAATAAACGAGGAGTTGAATTTGAACATCCAAAGCGAAAACATCAATTCCGTGTTTTATTTAACAAATTCGCAAAAAGGATCATCAAATCTATCACTGGGGCATCAAACCCACATAAATCAACAAAAATACAATACACAAATATTACTACAACAAAAATAAAAAAGGGAAAATTGAAACAAATAAAAAATATAACAACAAAAATTAAAACATGAAAAAATAATAATACTGAAGACAGATGTGAAAAACCAAAAAATCAATATGAAAAAACAACAAAATATTTATAAAAAAACAAAAATTACATATGAAAAAACAACAAAGAAAATCGAGAAAAAAACAACAACGTAGTTCAAAAAAACAAGGACGACAACAAGTAACCAGGACGAGGGAACCTTCACAGCAAATGATGAATTATCCCTCGTCTCAACTTGGTTTCTATCAGGTTTCTCCTCCGCCGCCCACGCCACGCCCTATGCTCCAGACACGACGCACACATACAGACACACACACTTCTCGAGTACCATACATAGAAAGAGAAGCCCCACCAGATCCCATAAGGATCCGCATTTCTGTCACTTGTGACACGAATGACGTGTTGACATCCCGCAAAAGAATTCAAATTAAATACAATTACAAGGGCGGCGAGAAGAGGGCGAGGAGGGGAGAAACGGATAGGAAAGGAAGAAAAAAAAACAAGGACACAGGCTGGCAGACAAGACCAAAAAATACATTTAAATAAATATGTAAAGTACAATAAAAAAAATAAGAATCGAAAAATATAGGAAATTTAAAAAAACAAAGAGGAGGAAACGTGAAAAAGTGACCTTCAGTCCTCAGTTCACTCTCACCACACCCTGTTTTTGGCTTCGAAAATTCCGAAATCTCTTCCGCAAGAGTCGTGGTCATTAGTTCCATTGCCTACCGCGTGTCCTTCGAGTCGAATTCTTTCGCCTTCAGCTTCTTTGCCTTCGGTCCTTCTTCAGTTCCTTCGTCTCTGGTTCTTCTTCTTCTTCAGCCTCTTAGCCATCAGCTCCACCTACAGTCCTTCGTCCTCTTTTCTTTTCCTCCTTCTTAGCTCCTTCATCTTAATTTCCCTCGGCTCCCGATGCTTCGTCTCTCTTTCACCTTCCTTGAGCTTCCTCAAGCTTTCTCGAGCCTCATAGCCCCAATATGAATGTGTGTGCATTATCCAAGTATGTGTGTTTTTGTCCTTGTGTGTTTGTGTTTGTCCCTGCGTGTTTGTTTTTGTCCCTGTATGTGTGTCCTTGACTGTTTAATGTTCCTTGGAAATTCCTGACGTCGTCAGCTGTTGCCACACAACAGCCTCCAACATCTCACCTTTCTTCATTTCACGGTCCTACGGCTCGACCTCCTGCTTCTCAGATCCTTAGTGTCCTTTTCCACCTCTCTTCCTCCACCTCTCACTCTCTCTCGCTTCTTCGGCTCGTCCTCCATCGATTCTTCGTCTTCATCCCCAACTCTCCCTCCGACCCAAGTCATCGTCCATCATTTAACGCCTTCGTCCTCACCACGGTTAGAGGAAAGAATGAAGAAAGACGCGAGAGGGAGATAGGGAGAAAACAAGGACGAATGACGAGGGCCAGTCATGAGAGAAATGTTGATAAAAATTTCACCAACACATATTAAATCAGTGGCAAGTATTTTAATAAGCTGTAATTTTTAAACGCTTGTGTACACAAAAATTCCAAAGGAAGAGAGACAGAAAGAGAGAGAATAAGAGAGAGAGCTTTATTGTTCCCTACCCACTCTCCTTCTTACTCCTCGCCCTATTGTTGCCACTTCCCCCGATGGTATTTCCTTCTCATGCTCTTTTTATTTCCACTATTCACTTCATTCACTCACCATGGTCGGAAGCTACAGTGGGAGGAAGTCGTGTCTGTTTGATTTTTCGTCCTGTTCGATGGTGCCACAAGGATTCCTTCGATATCCCTGACTATTGTAGGGCTCCTCGACTACGTCAAGACCAACCTTCGTGGTTCCATCTTCTGTTGATTCCTTCTTTTGTTTCGCTTCTTTCATGCTTCATGGAATGTCCTCTACAATTTTCCCCCCCATCGGAATTTATCAGCTTTAAATATGTCTCTGTGTTTGTGTGTGTGGTTATGAAGTGAATGTTGGTATTGGTAAATACATGGCCCAGTTTACAAGACCTCGTCGATATGCCATGGTCATTAGTTCTTTGTACTCGAAGAAGAGGCTAATCTCGCCGAGCTCTTGACATAGTTTTGTGGAAATGGGAGCAAGTGTTTTTGAATAGCTGTAGAGATTGTCTAAGCTGAAGGACGTTTGACATTATTTTATTATTCTACTCTGGTAGGATTTATCTTTAATTGAAAATTGAATTATATATTTTCTGTCTGATTTCAATACTCGATTTAAGCTTTTGATTTTTAGACATTAATAATAATTTCAAATAACAACAAAATATTTTAATTTCCAAAATTTTATAAAATGCATTTCATTAAAATTTTTTAATAATTACACAAACATATATTTATAAAATATTTTTTTTATTTATTTATTTATTTTATTTATTATTTATTTATTTATTATTATAAAACTTGTGAATTTTCGACATTGTCTATTGATCATGACAAGTAAAAAATTTACAACCATCGACTTATGAGATTTATATTAGTTTCCACTTTGTCCCCTTCATCAGCACATTTGCTGACAAATCCTATTTTATTACTCGTAGTTCACTCCTCTCCCCTTTTCAATTCATCGATAGAAATTCTCCTCTTCATCCTCAGACCTTCCCCGATCTACTAATATACTATTATACAACTTTCCTTTGCGGTTTCTCCCTCAACAGATTTCAGAACACTTCCTTTCTCCCCAACACAGCGTCAGATTTTCCTTAAAATAAAAACAACAAAAACAGTAGGAACAACAACAACATCATAGACAAGAAGAAAAACAATAAGAAGATGAAAAACAAATGGAAAATATTCAATTTGTGTGGAAAACTTCTTGATAGCTGAAGTTTCTCGCATGCGATATTATGCATCGATGCATGAGAGACAGAGAGAGAGTTCTTTCTCTGTGGTTCTTGTTGTTGTAACTTTAGTTGTTATTGTCTTTCGTATTCTTATTACACACACACTTGTTGTTATTGTTGTCAATATGTCAATATGGCTTTTCCTCTCTCTCTCTATCTTATCCTTTGTCTTTGTTTTCGTAACTCTATTTGCATTGCACCAAAGTGACAAATGCAAAGCGATAAAGAGCGAGACCGACAGCGAGGGAAAGAAAGAGAGAGAGAGAGAGAAAGAAAGAGACAACATAGCCGGGGGCGATGCAAGCGGATGAGGACGCGGTGGGCGTGAAGGAGAGGGCGGGGTTCGTCGTGGAAGCCGACACAACCCCAATATTGAAACTGAATACAAAGGAAGTCAATAGCCTGCAGCTTCGACTAAAGAATATTGCAACACGCATCAACCACGCACACACACACTCACAAAATCCACTAGTATCTAATACACTCTCATATAGTATGCACACACACACACACATAGTTTCCTCAAAGCACACACTAGAATTTTTACAGAGAAGACGAAAAGGAAATTTTCGTATGTAAACCGAAAAAGAATAGTGAGAAAAGGAAGAGGAATATTTTATGAGTGGAATATTGAAGGAGGAGAAGAATATGCAGGGAAGGGCAGAATATTGAAGGAGGAGAAGAATTTTTGGAGATTATTGAACGGCGAAAAATGTTAGGAAAATCCTGAGAAGAAGATTGGGTGAAGGAGTGGAGGAGGAAAAGGGTTAACAAGGGATTGGAAAGGAGAAAGAATAGGAAGGGATAGAGAAAGAAGAGAGAAGGGATAGAGAAGGGGTTAGGGAAAGAGTTGTGAGGTTTAGAAGCAGACAAGGAAGGTGCAATAAACTTGAATTTCGTCAGCGTCTGGAGTCAACGATGCGTGCAACAATGTTTCATACGCGATCAAGTGCTTACAAAGAGGTGGAGAGAGTGAGCGAGAGAGTCGGGAAGAGAGAAAGAGAGTGGGAGAGACTGGAAGATAGATGGGAGAGAGTGCTAGACCAGGAATGAAAGAGAAAAAGTCTTTCTTTAATTCTACCGTATTCATCGAAATCAGTCATTTCATTTCTAAGTCTGGCACATGCTTTAATTAAATGTCTTCCTCATATTGACCATTGTCTCCTCCTTCTTTCTTTCTCTCTCTCTTTCTCACTCTGTGTTCATCTCTCTCTCCCTCTTACCATTACATTTCCCATCCTCATTCACTTCGTTGCATCACCTTTCAATTCAAACTCCCTTCTCGTAGTACTTGAATTTCAAAATTAAATGTATTTTCACACACACATATATATAACTTGTGTTCGAGTGTGTGTTTGTGTTTGTATTTGTATTTGTATTGTATTTGTTTGTTTGTATATTTGTATGTGTATACGAGTAGATTTGTATAAAGTCAATGAAGCAAGTCCATTAAATTATATTCGAACCGAAATAATCGTGGTATAGAGAATTAGATCGTCTTACGACAGGAGGAGCCACGCCCACATGTTGAGGGGAGGAGAGATAGGCAACGAAGAAGAGGAGGGGGAGGAGAAAAAGAAGAAGACGAAGGAAAATTAGTAGTAGGATGAAGAGGAGGAAATGGAGAATTTAGATGAGGCTGAGTTGTGGTTTCATGTGTGGAAAATTATTATGAGGGAAATTATTTGTAAAGACATTTAAGTGAAATATCGTATTTTACATTTTAACACCGCAAAATACACACACAAACACACAAACATGCATATCATAAAATACGGTTTTAGATAGAATGTGCGTTTGTGTGTGTGAAGAAGCATTTGTGCAACAGTTTCAGTTATTTGGAAAATCAGACACTTATTGACACATTGGCAAATATTTCAAATCAAGTTACAATAACAAGAATAGTTATAATAATAATAAGAAGAACAATAAAAACAACAACATATTACAACAATAAAATACAACACTAACTGCAACCGAATAACAATAACACTAAATAAACCACATGGATACAAGTGAAATATTTCTTGAGAGGTGACCAAGGGATAGAGAAAGAAGGGGATCAAGAAGGAAGTAGAAAATGTGAAAGGGAGACAGAATGCAGAACAGAGAGAGAATGAGAGTGAAGAGGAAAAGAGACGTACCACAGGCCACATATAATTAAGATTTATTTATTACGATTTTTGGTTTGAATTTCTATTATAGTTGTTAGAGTTCTTGGTATTATTGTTGGTATAGTTTGTGTTGTTGTTTTTTATATTGTTGTTCTTGTTCTTAAAATTGTTGTTTTTCTACTGAATACTGTTGTTGCTCTTTCTACTATTGTCGTTGTTATTTCCACTGTTATTGTTCTTCTTATTGCTATTGCTTAATGCTTTCTCTCTTCT
Organism: Coelopa frigida; assembly: GCA_017309665.1. NCBI lineage: Eukaryota > Metazoa > Arthropoda > Insecta > Diptera > Coelopidae > Coelopa > Coelopa frigida. The sequence continues at coordinate 1,590,357 of CM029562.1, forward strand.
TATTTCTTGGGCATATTTTGCAGTAAAGTAAACAAAACTGATCAGTAATTTAATAACGTTGGGCCTTTTCTATCGATTTCAAAAGAGTGCGGATGAGAGAGGGAGAGGAAGAAGAGTTCAAAGAAACCGAGAAAAATCAAAGTGAGGTGAAAATATATAAACATATGGCTAAGGGAGAAAATGCAAATTTTCTATTGAAATCATGGACAAATTTTTATTTTTTGGCTTTCTTGATTTTTATATATTTTTTTAAAATTTAATTTAAAATGAAAATATTTTAAAAATTAATATATTTTCCACATAGAAAACAGACTACATTTTTCATTTTTAAATTCTTAATTTTTCTTCATCTCTCTCACTCTGCTATCAATTTCGTTTTCTCCCTCTCTCTCCTTCTCTCTTACATCCTCACTATCATCGCTTGGTTTTGTCAGCGAAACAAAATTCTCAATTATACACCTATGTATGTATTGTGTTTTCCCCCCACTTCCTACACACAGACACTCAAACCCACACTAACATCTATTTATTATATCGAAATCTGAATTGCAAATTTTCCATGTTGACAATGATTTTCATCAGTTGTTGACGTTAATTGTTTTTCCTTTTTCTGTTTCCCCTCTCTCTCTCTCTTTCTCTCTGTCTGTCTTTCTATCTATCGCTCTATCTCTGTTGTTAGTTTTGATTTTCTCTCATGGACAATAGAAGTTTTCATACGACTGCATTTTGTTGTTGTCATTGTTTTTGTTATCGTTGTCAATGTTTTTGTTCGTCTCGATGGTTTTGTTCTTTCCAATGATGATGTTGTTGTTTTGTTACTGTTGTCATTGTGGTTGTAGTTGTTATTGTAGTTCGCATTGTTGTTTCTGCTGGTGCTCGTTGTCCGATATTATTGTCAATGAAATGACATTTTCTTCAAGTGTATTGTCCTCTCTATCTCTATCTCCATCTCTGTTTCTATTTGATTGTTGTTCGGACAATTCCAGAGAATTGAATCGTTTAATTGAAATCTACTGAAGAGCAATTATTATTCAGGTTTTTGTGGTTCTCGCTTATCGATTGAAAAACCATCGGCACTTGGAAAACAACTAAATCGCTTATCGTTCTAGCAAATGCTTTCTATCATTCTCATTGTCATCATAAGCATTGTCATCATTATCATCGCCATTATCATCATTATCAACCTTATTATCATGCTCACTATATTATCGTCCTTGTAACCATCATCACCATTATTAAATTCATTTTCATCATCCGCATAATTCCGTAATATTCATCATCAATATAATTCGGTTTATTATCATCGTTAATTTCCCATAAATATTGATGATGGAATTCTGTAAAAAGTTTTCTCTCTATCGTCATAGTCAGAATTAAAATTACAAAAACAACAACAATAATCACAATAAAAACAATTGCGGAATCCTCAAATGCGGATGTAATTATAATTCAAAGGATTTTACATAATTTCATGGCGTCATTTAAAGGCCACAAAAAACATGGCTTAAATAGAGCAAAAATAGTGAACGAGGGATAGAGAGAGAGAGAGAGAGAGAGGTATATATGATAAAATCAATGATGTATAAGAGAATTTTATTCTCGGAAAATAACACGAAGTATTTTTAAATCCTTATATACTTCTTTCCAATCATTATTTTTCAGTTTATATGCTTATGCTTATATTAAGAATCATGGTCAAGTTTTTTCAACCAAACGTATTATTGTTTTTCAGTTAAATTTAATTTTTTCGATTGAATTATATTTCGTTTTAAATGCCAGTTGAATAATCCAATTAATCACGATTTCGTTGTAAAAAGTTGTTGACATTTTTATTTATATCGAATATATGGTATTATCCCTTATTAGCTTAACGGTAACCATTGATTCGTAATTTTTTCATAATAAAGAAAAAATTGCTACTAATATGCATCATGAAAGAAATTTAAACTGGATTATTGAGAAATATAAAAATTTCCATTAAGGATTTAAATTTTTCATAAAACTGTTTTCATTCAATTACATCATAATTTCGTTTCAGATGTAAAAGATAAAAATTTTAAAATTCCATGAATTTCTATCTTTGTACTCAACTTCTTCTTCTTTTTCCACGTGATGTATTTTGCATGAATTTTGATTAATTTTCCACCCACTGATGTGAGTTCATGGAAAATTCTTCTGGACTCACGACTTTCTCGCCATCGGTCTTCTATTCACCCATTACCTCAGTCGTCTACGTCTCAGCCGCGTCTGGTCGCATTTGTAAACGTCAGAAATAAAATTGAGTGAAAAATATCGCTTGAGAGGTTTTATTTAGAGGTCTGCGAGATCGTGCGGCGTCGGTCTAATGAAGTCCAATAATTCACTGAAGATTGATGTTAAAATCTAGTCTAAGGTTCAATAACAAAGTTTCAAATTAATTTGAAACTAAATAAATATAAAAAAATATTTTCTATATATCTATATCAATATTTCTGAATAAATCCATAAAAATCCAGCGAGGTCTTTAAAAATAGCAGAATAAATAAGAAGTGAAAGAAAGAGACAAAGACATGAGATATCGAAATCTATATCAAGTGAAAGACATGAAAAGTTGGGGAGAAGAAAAACGGAGAAAACTAAAAATGGAATCGAGTTAGGGGCTGATAGAGAGAGATGAGTGAGATGGTGAGGAATAAAGAGGGAGAAAGGATGAAGGAGGGGGAAGAAAACTAGCAGAAAAATGTCGCAAACTTGACATTAAAAACTCCGTTCCCGCATTTCCCACGCGATGTCGCATTTTATCCCAGCCGCAACTTTTACAATAAATCATGACGAACGGAGCAAACAGAGAAGGATAGAGAGAGAGGGAGAAAGGTATAGAGATTGAGTGAGAGAGAGATAGAGTGAGAACGAGAACATTTAGAGAAATGCCATTCGTCGAACGACAGCTGGACGTGAGAGGGAGAAGAGAACGGAGGAAGAGAGAAGGAGTAGAAATAATTCCTTTTCTTGATCTCTGATGCGTTTTGTTTAAACATCGCATCGAGAAGATGACAAAATCTCCGTGAAGAGGAGGAAGAGACGAAAGATGAAAAGGGCGAGGATAAGAGGGAGACAGAGAGAGGAGAAGAAATAAGAAGGATGAGACCTGAAGACGGAATGAAGTGGGAGGAAAAAAAGGAGGCAATGAAATCCCTGTCATTTCCTGTTTTCGCCAGGAATTCGTTCGCCTGTCATCGACAGGAAGTCGTGAGGAGTTCGACGCAGGAGATGGAATGAGAGAGAGTTGAGTAAGAAAGAGATGGAGAGGGAGAGAGAGAAACAGAAAGAGTGCGAGATAGAGTGAGAAAAAGAAAGAGAATCGTCATTGTGTCGTGTGCTTGAAACCGGATGCGGTGATGTAAAATAATCATGCGAATCCTTCTCCCTCTGTCTTTCTTTCTCCCTCCCTCTCTTTTCCGCGACCATTCCATCTTCTCCTTCGCTCACTGCGACGACGATTTTCTCCTTATTCTTATTGTTGCTTTTTTGTGATTTCCTCAACTCATCTTCCATCGTGGTTCTTGTTCTGATTGTTGTTGTGGTTGTTATTGTTGTTTGGATTGTTGTTTTTCTTCCTGTTGTTGTTCTTCTTCATGTTTTTGTTTTGGTTGTTGTTGTTGTTTTTGTTTGCTTCTTGTAGATTTTTTGATAAAACGGAAATAGTAAAAGTTTTCTAATGAGAAAAGTTCTAAGCGTGTGCGACGGATGTAATCATCGCCATGACACTTTTTCAGTCAGCGAGAGAGACAGACAGAGAGGGGAGGGAGAAAGCGAGAATGATAGAGAAAGAGACAGAGATATAGTAGGGAGGAGTAAACTGAAGGGAAAACTGAGAAAGCGCCAACAAGAACATAATAAATAAGACAAGAACGAACTAAAAGTAAAGACCGACTGACGCTTGTCTGTCTCAATCGTTCTCATGCTCCGTCTCATTCCTGGACGGCATCGCTATCTCTCTCTGTCTTTCTCTCTCCCTGACTCACTCTCCATCGTTCGGCAGCGTGTAAATAGATGGAATTTGTTGCCAAACAATGGCGACGAAATTAAAAGATTTCACGATGATTTTCCGCTGAGCTACTGCGATTTCACCCTCAGTCTCTCACAATCTTACTACCTCTCTCTTTCTCGTTATATCTGTCTCTCTCACGATGTGTCTCTCTCTCTGTCATGTGTAGTTCGCATCTTTCCATTAGTGTATTCTTTCACACACATTTCTGTCTCCAAGAAAATTATTCTCTGCATTCTTCCTTGATCCTTGAAACTTTTGTCTGTCCTTGTTTTGTGTTTTTTAATGAATATAATATTTTGGTTTGTTTTTTTTAAATTTATTTTCAAGTTTTTTTTCATACTGAATTTTTTGTGACTTCATGTAATTTTTTTATTTTTACTGTTGTTTAAAAATATTTCTTTTCAATATTTCTTCATATTTACTTTAATTTCTGTTACTATGTTATTTTTATTATCTATTTCGTTCTATTTCTTTCTTTCTCCCTCTTCCCCACTCACCCTTTTGCTTTTTAACCCATTCCTTTCACTCAACTCCCCTTTATTTTTCATTTCATGGACTTTTCCTCAGCCTTTCATCTCCATTTCACTCACTCCCTCCACTTTCGCGCTTATTTCTATTACTTTATGACCTCTCACTCCCCTCACACTCACACACAAATACACGCACATCCTTTTTGCCGATTTATCATTTGTCGCTGACGAAGTGTCATAATAAAATGTGTTTAGTTTAAGTTTTATTACTATTTGCTCAAACACACACACACATGAGAACACGCACACACTCACATTACGCCCCAATACATTCGCATGAAGCCCTCAGACAATGTAAGACGTTCGCTACATTTTCTTATTACATTTTATTTCCTCTATTTCTCTCCCCATCTCATTCTGTCATTTTATTTATTTTCAACGAAATTTTTCATATCTTCCTTTCGGCTCCATTGTTTGTTGGAGTGTGTGTGTGTGCGTTCGTGTGTGTAAGTTTGTTTTATTGTATTCTCGAGCATTTGCTCTTTTTCGATATTTTCCTCTTGTTGGTTTTTTTCTCATTCGCTCGTCCTTCGCTCGCATTTTCATCACTTCACTCGAAGCAATGATATTTTGTTTGCCTAAAATGACATTTATTCGTTCGTGACCCACACGACGAGCGATCGCAAGGACGATGGTTGAGAAGGACGACGGTTCAGAAGGACGACGGTTGAGAAGGACGAAAGCAATGGGGGATGAGAGAAGGAAAGAAATAAATACAGAAAGGGTAAGCAACAATAAGCTAAGAGTGAATGTGTGTGTGTTTGAAGACATTTAACTCTTCTTCATCATCGTCTCTCTCCCTTTATCTCATTCGTCTTCTCCCTCACCCTCACCCTCTCCCTTTATCCCTTTCGTCTTCTCCCCCCTCATTCTATCGTCATCTCCTTCTGAAACTTCTTCTTTGTGTTCGGATCCTGGCAGAAAGTTGTATTTGAGTTTTATTGTATTTGCAGTATTGCGTGGCTTTAATGGGAGTAAATGTGTTCATGTGTGTGTGTAGCAGAATATTTGCATATAGAAATGGTTCCATAAATACATTTTATTGGTAATAACCTTGACAAACGATAGAAAAACATTTTTTATAAAATAATTAGAAATTTCTAGAATATTTTTTTATCTAAATTATAGATTTTATATGTTTTTTTAAATTTGTTTAAATATAAATTAAAATAATTACATTCTAAAAAATTGCCAGCATTCCAAATCATGAATTTTTAATTCTAATTTAATTTAAACTAAACTCAGAATTCGACTTTCTTGAATAAATCCCATATAATATCACAAATCTCCAGATTTCTGTCGTCTGAGATTCGTCACTAATTCGAATCTAGATTCACCTCACCAATTGATGACCTCAGGCCATGCCTGAAATTATGCAGTTATTAATTAATTCACCACTTTGACCGGGCGAGTATAATAATGCTAATTCTATGCAGATTATTGTAAATCTCTATCTCACAACAACAAGGACTATAGCCACAAGCTGAATAATAACCAGAAGTTAGAGAGCACAACAACTATCACAGCAAGCATTAGCAGCAACAACAACAATGGTAACACCATCGTCATCACAAATTATTGCAACATTTAATGAGCTGCCCCCACAATCCTCATCATCAACAACATCATCATTAGGAACAACAACAAATCGCCGAGGATGCATAAAATGACACTTTCTTGCCTCTCTTTCTCACTCTTTTGGGACCTCTGATTTTATTCCATGATCCTTCCTTTATTGTCTGTCAGTCCACCTGTTGTCTCTACATCCATCTTTCTTGGTCTCTATATTTTTATTTCTAGCCTCAGGTGGCAAAATGTTCTTCAATTTATTTTTTACTGATTTTTTATGAATTTCTTTACATATTTCTCCACAAGATTTTATCAACATCTCTATCCATCTCCTTTCTGTTTAAATATCATCTCCATCTGTCTGTTTGCTTGCAATTTTCTTCATCTATCCCTCTGTCTCTCACTCATCCATTCCTCCCTCGGCGTCTGTTGCTTTCCATCATCATCATCTTCTATCGTCACCCTGCTCTAACTCTCATTAGCTATCTCCTTTCCACCCCAAGCTATCATTAATGTTTATGGTGACATTCTGCGTTTTCTCTTTATTTGCACATTAATTTATTTTAAATTCGCCATTAAAAATATCCATGAAGTTGTGTGAGAGGGAGAAAGAGAAGATAGTCCTTGGAATGCAGGTGGTTGAAAATCAAGAAGACAGCACTGAAAATGGTAGAAAGAGACAGGCAAGAGACAGAGGCACTTGTCGGTTCTAATTGGCATTAAGTTGCGTCATAAAAACAAAATCTCGCATGAGAGAATTCAGGCTTGAGATAGAAGTAGAAGCTCAAGGATGCTTGCGAAATGATGAGGAGAAGTTCTTATTAACATTAGAGGGGAGAGAGAAGAGCGAGAAGTGGAATTGAAAATTCCAAGAAGAATACTTTCTAAATAAATAGTTCAGACCAAAAATTGGAAAATAGCATTCAAAAATTGTTGTATTAAAAACAAAATTTATTCATTCACATGAAGTTTTTGCAACATCTTTTTTTATACAAAGGCACAAATCTAAAATCTCATTTCTTGATATCCAATCAAATGGTTTCAGGGATAAAATTGTCTTAAGGATGATACTGTCCATCCTCCTCGGCGCCCTCGAGAGCCAGAGCCTGACGTTGGGCCTCGTGCTGGGCTCCGATGGCGGCGTGTTCGGCGGCGATGCGATCGAAGGCGCTCAGATGCTTGTTGGTGGCGTGGACGACGGCCGCGCTCTGCTGAGGACCGGCCACGTGACCCTATAAATACAATAAATACACAAATCAAAAAATTGAAAAAAATAGGAAAAAATGATATGAAATAATAATTTAAAATAATAATAAAATAAAATTAAAACAACATAAATTTAAATCTCCTCACCGCTGGCTGAGGTACGCCGCTCGCGTGCTCCTGTGCGATGCGGTTGTAGAGCTGGAAGTGCTTCTCCTTGGCCCGCTTCACGGCCTCGCTGTCCTCCAGCTGGTGGCTCAGCTGCGGATGGAATCCGTGCTCATCGGCCACGTACTGCACGGTGCGCAGCTGGTTCTTGGGGTCCACGTACGAGAAGGCGCCCCGAATGACGCCGGTGCCGTCGGAGACCTCGGTGTGCTGGCGATCAACATGGCCTGGAGCACGGCCGGCCTGGTAGCTGAAGACGTAGGGATTGGCCGGAGGCTGGGGCTCCTCGTGATGGCCCTCGTGGCCGTGGCCTACGAGGTGCGAGACGTCGGCCTGGACGCCGGCGCAGAGCAGGCCAAGGGTGACCTTCAGAGGGAGAGAGAGAAAGAAACAAGTGAGAAGATGAGAGAGAAACAGTATGAGGCAGAGGAAAAGGTTGGATGAGGGAAGACGAGCGGTTGATTTGACAGAGAGCAAAGGCAGAGGTCGCCGTAGTAAATAAATAAAACGTGTGTGATGAACGATCGTCTTGACTATTGCTGATATCATTGAAGATGTGACTAACGTTGTTTTTGTTATTATTCGTGTTTTTATTGACGGTGTTTGTAGTATTGTATTTGTTTTTATTAATTCTCTTGTTAATATTGAATTTTGTCTTTATCGCTGTGTTTAAATTATTGTTTTTGTCATTTCTTTTGTCACGATCGGGAATTTTAAAGCAACAAGTCAAACGGGTTTCAAAAATCGATTTCATTAAATTTCCGAGTATTTTTTATCGATAGCACGTATTTTTTCGTTTTGTAATTTTTTTCATCATATTTTTTCCCTTCGTTATTTTTTTCCTTTATTTGTAACATTTTTTGATCACGCTCTTTATTTCGCAAATATTTGATATAATTTTTATTTATCGAGTCGATTTTTATTTTTGGATCATTTTTGCATTTAAAATTGAATCTTTTGCATTTTTTTCTGATTATCTTTTGTATATGTATATATTTGATGAATATTAATTATTAACTATTGTGTGATATTTGAAATTATTTTATTAACACATTTTTTGTTTTTAATTCTTCAATTTTGAGTTTTTCTTTTTAATTATCGAATATAATCGGAATATTAATCATTTGTTGTTCATTTTAATTTCAATTTTTCATTATTTTGTATTCTTTTAAATTATCATGAATGAAATTTAATAATAATGTTTTAATTTAAAGTATTATTTATTTCAATATATTTTTTATTTATTTTATAGTTTTTGTTTGTTATATATCATTAAATTTTTAATTAATTAAATAAAATGATTTATTAAATTTTTGCAATTTTTGCAACTTAGTCCAATTCGACATGCTCTGATTCGTGATGTCGTGCGAATTTAAAATCTCCACCCATGGATCACTCACCAATGCCACAATCGCGTTCATTATTATGTGATTACTTTGGTTTCCTATTGTCGTGTGGTAATTCGCCTTCTATTGCTTCGATCTTCTTCTATTGCTTCTCTCTTGGTCTTTTTGCTTCTCCGTTTGAACCGCACACGTTCGTTGTCTCGACTGAAATGTTCGTGGAATGAATTCGTGCGAATTATTTCAATACAATCTTCTCTCTCGCCCTGCATCTCTCCTTCCCACTCGCTCTCCCACACTTTCATGCTTTCTATCTCACTCTCTCGCTCGCTCGCTCGCTCTCTGTCTCCCTATCTCTCCGTTAGTTTGCAAGATCCCATCGAACTGGTATTTTGGAAGCTTTCAGACTTAATGTTGAATTTATGTTGTTGTTAAAATTGTTGTTGTTATTGTTGGTTGTCTTACAATTGTTGTTGTTTTTCATTGTATTCACATTGTTGTAGTTGTTATTGGTACTTGTTTCTTCAGTCTTCACGTCATCGCAAACAAGTTTCTTCGCCTCACGTTTCATTGAATCTCTCGATCGAAGCTCTCGCGCAAAAGACCAAAAGATCAAAACCTGCAATTGTTGTTATTGTTGTTGTTAATACTATTGAATAACAATTGTTTTGGTTGAGCTTTTGACTAAAGCTTTCGCAGTATTCAAAATACAACATAATAGTTCAAATATAATTGATTAATTTTGTCTATAGCTAGTTTTAATTTCTATAAAAACATCGTACTCGAAGTTTAATGAAAAACCTCGTGAAAAATTTTTGTAAATTATTTTTCTGTTCATCCAAATATCTGAACTGGGAGACACTTTGAACTAATCTATGGATAGACTTATAATTATGTTTGGTTAATTTCTCTCATGCGATTTCTCAGTGTTGGGATTGTGTTGGTGTTGTTATTTTTGTGGTTTTCATGGTTGTTGTTAATATTGTTATTAGTATTAGTATTATTATTATTATTAGTATTCACTGTGTTTGTTGCATTTGAAGTAGTTTGTTTTGTGTGCAACTCATGTGTTGTCGTTGGAGTTGATGATGTTTTTTATTGTTGTGTTGTGTCTGCTGCAATAGCTTCATGAAGTTTCAGCTCCAGCACATATTGTTGTTGTTGTTGTGGCTAATTTCATTGCTCCAATTTTTGTTCCCATCCTTGTTGTTGTTGTGTCAAGCTTCTTGTTGTAATCATAGTTGTTGTGATTGTTACTGCAGTTATGTTTTCAATAATGTTGTTGCTACCAGTAGCTGATTCTCTCTATTACCAAATCTCACTCTCTTCTACCATCCCGTCCTCTCTCTCTCTCTCCCATCCTTTCCCTTTCACTCTTTCTCTCTCATTCCTCGTCTCTTAAATCGTTGTTGCTGTTGGTCCGACTGATGTTACTCCAAATTCTGGTAATATCGTGTTGTAATCGTTGTTGTTTTTATGCATTCTCTTGTTGTTCTACTTGATGTTGTTGTATATTCTGTTATCATTGTTGTTGTTGCTTCTGTCCTACTGCTGCTCCCATCGATGTTCATTATAATCGAACGCATTTTCCATGGACTTCGACATGCTGCATGCGTGCGATATTTTCACCAATACACAAACATTACACACAGCCACAGCCCAATACATGCACGAACACCGATAGCCACACACATACACTGTTATTTGGACCAATACTATGACGTTCGAGAGCTCCCTGGTGTTTGCACATTCGTTTTTATGCCATAAACTCGACTTTTAGCATCTGTCTGTCCATCCGACCGTTGGGATGTCGATGTCTGTGCACGTGGATAGACATCCGTTGTTAGATAGATATCATTTTGTCTAAAATAGGAAAAGCTTCTATTTTTTTACTATGATTTTTTCGAGACGATTTTTTTGATAACATTCGATATGATTTTTTCTATATGATTTTGTATAAACAATTTTTTTATTAGATTTTTTTGTATAAAATGCATTTCTATAAGATTTTTTATTAAAGATTTTTTCTATGGATTTTTTCTAAAGGATTTTTTCTTTAGCTGTCATTTGTTCCAAAATTCACTTTCCTCAATATCCCAATGTCATCAGCATCATCACCCTCTTTTTTGTTTTTCTTTTTCACTTTCATCTCCCGACTGTTGTCGACACATGAAATATCCGGCTTCTGTTGATGAGCTGCCGGTTGTACAGAGTTGTTATTTTTTTAATAAAGTCCATCTTCTTTCTCTTCTTCCTCTTCATCTTGGTTGTCCTTGTTTCAATTTCATCCTTCCTTCAATTTTGTTCAACCTACCATTTGGCCCATTCTTCAATTTCGTCCTTCCTTCAGTTTCGTTTGTTCCGCTTTTGGCCATTCTTTTCCAAGGATCATGTGGTTGTTATTATTGTTGTTGATAATTTCTGTGCTAGCATTTTCGTTGTAGTTGTTATTGTTTTAGTTGTTCTTATTGTAGTTGTTCTTATTGTAGTTGTTCTTCTTATTATAGTTGTTGTTGTCTTGTCAGTGTTCGTCCAGCGATAAAAAGCTTTGGCCATCACTTGGTCGTTTCATTGTGTTTACAGCACAACCGAGTGTTGCTGTCTCACTCTCTCAATCGCTCTACCTACCACAATCTCTCTCTCTCTCTCTCTCTCAGCTTCTCTTCCTCCATCCCTCTCTCACTCTCTCTCTTTCACTCTACTGCCCTTCCTCTCTCTCTCTCTCTTTTCTCTCCCTGGAACCCTTTCCTCTTAACTCTTATTTTATCTTCCCTCCCAGTCGGAGTTTTACTTCACTCTTTTCTCTCTCTCTCTTTCCTTTTTAATCCCTACCTTGTTCTGGTTCCAGGTTTTGTTGTGGGTATTGTATTTGTTGTGGATATAGTTGTTGTTATTTTCAACGATTCCGTTTTCGATTTTGTTGCTTATGATTTGGTTGCTGTTGATTTTGTTGCTTTCGGTTTTATTTTAGTTGTTGTTGCTAATGTTGTCTGCTGCCTGTTGTTGACGACTTGAGTGGAGTTTGTGTTGAGTGTAATTTTGGTCGATTGTCTGCTTGTGTGGGTGAGGATTTTTAAGTAGATTATTTGAACCTTTTGATGCCCTATTTCGATCTATATTTTTCACCATCTCCTTCACACATTTGCTATCTATCTTTACCTTGCTCTAACAATATCTCACACAGATAGACAAAAAATCAACTTTTTTCATTAATCGTTATTTTTTTAACGTAAGAATGTTTAAAATTGCACAACGGAATGTGATCAAATATTTATTGTGATTGGTTAAAAACGAAAAAAAATCACTTCACCGACATTGAAAACAAATTGTGGCTAATTTACTTCTTCATTTCCAAAAAAAAAACACTAAAAAAAGTTCACAACAACAATTCTACCAAGAAAAATTTCACTAAAAATCTAAAACCATGATATAACAGAAAATAATAACAAAAACAACAAGACCAAAACATATCAAAAACATCATGCGATCAGGATCAACAACAAATAGATATAAAGCGATCATCATAGATGCTGTTGGTAACCCTAGATAACAACAACAATAACAATCTCATTACTGAGACCAACAACAACATGTGTTTACCATCAACAAAAGGCACAAATAATTGCAATTAATTGCGGGGAAAGCAAAATAGCGGACATCCGGATGCGATGTTGTTGTAGCTTTTGTTGTTGTGATGACGTTGTTGCGATGATATTGTTGCTCTTGTAATTAGTGTGGTTGCTGTAATGATGTTGTTGTTGTAATTATTGTTGTTGCTATTAAACTCGAGTCAATTTCAGCTTGTTTTTGAATTGAAGCTCATGTTGTTTTTGCATTCATTTTGTTATTGTTATTACTACTTTTAATGTTTTTTGTGCCTGTTATTATCACTGACTATTTTGTTATTATTTTCATACATTTTATTGTAGTTGTTTTCATAAAATCGGCTGATTTTATTATTGGATCCACTACTTCTGCGGTTGTTACTGCAGTTGTTTTGCTCCCAATTTCAGTGCTCTGTTTTATGTTTGTGTTATCGTGTGAACTTCATTCGGAATATAATATTTGAATTTTAAAACCATATTTAATTTTTTTATTACTTTTTAAAATTCGTTCGTTAAATTTAAAATTCGTTCATTTAATTTCATTCCTTATATAATGAGTTCCTTTGGATCTCAAAAAAATTGTAAATCCAAATAAAAAAAAATTCAAAAAATATACTACTGGACAAAAAAATTAACAAAGGGTGAAAAAAAGACATAATTCTGGTCTCAAAAGTATTTTTAAACTCCTTCCATCTCTTTCTATCCCTCGAAACCTAGGTTTCTCACGTACATTACATGCATTACATACACACTAACACCCACACACACACACATATGCCATGCATAACCGATAGAAAGAGATGCATTCATTGCATTCCGATCACGTGCCTGCTCATGTGATCCCTGTTGACTGCACACGACGATGGCGTTGTCGACTGCGCGAAAGGCAGCCCGATTGCATACGAAACACGAAGGACAGACGGAAAGATGGAAGGACAGATTGAAGGACAGACGCGACGATGAAGAGACAACTTTGAGAGAGACCGCGGGTCGTCATTTTTTGGCTCCATTTGATTCCTTCCCCAAGCGCCAAAATTGTCTCCCTCTCTCTCCATCTCTGTCTTGGTGTTTACGTTTCTCACTCTCACTACCCCTTCTTTTCTATCGCCATCTCCCATTTTGTTTCTTCTCTCCCTCACCATCTTCCCTCTCACCTGTTTCTCCTTCACTGTACAAATTCAAAGCATTTTCAAAATCCCGACAGATTTAAAATTAGGTGCGAATGAGAGAACAAACGAGAAAACAATGGAAGAAGGAAAGGAACAAAAGGAAGAAGCAGAAGAACATGAGAATAAAAGAACAAGCCACAGAATCAGACAACAAACAGGAGCATGAGACGGAGAGAAAGATTTTGAGAAGGGGGCCAATGAAAATGAGAACAAGGATAGAGAACAACAAGAAGAAGGTGTGAATGAGACAAACACATACTTGTGGCCTATTAGTGTGGTGGAGAAATTAGGTTTTGGGACATGCATTTTTGAGCTTTAGGAATTTTTTTAATTTGTTTAGTTTTAGGAATTTGTTTAGTTTTGTTCTTTCGAAATTTTGATATTGAATTTGATATTGAAGTGAAAGTAAAAATTATTATCTACTAATTCGGAGCTTTAAACATTTTGTAAATTTGTTTGAATAATTTTTGGAAAAAAAAATCAATTTTTCGTGCTGGTGTCTCAAATCAATTCATTTCAATTTTATCATATTAGTAATTTTTAAATTTTTTTATTTATTTTTTTTTTTTTTGTTTGTTTTGTTCACTTTATTTGCACATTATTTTAATTCGTTTTTTTAAATCTCCTAATTATCTAATAACCTTTATGAATAATGACTAAAATTCCAAATATTTTGTTTGTATAATTCTTAAATTTTCTAATTATCTTGATAAATCTCACTAGCCTTCAATTAAGTCCATGAAATTCAATCCTTAGTCCTTGATCTACAAAACTACTTTACACGTCCCAGAATTCCATTGAAGGAGTCTCTGCCGATGATGTTTAATTAAAACGATATACGAGAGGAGATGAAATGACAGGACACGATGCGACATGATGGAATTTTTATAATTCTGAAATAATATCAAGGCGTTGATCTCGTTGAAATTCTGTCCCTTCACTCGAACAGATAATAATGTGGGGTGTGTGTGTGTGTGTGTGTTTGTAATCCACTTATAGCTCATGGTAATACTTGGCTGCATCCTTGCATAATAAATGCAGCCCTTTTAAGCTAATTATTCAACGCTTTCACATAATTAATAATTTATTAGCAGCGCTCATAATTGAAGCTCGAAAAACTTGCCTGCATGTATATATGTGTGAATGTATGTGTGTCTGTGTGAGAAAGCAACAATAATAACATGGTTGAAAAAGAAAACAAATTAAAAAAGCCTCACATGTCGGGAAAACATTATTATCAGGAAATCCCCGAAACGTTAGTCAAGCCAACCTCGTCCTCTCGTGTCCTTCATCATCATCATCACCATCGTGATCTTCATCATCATCATCCATTCCTCATCATCATCGGCATCCTCCTCGACATCCATCCTCGGCTCATGATCCTGGCCGTCGTCCTGCGCTGGACTCGTGCAGATTGTGCCGCATAATTACGAGCCAGACGTGTTCCATTTGACTTGTAATAAATTTTTAATGAGCTGCATTTAAATTCACCAACCTCTCACTCACTCGTTCCCTCTCTCTCCCTTTCTCCCCCTCAATCGCCTTTTCAAGCGTCATTATTTTTTATTCCGATAGTTTTTACATACGGCCCTTTGTTAAAAAAAACCGTTTAATTTTAAATTTTTTAAGCAAGAATGTTGAATGCGAGAAGATTATTTTATTCTCGATTTCATTGTTTGGAAAAAAGGTTTCATTATTGAAATATTTTATAGATATTTATTAAATAGCGTATTAAATTCTTTATTGAATTCTTCATTAAATTCATTTAATTCTTTATAAATAATTGTATTTTAATATATTTTTATTTATTATTTATATTATTTAATTTGCCCATTATTTAATATATTTTCAATACATTTTTTATTTCCATCTCCCATTTAGATTGAATTTCCCTGGAAAATTCTCCGGCTTTCGTTTAAATGTTCTTGAAATCGTATAGTGTTAATTTTATCGCATGCGATAAATTATCATTTGTTTATTCATTCATTCATTCATTTCGATGCGACGGCCATTCGTATTCAATTTGGAGACAATTTGGAGAAATTGTGGTGTGGGGAGCATTCATCTGGTTAATTTGAAGATAATTGTGGTTGCAATTATCTCGTGAGAGAGAGTAAAATTGAGTGAAAAAATAAAGTGAATTTAATATGACCAGAAATCAATAATAAAACAATACTTGCAATGAAACTCGAAGGTAATTATTATCATATATAAAAAATTGGTTAAATTAA
This sequence comes from Coelopa frigida, assembly GCA_017309665.1. Lineage (NCBI taxonomy): Eukaryota > Metazoa > Arthropoda > Insecta > Diptera > Coelopidae > Coelopa > Coelopa frigida. The sequence goes on from CM029562.1 coordinate 1,606,205, forward strand.
TAGTTATTTTATTACACTAATTTATTTTAATTACACATTTTATTTTATTTTTTATTTTCAATTTGTTATGTTTGTATATTATATTTTTTATAGTAAATCAAAGTTGATTTAATTTTAATACGACTTTGATATCAATTTGCATGCGATTTTTTTATTAAATTCTCTGCATGTTATGTGGAAGAGGTTGGCGACCCTTTCAGTGAAATTGAGAAGCCAATGGTTTTGTCACACAAAAGTGAGGTCATCCCCTGTCCCATCCTTCTCTCTCGACCACATTCCTCGATCTCCTTTCCCTTTTTCCCTCTCATACATTATCCTTTAAGCGGAAGCGGAAACATTTTTCGTTGTAATAAAATTATGAACCGTCTGCTAGCTGTAACCAGAGTCAGAGAGAGAGGGAAGGACTCACGAATTTTAGAGAGAGAGAGAGAGAGAGCGATACAGTCGAACGATGAGAAAGAGTTGACCTCAAGCAGGGGAATCTCGAGAAGTCAGGGCGACTCCTGCCTTTGGTAGAGCATCGAGGCGAGGTTGAGTTCGGATCTGGCTGAAGGAATGCGACAATTGTTGATATTGTCGCTGTGCGTTGAACCGAAAATGCGACAACAACAATTACAACAACAACATACAAAAAGGACATTGCTTAGGACTTGATTTCGATGAGAAAATGGCGAAGGAGTCCTTGTGTAAGTTTCAGCTGTGACAATAACAATAGTTTATGCTCATGTTCTGGGTTTTGGATGATGTTGTTGTTGTGGGTATTATTGTTGTTGTAAGGATATTGTTGTTGTTATGGGTGTTGTTCTTGCAGTTATGGGTATTATTGTTGTTTTTTCAATCGTTGTTTTGGGTATTTCAGTTATTGTTGTTGTGTGGGTATTTTTCCTGTTACTCTATGGCATTTCCTTCACGCTGTAGACGCAATTTATTTGCTGTCCAATTGATTGAAAAATCAAAATGTGAGCTCCTTCCACCCTCCACGTCGTGGCTCGTGGTAGAGGAAAATGTGTTTTTCATTGGGGTTTGATTTGTGCGTGGAACTTCTAGGGTCCTTAACATCCTTCAAATCCTACCTACCCCAAAATTCTCACATCTCATTAAATCTGCTTTTGAAAAACTCTAAGCAAAAAAACTATTTTTTTAAATCATAAAAAAAGTTAATCGTAAAAAATTATGAATTTGGGGGAAATTCAATTTTATTATTAAATAAAATTTTTATTTGAATTTTATTAAAAATTTGAATTTAAAAAAAGTAAAATTAAAAAAAAATTGAAATTAAATTAATATTTTTATGATATTAATATAAAATTCAAATAAATGAAAAGCAAACTTACATATTATTTAAAAAAAGTTTAAAAACAAAATTTTTCGAAATTTAAACTTTCACAAATCTTTTCACTATACCTCAGTTTATTGGTATAACTTTACAATATCAAATTTTTATTAGTAAGACAATTAACAATAACGGGAAGCAATTGAAATTACTTCCGTCTAAAGATCCTTCAGGAATTTGATCAAATATACAGGAAGAAAGACATTAGAAGAACAATTAATTAAATATTATTATAATTTATTAATAAAATTTATGGCATTTTATCGAGTTTTGAAGAATGTATCAAAAATATTTAGTGTAAATAAAAATCCATTTTATTGTCGTATGAATTTATTTCAATTTGCTGTAAAATTTTCTCTCAGTGCAACTCCGAGAATCGCATCAACATGCTAACAAGTTCAAGTGACTTCGAAATTTCCGTCCATCCAACACACAGACAGAAGCAACGACAAAGACCTAAACATCGATTAAACCAACACCCGCACAATCCCAGACTCACTCAGACGAATGCAAACTCAAAAACACACACATATTCAAATACACTCACACTCCTACTCACACTTACTCTCCCATTCAGAAACTCGAGGTTCGCATATAAATATCCCGCAAAGTTTATTGTTCGCAAAACCCGGGCGCATCACAAGATTAAACTGTGAAGTGCGTGTGGCGAGGGCGAAAGACGGAGATTGGGAGACGGTGGGCGAAAGTGGGCGTGGCACGAAGGGATGTGGCAGGAAGAGTCGTGGGCGTCAGCAGAGGGCGTTCGCGTTCGTCGTCTCCACAAAGTCTTTGACGCCACCGGCCGCAGCAGAATCCAAGGATCGACCGAGAGACGACCGACCACCATCCAACCGTCCAACCGACCGTGAAACCGAACGAATCCCTTCGGCCCTCGTCGTCGATCCTTTATCCAAAAGGACTCGAGAAGACTTCGACTTCTCCCTTCTCTCTCTCACCATCTCTCTCTCTCTCATTCCCTCTCACTTGTTTCTTTGCACTTCTCGGTTTCCGATTACACTCTCTCAACCAACTCTTCTCTCCCACTCTCTCTCCCTCTCTCCACTCAAACTTATTGCGAACGCAATTTATTTGCCATGCTGCACACACACACCAAGGAACGAACGAACGAGTTCTTAGCAGGACACGAGCTGAGCCGAGGGTCCCGAGTATCCTGAGTATCCTGCACAGGAGTCAAGCTTCGCCACTGACTTAGCACACCTTGAGGCCAGCTGTGGGAGGAGCCGAACGCCTTGGTGGTGTCTGTGAGGCGATCCAAGGTGTGTGTGTGTGAGGTATATGTGTGTGTAGAGTGAGTTTATTTGTATAGGTGTTTGTGTATGTGTGTGTGTTTATGTTGTTTATAATGGCGGCGCTTTTGTGGTTTTTGAATTGACGCTGCAAATGTTTTAATTAAGTTTCGAAAACGCCAACAACTTCGTCCAACCTTCGTCCGTCCGTCCGTCCAGCGTCTGTTGTTCGACCTCCACCTTGAGTTTAAATAACCAGAACAATAACAACAACAATAATAACATCAGCTCCTTGAGGATAGTTTGTAATTTAATCTTCGAGGCCGGAAAGGATGAAGAGCGAATTAAGTCGAAATATGGATTTCTTGAAGTTCCTGTTTATTTATTTACAATTTGTGTGGAGGAAGTTGTTGGCTGAGAACAACAATAAAAGTAAGGAAAACATTATAACAACAAACAATACCCCAAGAAAACTATTGAAAATAAAAAAAAAACAAACCCAAACAAGAAAAACAAAAGTTACTAAAGAAATTGCAAGGAATAATATTTGAGACAAAAATAGCGAGAGGCACCTTAAAATCGAGAACAAGAAGAAGGAAGTATAATAAAACAAATTAAATACAATAAAAAAAATATTTCAGAAATTTTATATTGAAATTTTATATTGATTTTTAAGATTTAAAAATTTTTTGAATAATAAATTGTTTTTCTTAAACAAATCAATAATTAATTTGTAATAATAAATTTTCTATAAGAAATTTTAAATTTTAAATTTCCGAAAAAATAATTCATTTCTAAATATACTCTCATGTGATGAGTTTCCACAATAGTTCGATACCTTCAACAAACTCCAAGTTTCCGAAACTAATTCCTTTATGAAACGTGTGTAATTTCAATAAACAATAGCCTCAAATGTAATATGTATAATCGATTACATATATTTCAAATAAAATACTCCCAATTACGAAACATTTGTAGCATGCGATAAACTCGGTCAGCGTCGACTCGAGTGCTGGAAATTATGTAAATTATGAAATGTTTCATAACCAATCGTTAGCATAATAGCAGACAACAACAGATGGAATAATAAATACAAATTTCCTCAATCTCTCTTTCACACTACCACATTCTTACTCGGTTTGTATGTCTCTTTCGCTCGTTGTATGTCCATCTCGCTCTTATAATTGAGACACATTACTCTCTCGAGTGGGAGAACAAATGCTCTATTGTACATCCAATTAACGATGCATCACGTGCTTCCACTACAAATTGCAGCCGGACATTGTTTTTCCTTCCGGTAACAGTTGTCGACCTGCCAGTGGCCACTTCCGGCATCTTCAGAGGATTTCCTTCGCCTCTCACTCCTTCTCTCACTCTCTTCCTCCTTTCCTCTCTCTTCTTCCATCCTTCTTCCATCGCCCTCTGACCACGCTCACATTCACCCCATGAGTTTTCTTCTTTTCATCTCTCTGGACTTTCACTTTCGCTACAAGGAATCGCTGGAATTCGGTCTTCCTGCTTCTTCGTTCTTCTCGGTCTTCAAACGATGGCCATCCCAAGTCGCGAGCGTCCTTGAGGTCATCCTGGGTCAGTTTTCTGTATCGCATTCCTTTTTCTATCGTCCTAACATCGTTGCTTTTCCTCTAACATGCTTCTTTTCATTCCAACATCTTCCTTTTCATCTTTTCATCTTCTTGTGCTTCACTCCTTCTTTTCGCTTCCTTGTTTTCTTCCCAAGCATCCATTTTCACTTCTAACAAAGACCGAGTGCTTCTTAATCTTCTTCGAAGCCATAACCATGCCCTCTGCGCCTGCCTCCCACGCCTTCTGCCCTTTCTGCCACGCCCCCGTAGCCCACCCACTCCTCTCGTTCCATCAACTAATAAAGCAATTAAACATAAAGGATGCCTTGTTAACAATTGAACGGAAGTTGCTTTAATTTCACATGCATGACGCATCATGGCCGACGGAAGTACGTTCGAGTGGTTTCCGTTCGAGGGCGGTCGAGGTGATGGTGGATGGGATGAGGTTTTGGTGGATGGATAGGTCAATAGAGGAAGCCAGTTGGGCAACAACAAATTGGCTATTGGCTATAACAACAATTGAAGCTAGGGTTTGGACAACAAAAACTGTTGAATCGACAACAAAAAGTACGGTATCAACAACAAAACCATCTATATCGTCAACAACAACTATGTTACCAATAACAAAAACAAATATATAAGCAACAAAAACCATATTACAAACAACAAAAATACCTTCAACAACAATAACAATATCTAAATCTATGTATAGAATGTAAGAGGAAGGAAGAGACAGCGAGAGAGGGGTTGAACAAGAAAGAGGGAGAGAGTAAATGAGAGAGAGAGAGAAAATAAAGTAGTGTTAGTGCGACCGATGAAGGTCAGCTTGAAAGCGGCGGAAGGATGGAAGGACGAACTAATAAACGCCCCTGAGTACACGTCATAAAAGCGAATGCCTTCTCGAGCGTGCTCCGGCATACAAATGTCCTGCGAAGGATGCCAGGATCACGCCCAGAAGAAATGACAGAACAACGACAGGGAAGAAGAAAATTCCGCAAAGAGGAGAGAAAAGAGCGAGCGAACAACGACGAGAAATTCGTAAGGAATTTCGAGCAATCCCGGATATGTTTCACAGATATTTGATGTCCTGCGGAAGGATTCACATTTTAGTGTACTTTATTTATTTTTGTTTTTTAAAGCAGTTTATTGTATTCAGTCGAATTTAGAAATATATTTTTCTTTACGGAAAATATTAAATAAAATTTTTTTTTTGGAAAAAAATTTTAATATTTATTTTCTATTTGTTATACACTATTATTTATAATATTTTTTTATAATGAAAAAGTTTCATCATTTTTCTAAAATTTTTTTGTTTTTTCTATCTTCAAAATCTTCAAATGATTTAATTTTTTTTCACTGCTTTGTATTTAAAATTGGTCTTTTTATTTTTTATTTCGATTAATTTTGCATATTCTTTCAACTTTTATCTGTTTATAAAAATCTTAAATCTCATTTCATTTTAATTTCACAAAGGCATTTTTATTTTTTCCCAGCATTTTTTTCATTTCTTTAGGGAACATGGTGTGATTTAATTAAAATGTTCTCCATTGACTTCTTTGTATTTTCCACAAATTTCACATTTTCATTTTCACATTTTTTATTTTATACCACTTTTTCAATCATTCCTTGCGACCATATGATATTTCAATTAATCCTTTTGTGCGAAGTCCTTTTCCGAATGCCCTCGTTCCTTTCATAATGCAAACAATTGCTTTCAATCAAGTTCTTTGTTAATAACCCCATCTCTTTCTCTGGGTCACGCCCTCGCGATCGCTCTTTCTCTCAGTCTCTCACTTTCTCTTAATCGGTCTCTTCCTTTCTGAGTTCATTTTTATATCCCTTTCTACTCTCATGTGTATTTTATTTCCTTTTCTCATGAGTAATTTGTCTCCTTTTTCATACATACACACACACACACACACACTTGTTGACTTCATTTTCATGGAATGGCGCCATTTTTCAATCTTTCAGTTAATCTCGGCAGCACAATTGAAATCTCTCTCTCGTCTTCACTCACACGCTCACTGTCTCTTTTTTTTTATTATTAATGTCACTCGGAGCCGGAGTCGCGCTGCCGCCTCGCATTGAACCGTCAACATTGACACCCGTCAACTGTCAGTCGCTCTGTCTCTTTCTCCCCACTATCTCCGTCTCCTTCGCTCTCTGTCTGTCTCACTCTTATGGCTGATGTGTGTTCTTTTGCGTGTGTCTCTGTATGTGTGAATGGCTGCAATTTAACTTTATAATGAAGCGAATGACTTTTCATGCGGTTGACTGCGACGAGAATGTGAAACAATAACAACAACAACATTCGAGAACAACTTCATCATTCAAAAACAACAATATTCAACAAACGCGAAATTCAACAACAACAAAATTCAACAACAATATCATCATTCAACAAGAACAACAATCGACAAACACCATCATTCAACAGCAACAAAATTTAACATCAACCACAACAACACGTGATTCGGTCTTCATCAACCAACAGCATCATCTTAATCATTATCGTCATCATCATCTTGTTCATCATCACCTTCAACTTCATCATCTTTTTCATCATTATTATCATCGTTATTTCCATCAACAGCAACATCAGCAGCCGACGTCTCCTCAGCAACAACTGTGGCCTGAAGTCAATTGTTGTTGGCTCTCTTTTATTGTTGCTCCTTTTGTTCATGTTGTTACTGTTGCATCCTTGTTGTGGTTGTTATTGTTGTTTTTGTTGCTGTCCTCTGTCTCTCTGCTGCATGTTGCCATCTCCACGCATCCTTAATAAGTGCTTTGTATGATTTTATAGAGCGGAAAATTAACTCAATGCTTCTGGTGGTGGTGATGCTGCAACAACAACAATAAAAACAACAAATGCAACAACAAGAACGAAAATAACAAGAAAGAAACAACAAAAAAAAAACAAGAACATGAACAGAAACAACAAGATCAAAGACAAAAGCAACAAGAAGAGCGAAACCAACTGCAGCGAAAGCTCAACCAGTTTTCATATATTTATTTACTTCTTAATCCCCATCGTTTCTTCTACCGCGCTATCTTTCATTTCTCTCCTCTCAGAGTGCATCTCTTTCTTTCCCTCTCATTCCATCCATCGCTCTCTCTCTCTTTATATCCCAGTTTTCATCACCCACTGTCTCTATTTCTTTTTTATATAACTCGTATCTTTTTCATCCATATCCTGCAGCTGATGAAATTGTAGATCGAAACATCGATGTTGCTCTCTCTGAGGATGTTGTCATGGATCCTTATTTCTGCCATCGATGTTGTCAGTTTTGAAGAGAGATTTCTACTGTTTTCTCTTTGGTTCCTTTCTTCTAAAACCCATGTGTCATAATTTAATAATGTATTTTTTAAAGAAACAATTATTTTTATTAAAGCATATTATTTTTGAAAGAAATATTAAGAAAAATTTAAAATCAAATTATTTTCAATTTCATTTTTTTATTGATTTAGTGCACGAAAATAAATATTTGTAACAGTTTTTTAATAGAAAATAAAAATAAATAAATAAAAATACAAATAAAATAAAATATATTTAAAAATTTTTCTAATAAAATAATTATTTTTAATAGAAAATACATTTTTGGGGAAAATTAATTAAAATATAAAAATTAAGATAAGATAATTTAACATTAAAAATGTTGTTTATATTTTTATATAAAATAATTAAACTAATTAATTTTATTAGGATTTTTTTTATATATGAAAAAAATTATTTTTTTAGAGCAAAAAATATTTATGAAAATTAAAACACAAACTATCTACCAGACCATAGTGAAATCTCGATGGCACCCTGAAGATTAACCCCGTTCCCTCATGGGAGGCAACTCTTTCTCTCCATCTATCTCGCTCTCTTTCTATCTCTGCCCATCTCCCTCTGCTACCGTAAATCGCCGTTGTCGATGCGACTCTTGTTGCCGCCGTTGTTTCGGTTGTGGCCAGCATTGTTGTCATTGTCGTTGATGTTGCTGATGTCGTCGGTGATGAAGTTGATGTCGCTGTAGTCAATGTTGTTGTTATTGCAGTCGATGTTGTTGTTGCAGTAATTTCTGTTGTTGTTGTTGCTCACGTAGTTGCAATTAATGCTGAAATGCGAGCATGTAAGTCGGTTTCCGTATTTCATTTTTATTCCCCCCACTTTTTTTAATTACCTACTTTATTCTTCTTCTTCGCTCCTTTATTTTCCCACTTTGTTTTCCGCTTTTGTATTTCACTACTATTTTTCATTCACTACCCATATTGTTTTCCCCTCTCTCTCTCTCTCTCTGCATATGATTTTCCCTCCCATTTCTCCTACGGTTTAAATACTTGTTTCCATTTTACTACCTTTTCTCCTTCTGTTTTTTTTGTTTTTTTTTGTTTTTATTATATTTTTCTCTTTTTTTGGCTTCTTTTTGTATATTTCTTCTGTTTCTTCTACTTCGTTTTGTCCTTTTTCCTCTCTTTTTTCTCTCTTCTCCCTCTCTTTCCACTTCATTATACTTTATCTTTGTGCTTGTAGTGTGCTTAAATTGATTTCTTAATAAAACCGAGGCTGCGTCGCAAGGATGAAGATTAAAAGTGCGTCATGCGTTCAACAATGATGAGATTTCACAGAGCAAACCGAAGCGAAAATCAAAAATACATAAATGAAAATGGAAAGATAGGGAAAGAGAAAGAAAAAATGTAAAAGAGAAATAAAATTGTGAAGAAAACGAAAAAAAAGTGAAGGGAAAAAAATATGAAAAAATAAATAATTGTGAAAAATTGAAAATAAATGTAAAATAGAGAAAAATGTAATAGAGAAATAAAATTGTGTAAAAGAAACAAAAATCCTTAAAATAACCAATTTCTTGAAAAAACATTTTTTTTGTTTTCCAAATGAGAAAAATTTATGAAAGAAAAAAAAATTCTGGTACAGAAAAAATTATACCGAAAAAACAAAAAATCATCATTTTGATCAAAATAAATTGTGAATGAAACATAATTGTAAAATTTTAAAATTATGGAGAAAGAATATTGTAAAATTCTTAATTAAATTGAAGAGAAAAAAAATTAAATAAATGCAGTTTCATTTTCATATGATCGCATAATGTGTTTCCTCCGAGGCATCGAAACCGTTTGTAGTCGCAATTATCCTTTGGCTTATTCGTCTCTCTTTCACTTCGTCCCTCTCTTTCCCTCCCTGTCTCTCGCTCTCGACCTCCTTCAGTCTCCTTGTCTCGCTTGATTCCACTTGAGCCGTGGCGAATGTTGTCAGCTCCTCGCAGCTCCAGGGCTCTTAATTCCTCCTTTATTATTCCATTACTTGCTTAAGTATTTACAGCAACAACAAGGGACACACAGACACATAAATAAATTCACGTCAGTTCAATGAACCTTTCAATTATATTCATTGGCGAGTAATTCAGACGAATAAGTGGAGGATGATCAAAGGATGATGGGCAAAGGAAGAGGTTCAGACGATGAAAATCAAAGGTGGAGGATCAGAGGAGGATGAAAATGAGTCCCGTGAGCTGAAGGTATCAAAGAGCTTCACGAGGACGATGCCAGAAATGATCGCGATAAATGTGGGCTTTAAATTAAATATGAGCTTTCGTGCTTCTCTCTCATAATTACTCCTTTTTATACTCCTTCTTCTCCTCTTCTTCATACCTCCTCCTCCTGTTTTCATACTCCTCTTTTTAATACTTTTACTCCTCAACATCCTCTTCTTCTTCAGACTTCTTTGTCTTCTCTCACTCACATTTAATTGGAGTCTTTTTTGAGGCTACTTTTCTTTGATTTCCCGAAGACGAAGACTCCACACCTCATTAACGTTCCCTCAAGGCCATTATCTCCAAGAGAAAGAGGCATATCATCCTCTTCCTTCTATTTCTCTCTTCCGTCCCCTCTCTTATCTCTTCATACCCTACCTGCCATCCATCGCTTTCAGCCCTCAACATCAAATTAAATTGAAAAATCAAATAATTAGCCGACTAAAATCAATAAATCAATATTCCATAACAGAGGCAACCGCTACTTTCTTTCAACTTTCCGTCAATTTTCTTTTCAATTCTTTCCGAAGTTTTTTCAACTTTTTGACGAGAGACGCCCGCCCCATATCCAGCCATCGCCAGGCGTTGCCCAGAGACAAAAGAGTGAAAAGAAAAGTTTGAGAAGGAATAGAGAAGGAGAGAGAGAGGGGGAAGAAAGAAGTACGAGAAAGAACAAGGAACATGGGGTGAACAAATTGAGAGGGAAAATTGAGAGAAAAAGAAACGCAGCAATAACTTTGCTGACATTTGAGAAGGAGACGAAAGTGTGGAGGGAGAAGCAAATGTAGACGAAGAAGAAAGGAATCAAGTTTAAACAAAGCGCTTGAGGGAAGAAGGCGAGGGTCAATTGGGGTGGAATGACAACAAAAATAACAACAATTACAAGAACTTTGATACCAACATTAACGACAACAAAAATAACACCATCGACAACAACATTTATGCCAACGGCAACAACAATAACATCTTCCACAACAGCAGTATCGATGAAAACAACAACAACAGTAACGACGAGGACAACAACAACAATATCGAGAATGACAACAACACCGATGTGGCATTGGGTAATTAAAATTTCCCAGCGTAACGACATGATAATGAGTTTTCTCAGAAACTTTTCTTTTCTCACTCTCTCACTTCGTTTTTCGCTCTCTCACTTAGTCTCACAGACTCCCCGTCTCACTCAAACCTTCGCCTTCTCTCACTCTTCCTCTCTCAGCCGCTCCTTCTCTCACTCACTCCTTTTCTCAAATTCTCTTTCTCTCACTTCATCTCCTTCACTCATTCTCGTTATATCCGTCGTCCCCTTGATAATGATTCAACCACAAACTCCGGGCTGTAGGAGGAAAGGGATAGAATGAGAGAGGAAGGAGGTGAAAGAGATAGAGTGAGGATATAGACAAAAGGGAGGAAAAGGGGGAGGCGAAAAGAGAGAAAAAGAGAGAAGGAAACAAAGATCTAGAGGTGGCTGTCGAGTTTTCAAATGGCCTCAAGGTGCAAATGGAAATCGCGGTTTCGGTCAAACGGGATCTGGAAACAAAAGAGAGAAAGAGAGTGAGAGAGAGAGAAAGATATCGAGAGAAAGGGAGGGAGAAAAAGAAAGTGAGGAAAAGAGAAGAAAAACAAGAGCCAAAAAGATTGAGAAAAAGAAACAGAGTGACTGGAATCAAAGAGTTCGATAGTTAGTTGAAGCTGAGAAGGAAAGTGTGGTCAATGAGATGACGATCTAGATGGGACGATATTATCGACATCGAATTTTTTTTGCATTCGCCGTCGTCAAGCCGTGAAATGAGAAGAAATTTTCCCTCATCCCTTACATCTCCATCCACCTTTTTCTTATCTTGATGCTTCTTTTATCTCCCTTTGTTTGAGACCTTTTTTAATTCAACTTTCAATTAACTTGGTTATCGTTGTTGTTTAATTCGTTGTTTTTTTATTTTTCTCATTTTTTCTTTTAATTGCTCAGTTTTTTTTTCGTTTTTATCGCTCACAGCAAAACAAAAGCTAATTATTTACGATTTTCAACTTTTGTCTCTTCTCTCCCTTCCTCGCATTAAAGATCCATAGAAAGCTCACCTTCCCTCATTTCACTAAATTTTTCCCTTTCCCTCTCTGTATTTCTCCCATTCTCATTTTCACTCCCTCTCTTTCGCTCCCTCTCTTTCACTCCCCCTCTCCCTCTCTCTCTCACTTAACTCAACTTTCTAATTCACTTTGGGTCAAAGGAACCTGGCCTAATTGTTGTTATTGCTTTTATTGTCATGGCTATTGTTGTTTTCATTGTTGATGTTTTTTTCCTTGTTGTTCTTATATTTACTGATATTTTTGTAGTTGTATTTTTTTGATAAATCTTTTTGTTTTGATTCTCTTTTTTCTTATTAATTTAGATGTTTTAAAACAGTTCTAATGATCTTTTACAGTGGAACATAATTACAGGCCCGATAAGCAGAAGAAAACTTTGGAATTTCGATGTATTTTCTTTTTATTCTTGTCGTCGTTTTGAAAACCAATCTGTTCGTCTGAAGTTCCCAGAACAAATTTAAAACCTCGTTAGGCTTGTGGGAAAAAAAAACAAAAAATCTGGTTTGAAAAAATCTATAGAAAATAATAAAATGTTCAATAGAAAAACAAAACAATAACAAATACGAATAAAATAATTTCAAAATAACAACAATAAGAAAAATAATAAACAAAGAGATAGAAGAAAATAAATAAAAATTGTGATAAAAAACATTTGGTTTTGCATTATTCATGACAATGTTGCCAACTGCAATCAAAATGACAATAACAACAACAACAACTATGAAAACAACCACAACAACAAAAGAATCAACTAGAAAATTCCCCACCAAACAAAATCGAGTCCTGAATGTCCTGCAAAGCCATCAAAATCCATTTATATCGATGATGACGAGGCGGATGAGTGACGAAGGAGATGGAGAGAGGAGAGGAGAGGAGAGGAGAGAGAATAGGATAAGGAGAGAGGGAGATGGAGAATCCTGTCCGCCCATGCGAATTGGAATTAGTTATGTCGAACTTTTATCCTGTATCGAAGTGGGCGGAGGCGGGAACCAAAACGAGAACAAGAGCATTTGAAAAAGTTTGCATTCCACTTAAAAAAACACAACCAAACGCACACCAATACAAGAACAACACCAATACACTAATACACACACATACACCAACCTACAGAAAATAAAAGCAAACCCAATTGGAAGCAGCTGCTGATCCATTGATGAAAAATTAATTTGATCCATTCGTTGAATCGATGGAATGGAATGGAATGCATGGCTTCGGAAATAGTTTCAAATTGAGTTGGTGACAGGGGGATTTTTTGTCTCTTTCTCCCTCTGTCTCTCTCCTTGCAACTCCCTGTGGCATTAGCTTGTGTTGTAAAAAATATTCCAAAGCTTCGCGCATCATTTGATTTTCTCTCGATTTTGTGCGATCGATGGGATGCAATGTGAATCCAACAACAATAACATCTGAGGGCCCCTTCTCCCTCCGTCCATCTCTTTCCATCCCTCTCTCTTCCTCTGTCGTTTCAGGAGCCCATAAATAAAAATGACATTAATCGATTATTCTCTTCACATATTTTTGCTTCGCTCGGCCCTTTCAACTCATGAGAATCTGTGAGAATGTGTGTGTCTGAGGGAGAGGTAGAAGGAATCAGAAAGAGAGAGAGAGAGAGAGAGGTACCGAGAGAAAGAGATGGTTGACTGGTGTGAAAACAATGGCTGCCGCTGCAATTTCAGCTGATGATGCAGCCAAGAGTATCGCATAAATTCTTTGTGTGTGGCAAAAATGATTCATTGTCTCATTCTCCATTTCTCTCGCTCTCTCACTCTTTCTCTCTCTCTTTCCCCCTGTCTCCCTCTCTCTTTCCTTCTCTCAATCCATCCCTTTATCACATTTCACTATCGTTCTTCTCTTTCACCCTCTCCTGGGTCTTCTCTCAATCACTTGATTTTGATTTTATTTTTATTCATTCTTCTCATCGACGACGAGAATATCAATATATCTGTCTCGCTCATGGCAGCCATATTGAAATTTACACACGTGATCATTAATCATTTTCTCTTTACAGCTGCCATTCAAATGACTAACGAAGTTTTTATTAAAAAAAAAGAAAAAATGCGAAATTTACAGCTAAAAATGGAGAGAGAAGAAATTACAACAACAAAATTTCTGTTTAAATTTATTTATTAACTTTTGTATAATTTTATTGTTTATCTTTTCTGGCTAATACTTAAGCATTTGTCTAGTGAAATTATATATCCAACATTTTTGTTTCCTACTTCATCATTCAGAACTTCCGATGTCTGTCTGAGTGTCTGTCCATCTGTCTCTCTCTCTGTTGCCGTTTCAATCGAAGTCCTTCACTCGATGCTGGGTCTAAAATTACGCTCACATGATTTTACTCAGAGAGAAAAAGAGAAAGAATAGAGTATGTGAGTGTAGAGTAGAGTGAGTGAGTGAAAGAGAAGGCAATAGAGTGAGTGTGAGAGAAAGATATAGAGAGAGGGAGAGCGAGAGATCGAGGTTGTTGAGCAACACGAAACCATGGGAGTCATAAAAAATTTCACGGCATCATAAAAATTTCACTGCAATTGATATTCGGCGCTGGCGTGTCCTGTGAGTTGAGAACGAAATTCAGGAGCCCAGGAGCGCGGAATGTGATGCTGGTACAAACAACAACAATAAACAATAACAAAAAAATAAAAGTAACAAAAAACAACAATGAGAAGAACCTCAAAAATAACAAAAACGCATCAACAAAAGAAACAGCAATCAAAATAAAAACAAAACAAAAACACCAAGACAAAAAATTCACAAAAAAAATCGAGAAAAAATCAGATATGAAACTCAAGCCTTGCCTCGTTTCATCACTACCATTCACGCCTCTAACTTCACTATAATTTAAAACCATTAACCGCGAACAAACCTTCCTAAGTCTCCTGTAAAACATCAGAACCCCCAAAAACCCATCCAAGCCCTCAGAAAACTCATCCAAATCTACTGAAAATTCAACGAAACCCTCTAAAAACCCAGAAAGCCCTTGACTACTGAACACCAACCACTGTGGAACCTCTTTATGACCCTCTCACAATTCTCTCACACAGCCATCGATGTCGACAGAACCTTTCTCTGTACCATTTGAGACCATCATTCAGGAGCCGCCAGCCAGTGTTGCTCCTTTTATGGTGCTCTTGGTGGCATTTTTTTACGATGGCGTCTGACAAGAATAACGAAAATAACAGCATCAACAACAATGACAATACCAACAACTTTTCAACAACCAAAACAAAATAATCTCCCTCATATATGCTTTATATTGATACAATTACATATTCTACTCCTCATCCTGATACTACTTTTTCTCATCGTGAAAATCGCTCCCTTTTTCTCCCTCTCTCTCTCTCTCTCTTTCTCTCTCTCTCTCTCTGTGTGTGTGTGTCTACCCCTCTCTCGCTCCCTCTCTCTCCTTAGTCTGAAACATTTATGAATGTTTTGGCATCCAACAATGAGTCAGTGAGTGAAAGAGAACGAGAACGATTGAGAGTGAGATGAATTTTTATGTGTTTATTTTGATTTGTGCGACACCCACCAATACATGGACAATTATCCCTTGTTGTTATTGTAATTGGGAGTGTTTTTTCGGAATGATATTTTAACACTTATTTTTTTAAACCAAATTTTTACCGAGAATTTTATTTATATTCTTCGTGTTGCGGTTCTGACGGTTTACGAGAAAATTATTTTTATTTCTGTTTCGGGTTTTACTTTTCATATAACGGTTATGCGATGCTGCATGGAGAGGATTTTAAAAGACTTTCTTTAGTTGAGTTTTATTTGTAAATAAATTTGTAAAAATAACTCCAAAATTGTATGATCTCGGTTTCAGAAAATCTCTTAAATGTTCTCTAAGCTCTTTCTTTCGAATTGAAAAAAAAAACTTTTTCAAGGATAATTCATTTAGTCTCCAGCAAAGATGATGATAAGAAAAAACAAAAATTAAAATTAAGAAATAAAACAAGGACCAAAAAGAAATTAAGAAAATTATTTAATAAAAAAAGAATTAAAAATATCAATATCACACCTCAATTTAATTGAATTTTTCAAGAAATGTCCATCATAGAATCCAAAGAAAATAATTTAAAAATGGAGTAAATAATTTTTGAGAAAGTAATTAAATTATTGTAAATAACTTTTCCTCTATCATGATCAACTTAAACTACGTCATCATCTTCTTCTTTGTCATCTTCGTCTTCTCTTTGTGCTTCTTCGTCATCACCTCCTTCGCCATCATCATGTTCTTCATCACTATTCTCTCCAACTCTCACCGTCGTCGTCATTGGTGAATCGGATATTAACTGGACAACTTTCTTTTCGGAGAACTTCAAACTAAAATACATTTACACCGACGCCACTCACACACACAAACTAATACTCATACGCCCTCATACGCTTACACACTAGCCAAAGTAGATACTCGAAAGCTCATACACTCTCACTTTAAGATATACAAATACACCTACATGTTCCTCCACTCACTCTCAAATACAGAGAAAATTTTGTCAAAAGTTTTACGTCCTTCTTCCACTGAGAGTCCTTCGGAGAACCTGATGCAGGGACAAGGAGAAGGTTTAAGAGGAGGATCCAGCGAAGTTTGAGAGGCGGCTTCATCGCCATGGTGAAGGCACCGAGGCGTCAATGATCAGGGTGATGATGAACACGAGGATGCTCATGTTGAAGATGAAGAACGAAGGTGGGGACGAAAAGGTTGGACGAGGTTTGAAGACAAAGCAGACGAGGTGAAGAAGAGATCATGTGCGGTAAAGTAGACGATGGTAGGAGAAGGTAAAGAAGACGATAGGTGAAGAGTTGTAGACTGGGAAAGAAGAAGACACCTGAAGACCCCGACGTAGATAGCAAAAGATGATGAGGTGAGGGTGAAATCGTGATGACAAGAAGGAAGAAAAGTCGAGAGAGATAGTGGACCAGAGAGGATGATAGAGAGAAGGAGGTGGAATGAGTTGTTTAATGAGTGAGTGGGAGAGAGAAAAGGTGAGACAGAGACATAGATAAATGTGGAGTGAGTGTTGAGTGTGTGAAAAAGAACGATGTGATGTGTGGTGAATTAGGTAGAGATTTCGGTTGAAGTTGAAAGTGAAGACGATGGAGCTATTGAAGATGATGAAGGACAGGAGATGGAAAAGAGAGAAGGAAGATATGAGGAGGGAAGAACGATGGGGAGATAGCAAAGAAGAAGAGAGTAAGTACTGAGGTGAAACTTCTGCCGGAAATGTTGCTCCACACACCAGACCAGTCCAAACCAAACCAAACCAGACCAGACTAAGTAAGTTCGGCCCCGTTCGCGTTGGATGGTAAACTACTTAGTTCCACACTCAAGGTGGCAACACTTAAAAGCGGAAGTGGCGCAGAATTCACAACATACATCCTCACATTTACACCCACTCACACACCTACATGGATGAACGTGAGAGAGCGACTGAGTGTGATATCCTGAGCCTGAGAAGTTTCACTGAGGATGCCATGAGTTTGTGTGTGAATGCATGATTTATTACAGCTCGTCACACATACACACATACACACTAACACAACTTCACATACACTCATCCATCCATAGATCTGGCAAGTTTTCAACGAGCTTCGATCGATTAAAATGTCATCCATAGACGTATTATTTTTGATGCGATTTTCGCAATTCCGCCTCCATCTCTTTCTCACTCACTCTAACGATATCCCTTTCTCACCTTCTCTCTCTCTCATCTTTCTTCTAACATCTCTCCGCTTTTCCTCTCATCTTCTCGCACTTGGTAAAACTGAAGTTTTTAAAATGCATCGAGCGTCCTTTTGCACGAGTTTGTGTTACACGAGTGTTAGTTTGTATATGTGTGTGTATGTGTTCATGTGTCCATGTCTGAATATGTATTTTCCCCTCGCTTGTATGTGTGTGTGTGTGTGTACTTGTGTTTTTTGTTCAGGTGCGAAATGCAAAAGTTTATTTGCCGTCTCGTACTTGAAGCGATCCAGCGATCCTGGGTGGGAATTTCCTACGAGCTGCATGTCAATTACTTTCGAGTTCCCTCTTAAAAGGTTATTTATGGAATTTTTCTTCTTGTTTCTACCGTGTTTCGAGATGTTTATTTTATATTTATCGCGGTACATTTAGATTTATACTCTTTCGTCTTTGATACATTTTTTAGGGCCTTTGGAAAAATCGAGTTGGTTGGAAAGGAATTGCTAATGTGGATCACTAAAATAGTTTTGTTTCCTGGTTTTATTTTTGTCCACTGATACTTCTTTATTATTCCACATTTTTTGTTATATTATTTTGTATATTTTCAAAATGTTTGTAATTTATTTTATTATATTCATTTGTATGTATTTAGGTATTTTTTTTTTTTTTTTGATTTTTATTATTTTTTATTACTTAATTTTTTTAAGTAATAATATTATACATTATTTTATTTGTAATTTTTGTTCTATTCATAACACAAAACTAATTTCATGTCAATTTATTACATTCAATTGATTTTGTTAAATCTCATACAATTTCTCTAAAATAATTGCATTTTCGTGCAAATAGCAAAATTTCATTTCATACATTATTAAATAATTAATGAAATATTTAATTTATTTCTCACCAACTTCCTCCTTTCTCTGACCGCAATTTATTCCTGTTCTTCTCTCGCCCCAACTTCCATCAGTCCCCGGTTTTCCAACAGTCCTCAGTCTCCTGTCAGGTCTCAGTCTCCCTCTATCTATCCATCTCTTTCGTTCTAGTTTCACATTATGCACCGTTTCCTTGTGCAAACCCAGACTTTCATGTATATTTTCTCTTCTGCGGTTCCGTATTACATTCGCCCTTTCCACCCACTGAGGGCCACTAATGACCAGAAGGTCTCGAACGAACGCCCACTTCTACCCATTTACCACGCCCACCCACCGCATTACCACGCCCAGCTTCAGCCTCCCGCCCTGCTGCAGGCACGTGGTCAATGCAATGAAGCTTGTTTTGCACAGGAAATGAAAGTCATTGACGAGATTTATGCAGGTGCTTGAAAATTTAAGCAAAACTTTGAAAGATCTAGAGAGGGGAAGGGTAAGAGGGAAAGAGTGAGGAAGTGGGAGAGGGAGATATTGAGAGACCGAGACAGAAAACCTTTTGGAAGAACGATCTCAGAGAATTTGGAAGAAGAAACGAGATGAAGAACTTGCTGCAGTTTGATTTAACTCAGGCAGCTTTCGTGGAAGTCAGGCAAAGGGAAGCCAGATAGAGAGGGAAAAGGAGAATCAGAGGGAGACAGAGAGGGACTGAAAGAGACCCAATCTTGGCAGACTGCCTGACCGACCTCCACCTTCCCCCCATTCACCTCATCATCGTCCTCGACGCCTCCTCTTCGTCCCAAAAACACCGAAGCCAGAATGGAATGGAATGGAATGAATGAATGAGTTCTTGCTTTGCACAGCTCACCACAATTTGGCTTCAACCGGTGGTCAATCGGTTTCGGTTGTTTGATGCATGTCGTCCGGTCCGATTCGGTTCTGTTGCTTTTCTTCCGAACCCCGGTTGGCCATGAAGTCAACAACAAAACCAAACCACGTCTCATTCACACGGTTTGGCGGTTGGTCCACGAGGATTTTCCATCGGTTCCTTTGCACACGACGTTCCTTCCATTGGCTTCCTTTCACCTTCTTCCCTGTCCTTTCCAACCTCTTTCTTCCTTCCTCTCCCTTTCATTCCCTTCTATCTTTCACTTCTTCTCCCTCCATCTTCCCTCCATCTCACTCCTTTCACCAAGTCCTCGCTCGACTTTAGTTTTAAATTGTGCAATATTTCGTTGTGGTTCCTGCGGTCGATGAGTGATTGAATGTGTCCGTCCATCTGTCTGTCTGTCCTTCCAGCCATCTGTCCTTCTTCCTGAGTCTGCCAACGTGTGTGTGTGTATACAGGTCATGGTTGTTCACACACACACACACACACCCTGTCTCTCTCTCACTCGTGAGTCGAAAAAGACAACCCTCGAACCTACTTCAAGTTATTTGGGAATATGTATATTTCTGTGATGGATTTATGTATCGGCAATATTTTCGAAATACTGGACAAATTCTCGTAAAATTGGAAATTTATTCTGTTTCAATAAAGGAAATATTTTTCACTTCAATTTGGTTTTTCGTTTTGGAGAAAATATATTTCGGAGTTTATATGAGGAATTTGAAAATATTTTCTTATGGAAATTTAGAAAAATATTAGTTAGAAACTACAAGAAAATAAAAATATTTTGTTTTTAAATAGTTATAAATGAAAATATTTCAATATAATAATTAATTAAGTAAAAAAATATACTATTATTGTAAATTAATTTAAATACTCAAACTCTTCATTGGACCCTGATTCTTCTTCACTTATTTTCCTGACATAAACGACAATAACAATTATAATAATAACAAAAACTATACCCACCGACTAATGTGAGAAACTTTCTAACCAAAAATATTGAAAACAATTTGAAACCGAAAATTTCCATCCCATTTCTAAACCAGAAAATAGAATAATAATAGAAAGAATGATAAAAATTTACGCTGTTCATTATCCACCGAGAGGAATTCCAGAGAACTTACAACGCGTATCAGCCCAAGAGAAGGACAGACAGACGGACGGACAGTTAGAACTCTCAAATGAACAGATAGACAAACGGAAAGCGAGAGAGAGAGTGGGACAGAACGACTCATAGATGATGGTCCGAGCAGGAGTTGCAGCGACGACTTTTGTTTGAATTGTAACATTTAATGTCTCCAAAATCGCTTTGGACAAATTTTATTGCGAAAGTTTTCGCCCCCACCCTCCCTCGATCACCACGACGAACTCGGCCTACCTTTGCCACGCCCCCTTCCCACCAGAGGAGTTGAAAGCCAACTCTGAGCCTGGACCGCCCAGAGAGCCCAAGGAGGCTGGACGACAAAACGGTTTTTGGATGGCAAAAATATTGCTCAAATTAAAGAACATTTTGTCGACATCATCCGGTGGATGGTTGGCTGCTTCTTCCTTCTAATTCCTGTCCTCTCCTCAATTACCTCGCGTCGGAAGAAAGCCACAAGGACGACGAGAGACCAGGGTGGGTGGGGTCGCCCTGGCTGGATCCTTTAATCGTTTGGTCAATTGTCTTAAATGCTTGCTCTCGGCCATCATGACAATGGCGAGGAGGTGGCGAAGATTGTGAGACCTTGGGGGCGGGGCAACGATGGATGGAGGGGGAGACGAAGATGATGAGGGCGAGGCGTAGAAGTAATTTAAATTTAATTAGGGCGTCTTTTTGCATGGAACCAGGTCAAGTGAACTGAGCCAAGGAGGAGGCGATGGAGAGGCGGATGTGACAAGGATGATGAGAGTCAGAGAAGATGAGAATCAGAGGATGATGAGAGTCTGAGGAAGACGAAGGCCGAGAAAACATGGAGCCGAGGGTCAATTAGAAGCATTGAGAGGTGGAGAATGGGCCACGATGGGGTTGGGCCGATGTTGAGAAACCTGGGGCTGAGTTCGAGGTGTCGAAAAGTCAGTATTGAGGTCAGTTGGCTCCAGAGCGAAATGGCAATTTGAAGAATGGGTAGAGCTGGGAAGTTGAAAGAGTTGAACCCGAAGTGAATCAAATATTTGGGTTCTTTGGAAGTGTGGGTGTGTTTGAGTGATATAATATAGTGTGTGTGAGTTCTATATGTGTGTTTGTGCCCCAGTTCATTGTTCGAAAGTCGTCGAAGTACAGGCGGTTTTAAGTTACATCAGCAATTACAATCGGAGGCGGGTCCCTGGAGCACTTGACCTGCTCCATGGAATATTTAGGGAAAATAGTTTCTTGGGTCAATGCAATTGAAATCAGATCTGCATTAATTGCAACCTTTGACATAGTTTCATTAATAATGGGATTGCAAATATTTCAATCTCATATTCTAAAGCATATAATTTAAATTTTCCTCTGATATAAAACTATTTCAAACCCCAGATTTTTACTCATATTGTTCATTTTCCTTTCAATCAAATACTAACCTATATTTAATCTTTTTCATCATTAGTTAATCTTCATATTCTGCTCATCTCTTCCTTTAAATCCTTATCACATTTTTGATCTCTTTCCCTCTCTCGAGACAACTCATAATGGACGCCCATTACCATCTCATCTCACCTGTCCTATAATAATTATCCTCTCCCTTCTCTCTATCCTCCTTTTCTTCCTCCTTCTCAATCTCTCCTTCATCATCTTCATCTCACAACATAAACCTGTCCCACTCTATCATCTGTCTTCCTTGTCTCGCAATTTCTGGCAATTATTTTTGGCCTTCAACAACAATAAGCATCTCCCCAAAGTGCTGTATCCTTGTCTCAAGCTGTTTGTCTTTGTCACACCATGGGTGGTAAATCTCTCTCTTCCTTTTCCTCTACCTCTACGCTTAGTCTCTCTCCCTCTCTCTCTGTTTTTCTTACTAACTTGGGTTATTTTAAATGTCGGAAGTTATGAGCAATTATTTACAAGTGGAGAAAAGGCCAAAAGAGTGGAATAAGGGTGGAAAACAATTCAAAAAAAAATGTTAAAAATTTTATTATCAAAAAAGATAAAACAAATAATGAGAAAAATAATTCTAGAAAAATATTAGCAAAATAACAAATTTTCAGTAATATAAGAAAAAACATTTATAAAATAAAAACATAACTTGAAAAATATGTAAAAAATGTATGAAAATAAAAATAAATCTTGATAAAAAACAATCTACCAAAAATAGCGAAAAAATCTAGCTAAACCCGCAAACATAAAATAAAAACCTTAACGTTTGGCACTCGACATCGTGTTGTTTTGAGAAATGCTCACCATGAGGTCATAAATGCCAGACACCGCCATCATCAGCTCCCCCAACTATCTTCTCATTATCTCTTTCTGTCTCTAACACTCTCCCTCTCTCTCTCTCTCTCTCTCCCTCTACTAGAAAAATAAACCCATTCTTAGACGAGCCAGACAAGGACCTCCAGGTACTGCAGAAGAAGCAGAAGAAGTTCCGAACCCACTTGACTTCTGGATAATTTAGTGCTCTTCTTTACTGCTGACAGGAGAGTGTGTAGGAAAGGTTAGAAAGAGAAAGAAGTGGTGTGAGCGAGAGAGAGAGAGAGAGAGAGAGAGCAGCTTTACGACAAGAGCCAAGGTTAGTAAATTAAGTTTCCACGATATTCCCGTCTGCCTTTTTTATTTTATTTTATTTCATTTTATTACATTTTTTGTTTTGTATTTTTTTTTTGTGATTGTATTCTGTCTTTATTTCGAGAGCGACCGGTTAATTGCAGCTCCAGCAACAATTACCCATTTCTTTTGCTCTCCCTCTCTCTCTTCTTCTCTGTCTCACTTACTTACTCCTCTCTCTGTTGTCTCTGTCTGGCTCACTTAATGATGTACCAAATTTTATGACTATAAAAATATGATCCCCAGGAAAGTTGAGATGGCTGCGACTGTGACTGGAGTCGTAAAGAGAGAGATGCTTTTGGGAGTCGGAGAAACAAAAACAACAACAATAGAAATAACAACACCAATCACAAAAACAACAATCACACAAACGATAATCACAACAACGTCAACTACAACAAGAATCACATCAACAAACATAACAACAGCATTCCAGTTAATGTGAAAATTTTAGCTTTATCCTTGTTTTACTTTATTATCACCAGGGATTAGAAAGAGAGAGAGAGATAGAGGTAAGATAAAGAGGTAACATTTGTGGTTAAAGCAGAAATTAGAAAAGAGAGAGTGAAGAGCGAAGTTGAATTAAGTTCAGTGGGAAAATGTTAGAAAGAAAATTATTTATTTATGAAAAATATAAAATTCTGTATAATGTATAACAAAATTTTAAATTACAAATTATTATAAATATATAAATTATAAATATAGAAAGAAAAATATTAAAAAAATAACATCTAAAATATTGATTAATGAAATAAAATTAAATGAAACAAAATAAAACTAAATGGGAATAATGAGATATAAAAAGAGAAAAACAATAACAAAAATAAATGCAATATAATGCAGTATAATGTTCTAGCAAAGTGGAAACAATCTGCTTACAAATGTCATTTGCAGCTGTCGATTGCACAACAACAACGACAACAGCTCTTATTTTGACAACAACAAAGAGTGTGACAATAACAAAGAGTTTGAAAACAACAACACATTGACAACAACAAATAAAATATAACCAAAAAAAAACTTTGATAACAAAAACTAGTTGAAATAAAACAAATAGTTCGACAACAACAAAAGTCATTTCGATAACAACAAAGACGACAACCGCAGCAACTATAAAAAGCTCAACAACTTAATTCTCTTCAACCCTCTCTCTCTCTCCCCATCTCCCTTCAACTCTCTGTCTCTCCCTCTCTCGAACACGTCTCCTCTCGGGAGAAAAAGGCGATTAAATTAAAATTCAGCTCAGTTTCCGAAATGAATTGCATTGTTTGTGTGTGTGAGCACTTGGATTCCTTTGTGCCAAACTGTGTCTGTGTGTGTGTGTGTGTGAGTTTGGTTATCTGTGCCTGTGTTGGTTACAAAAGTCTCTCAGTGTTTGTGTCGTTCACGTTGCC
Organism: Coelopa frigida; assembly: GCA_017309665.1. Classification (NCBI taxonomy): domain Eukaryota; kingdom Metazoa; phylum Arthropoda; class Insecta; order Diptera; family Coelopidae; genus Coelopa; species Coelopa frigida. The sequence continues at coordinate 1,630,543 of CM029562.1, forward strand.
TGCGTCGAAAGCGCGTAAAAGCTCATTTCTGCAGCAAGTTCATTCGATTGCACTCGTCCTCAGTGACTTCAGCCGCAACCTCGATTCCTTCGCCATGAACCCACCTCAACCTCTTCTCCCTCAACTCTTTCACCATCAACCTCTTCTCCCCCGAACCTCCTTCATCTTCCCTCACTCGTGGAACTTGAGAATTGCGAGGACTCTCGCGTAAACGGAACCGGAAATGGGCGAGAGGGGGGAGAAAGTGCGGAGAAAGCTGTCGAAAACACTCGCTGCATAAGCAAGTAGATGGCTTCATTCAACCCATAACGGAAGACGCCCCCGGTGCCACGCCCACTCTTCCTCCTCCCACAGGGCAAAGCAATAAAATCGCTGGGTGGAGCCCGAGGTGAGGTGAGGGGCGTGGCTTTGTGGTCGCAATCGTTCTCAAATCCCTCACTCTCGCGTTCTCCTTCTGTCTTTATTGCTCCCTCTCTCACTCTGTCTTTCTCCATTCCTCTATCACTACCCCTCTTCTCTCTCTTGCCTCCATACCTTCACCTCTCAACGAATCCGAAATCTATTTCCTTTAGATGTGTTAATAAGGATATAATTATGCAAAGTGTTGCCATATTATGTGCAGATGCTTTTCCCGCAAGCCAAACGAGTGCACAAAAAAATTCTCAATGACACCGAGAAGACTTCAAGAGAGAGACAGTGATAAAGAGAGAGTAGAAGGCAATTAAAAGATTGAGAATTTCTCCCAATGAGCTCCGCAATTGACAGCTCAACTAAGTCGAAACGTGAGAAGTGACTTTCGAACGACCTCATGTGAGCTTTTAAAAACCGAGTGCACTGAAAAAAAAAAAAATCTGAAATCTATCTTTTCAAAATGGAAATTTATTAAAAATGTAATTTCAGTATTTTTTGTGAAATTTTTAAGTTTTTAGATTTATATTATATATATAATTTATTATCTTCTCTATATACCCCTTTCTTTCTCTCTTTCAAAACTCCATTTGCAATTCCAAAAGTCCTTTATATCACTTCCTCCTCTCTCAATCTATTTAGAGAACTTTTCAAGAGAGTTCCGCATCATCAACAAATCTTCTTCAGTCTCTTCAGTTCAATCCACTCTCCCTATATCACTCACTCTCTCTCTCTTTCGCTTCCTCTCTCTTATCAACTTCACGTTCCTCTCGTCACTTGGGAAAACTCTGTTAATTGACACCTTCAGAAAAAGTTATATTCTCTCAAAACAAGTTGAGTTTTCCGCGTTTTTGCGAATGAATTAACTTCGTTCGATCTAATTTCACTCCTTCCATCCTTTTCACTCACTTTCCTCACCCTCCCCACTTTCTTCGTTCCTCTCGCTCTGTGATTTTCTTCATCTCTCTCACACAGATTGTCTCTCAATCTAAGTCTCTCGGTACTCGTTTCTCTATTTTCCTCTTGAAGCCCATCTCTCGCCTAAGACTAAATGTCATTCTCTCTCCTTCGCTCCTCCTCTCTCTATCTCCCTCTCTCAAATAGATTGTTGTTGACAAGGATCATCTGTTGCTGAGATGATCCTTGTCCTGCAGTCTAAAGAAATTTAACTTTCATGCAAAACTAGCGTCGAAATTAAATTAAAAACTTTTCGCGCTCTCACAAAGTACACAGAACGCAAGTTGTGTGCGTGTGTTTGTGTGAGGCCCTCAAGGGACAGGACACTTGAAGGAAATTATTTTTTCAAAAATATACTTTCAATAAAAATCAAGGGATTATAAATTATTTAAATCACGATATCTCCAAAAATTTTGATTTAAAGGTTTTTACGAGCAAAATACTACACTAAAAAAATTCAATCTTTGAAACATCTGAAATTTTCAGTGTGTTTGTGTTTGTGAAAGTGTGTATTTTATCGTCCTTAAAACTCAATATTTATTCGTAGCCCGAGTCCTTTTGTGGCATCTCAAACAGCTTTCTGATCGCTTCTCCGTCTCTCAGTTTTCTGTCTTTCCATCCATCCGTCCGTCTGTCCGTCTATCGGAATGACTGTTGGTCGCCTGCAGTTATTGATGCCAGACGGCAGGATGTTTGCGCAATTGTCACTCTTAATGAAGTTTTCTCTTGGTCCTTCCTGCCATCCTTCATTCACTTACTCATTCATTCAGTTGTTGCTGGGTTTTTGTTAATATTGTTGATGTTCTTGGGTCATGGTTGTTCTTCTTCTTGACTCGTGGTAGTTGTTGTTTCTTTGACTCGTGGTTGTTGTTGTTTCTTTGACTCATGGTAGTTGTTGTTTCCTTGTCTCATGGTTGTTTTTGTTTTTCCGCATCGACATCTTGTTATTGTCGTAGTTGTTATAGTTGACAACTCCTTCTTATTGTGATCGGTATTGCGTTTACATTATCCCTGCCGTTAGCCATCATTTGACTCTGTTGTCATCGTCCATCACATCGCATTACGTAAATTATATTGTCCCATGTTATTTCGGGGGTTTATCTATTCTCCTCTCTTATGTCTCACTCTGTCTCACTCACTCTCTATCTCTCTTCTCTCATTGATTATCGAAAATATCCACCCATTATTGAAAATTTCTCTCGACTTCTGAACAAGTCCATAGTTATTAAAATTGAATTAAATTTTCGAAAACTACATATTATTTGAATGGAAGGAAATTTTCGTAACTAAATTAATTCTAATAAAATATAATAGAATTTTGAACCACAAGTCAAAAATAATTAAGTTAGAAAAATTCACATAAAATCAATTACTCAAAAATGTAAATTAATTGAAAATATATTCGTAATTTAATTTTTTATAGAAAAATGTATACATTTTTTTAATGTTTCTTTTTTAATATTTCATTTTGAATATTTGTATAGATTATTTTCAAAATATTTTATCAAAAATTCGTTAAGTTTTTCTTTACTTACCTTTCATTTTTTATTGTATGAAAAATAAAAGGAAATTTTATAATCGAAAATTTATATGAATATTTATCTAAATTATTTCATATTTTTCGATAATTTCAGAATTGAAAATTGAATGAATATTTATATTTTGATTTAATTTTTTTTCTATTTTTTCATAATGTTTTTGATTTTAAAAAATATTGATTTTAAATTTCTGTTTTCACGTCCATTATTCTGTATTAATATTCAATATTCCCTATTCCACATTTCGCATTCCCTTTTGCGTTCATTTCTGATGCCCGATTTATCATGGTTTATTTTGTGCCCTGCAACCTGAATCTGTCCGCTCGTCAAGTCGCTTAACCCATAAATGCCGGTGACCCGCGGATGCCCCCGTGTTCATCGGGCCATCCATTATACCGTATTTAATTATGCAGTCGACTGCATTCGGCCATTCATTTAGAATTAATGTACAATATATTTTCCCGCCGCTCGCAATTCATGCGTCACGGTGAATTTTTAAATGCTTTGTTTACCATACAATTTTCCCCTCTCCCTCACTCTCTCTCTCTCTCTTTCACCTTTATTACAAAGTTATAGGTATTTATTCATTGATTTTATTTTATTATATGTGTATATGTATAAATCGTGGAGTCCTTGTTGATTATTTCCTATTGATTGAACAAATTTAAACATAATTAAATGTCCGACAAATTGCTTAAAATTTCATGATTACGCAGTGGTGTTTATTTCGTGGTCTATTATTATTTATTTTGTTGTTTTATTTTAATTTCACTTTTTATTTTATTTTCATTATTGTTATTTCATCATTTGTTTTGTATGATGTCTTGTTGATTTTGATATTGTATTTTATGATTTCTTGTTGCAGATAATTTCATTTTCATCATTTTCTGCATTTCGCCTGTTTCCATTATTTACCTTGTAATTAATTGATCTCTAATAGATGTTGAGTCGAATTCGGAATTCATTTAAATTGAAATATAAATATCGAATTTGACGCATTGCAGGTGGATAATTTCGAATTTATATTTCTGAAAAGGTTCCTGGAAAAAAAAATCCTAACAAAAAGTTCTGAAAATTTAATTCACAGATATTTTTATATTACAATGACAAAAGAATTTCTATCGATTGAAATAAAATAATAATCCTAAATTTAATATCGAGGGAACTCAGAATTGAAATCCTTCCAGGATCAACAGACGTTATCAAAGGAAGGCCGAAACCTCAACAGAAGCCCGAGGCCAGAAGCCCATAGATCTCGTTTGCTTTAATGATTTATCCTTGGCTTCCGCAGTCTTAACCGAGTAGAGAAAAACAGAAAAGTGGAGAGAGAGAGGAAGCATGCGAAAGAGAGAGGAAAATATAAGAAAGGAAAGGATGGGAATACAAGGAAGGAGAGAAAAATTCCGTTGTGAAAAAACAAGAGCGAAAGGATGCGATGTGGAATGAGAATGGGAAGGGCAGAAGTAGTTGCCACAGACAGGAAGAGGAATTTATTTTATTTACGACTGTTTGCTGCAGTTGTATTTGTCTCTCTACAAATACAACAAGCCATAGCACAAACGCACCAGGCCAACAAACAATGAACGGACACAAGAGAGAGAAACCTATAGAGGGAGGGGGGAGAGATACATACAAAGTGAAGGAGAGAAAGAGATGGAGGGAGAACAACAAAACTGCATTGCAATAATGCAAATAAGGATTATCAGGTCGCATTGACAGGACCATAAAATGTCTGTCAATATTGGTTCGATCGGCATTTTTCCCCAGCAATGGGTGGTCGTGCGTGTGAGTGAAGGAGAAAGAGGAAGAGATAGACAGAGTGAGGAAGAGAGAGAGCTACATATATTGACTATCGGCAGGACGCACATGAGCGGACATTTTCACAAAAGTCAAACACAAATTACATCAGACAGCCATATTGCAATCGAAGTTAGCCTACCGAAAGGGAGGGGAGATGAAAATGACCGACGACAGGGACTGAGGCAGAGAAAGAGAGAGGGTTGAATAGAAAGAGAAAGAGGGAGTATGAGCAACAGAGAGAATGAAGTTGAGGTGGAGCCAAAGAAGAACTATTTGATGGAAAGTTAGTGCACCTTTGGAAGGTTGGTAGAAAGAGAGAATAATGTTTGGAAGGTTGGTAGAAAGAGAGAAGATAGAAAAGAGGTGGAGGAAAAGATAGGTGGAGCGGAAGAGAAGGGGAACTATAATGTCCGATGTAATGTGTTGGTGAAGCCGAAGAAGAAAACCGAAAGCCATTTACAGGACGACAACCAGAGGACATGAAGACATGTTGCAGAGATTGGAAATGGAAAGAGAAAGAGGAAAGGTTTGATAGGAGGAAAAATAAAGAGGTAGAAAGATAGAGGTAGAAAAGAAGATGTAGTAAGAGAAAGGCTTAAAAGGAGAAAGAGGTAGGAAAATAAAGGGGTAGAAGGAGAAAGAGTTGACCAGACAAATAAAGAGACAGATGGACAAAGGAGTCAGGATGGAAAGTTGTAGGCTTGATGAAAGAACCGAACGGCATGCAGAGGACAACAGCATAGACAAACAGACACAGAAACACATACTTCGCACACACACAAACAACAGAGACACATAAACATCAGTGACACAGACATCAGGCACACACAGACATCAGGAATACAAATATCGCACACACACACACAGACAGTCTCATCCATAACCACCTACACAGAGATAATCGAGAAATATGACCAAAACGAGCTTCGATTTTGCGTATGTTTTCGTAACGGTCGATCGGGGGACTCGAACTCAGTCTCGATTGAGACTGGCGGATGGCCTTCGATGAGGGTTTCGTTGGCCTTCGGTGGAGGCTTCGGGTGTTGGTTCAATTCGAAATTCGTCTGTGAGTTCGTGGATCGATTCGGCTGGACTTGGGATCTCGTGTAAAACGGTCATAATTTGGTCCAAGCATTAAATTGTTTCATTTGCATTGATTGCAGTTTCAACGAGACCCGATGGGGAGATAGAGTCGAAGAAAGAGAGACGGAGTGAGAGAGAGAGAGAGAGAGAGGGAGCGGGACAGTGAAAGATAGAGGGAGAAAAGAGATAGCGAGAACGACAGCGAGACAGAGAAAAGGAACGATTGACTTTAATGGTCATGGTGTGGTCGGCTCGAGATTTCCACTGCACATTATAAACATGCCAAACTGCTTAACAGAGCGAGTGAACCAGGGAGAAAGAGAGGGAAGGGGGAAAATTCGTTCATGTCTGACATGGGCAGTTAGTTAGCCAGACAGTCAAGCAGACAGACAAAGGAAGGTAGGAAGACAGATAGCGGTAATGACAGACCGATAAAATTATAGACATGTGGAGAGATATAAAATGAGAGAAGAGGAAGAAGTGGAGAAGGATGGAATGGAGGTAGACACGAGACAAAGAGGAAGCTTGTAGAATTTGTGAACGGAACGTTGGATTTGATGTATTGAGTGATGGAGGAAGAAGAAGACAGCAACAGCAAAGATATGAAAATTGATGATTGACAAAATCTGAAATTAAATTATAGTATAGTAATAGTGAAAAACAATAATTATTAAAAAGGAAAAATTGATAATAAAAGGAATAAGAAGAAGATACAAAAATAATAAAATTACATTATATAAATCAAAAGGAAAATAAATAACAAAAAATATTGTAATACATATATAAAAATGTCATCAAAAATAAATACCGTTTAAAACAATAAATAAATATATAAATGAAAACATTAATTAAAAATATAATATAAAATCCCTATAAAACAAAAAAACACAGAAAAATCTCTAAAAAGAAAGTGAACTTCCTTCCCTAAACCCTACTCAAAATAATCATCCCCTCTCACTCTTTCAACTTGAACAAGCAAAACTTGAATGAGGTGAGAAAAAACCACAACAAATATTCAAAGAGAGTCAACAAGAGAATAAGTAGCAACGGAGTGAAAAAGAGAGAGATAATATTAGCATTAAACTCCCCGAAGAAACGCAGGAATCTCAGTTGATATCGTTTTAAGGACCTCATCAAAAGCCAACAAAATTTTATTAAACCAAGGCATGCAAAGAAATATTCAGACTGACATGAGTCTCACAAACACATACGTAAAAATCACAGAATCAAGTATGAGTGAGTGAGGGAGAGAGAGAGATAAGAATGAGATAGGGAGATAAAGAGACGTTAACTTCATACAAAGACGTTTTTATGGCAAACATTTGAATGTTTTTCTGGCTGAGATTTTTTTCTTCGTATGGATGATTGTTGTTTTTGTTCTCTTTATTGTTGTTTTTGTTGCCCTTTTATTGTTATATTTTTGTATAATTTTTTGGTTGGCATTTTTATTTTATTTTTTCATTGTATTCTCCCTTCATTGCACTTAAGTGTTAATATTATTATCTCCTCGGTCCGAAGTCCCCAAACAGACAAGCACACACTTACACAGGAAGACCATACACACTCACGTATATCCTCACTACCACCATCAACAACAACAAACGCTCACACACAAACACCTGACCATTTACACCTCTTTCGACATTCAGCCCAAACCGTAAACTCGTCCTCAGACGGATATCAATGGAAATGGGGGGCGTGGCAGGAGAGTGAAAGGGGGCGGAGAGATTACGACGATGGTCGGAGGAGAAAGTGAAAACCGTCACGAGCAGGATTCACCATCAGGCGAAGGAAATAACAATAATCGAAAGGACATGAAATCAATTCTTTTTTTTTTCTCGTCAACATCTCACTTAGAGAGAGAGAGAAGGAGGAAAAGGGAGGGAGAGTGAGAAAGAGAGAGGGAGGCATAGCGAATATTTATGGCTGCTGTTAAAAGTATTGATTTCGAAATTATGGTCGCGGTTTGCGGTCGAAAGAGATGGTTGAAGAGGAATCGAATAAACAGGTGGCAATGGAGAAAAAGGGGGCGGAGAATGAGGAGGCGTGTCCTGTCAAAGGATTGCGCGAGCTCTCTTTTTATGGCCACCACTGCGGATTGCGGTCGCAGCGATGACGATTGTGGATTGCGGCCGTGAACGACGATCAACCGTCGTCAACCGACGTTTCGTCGATTCGACCATTCGATGCTTAACTCGTGGCTCGTTCTGATATTTCCAGGTGGCGACAGTGATAGCCGAGAGTTTACAGATGGGTTCGAAGCATCTTTGGGAGGTAGTTTTTATTCACTTTATTATTTTGATGTTGTATGAAAAAACAACTTTAATAAAATTTTGTTCGTCAACAAAATTCTATTCTTAATGAAATGTTTCTCTCAAACCAATTTGTCTGCCAAATATTTATTTTGGCAAAAAATTATAAAAAATGTTTGTTGCTGAGAAAATTTTAATTAAAAACAAATGATTCTATTTAAAAAAAATATTATTAAATATAATAACTAAATTTTATATGTTTTTATTAATATTTTTATTTTATTAATTTTATTTTTGACAATATTTTTCGGCAAACTTAATAAATAAATAATTTCATAGCTAAAAAAATCACACCTATTACAGCTTTCATTTCCTCATGTCCGAATATTATTTCTCTGCCTTCTCCCATGCATTTTAGGTCCACAAGCTCAGCCAATAGCACAATATCTCATTTTACACAAGCCCATCAATCAATTCACTCTTCGCCTCCGGGGATTCGTTCTCATGCCGAGGTCCTTCGGCAACAAGGATCCATTCCCATCAGGGAATCCAACCTCTTCACGGATCCAACCTCTTCACGGGTCCATTCTCTTCAATGAATCTATCCTCCTCAGGGATTCACCCCACTTCAGGTTTCCACTCCACGACAGGTTTCTATTCTCACACAAGGATTCTCATGTTCGTAGAGAAATTCTCTAGAATTCGCTCTTGGGTAACTCGTCTTCTTCTCCTTCATCGACCCACCGCAGACCACATGCTAATGACCAAGCCTAAGGGAGTTAACAATACCACCATCTGTCTATAGCTGGCTATCTATTTCTCCTTCCCTTTGTCTCTCTCTCCTTCTTCCTCTCTCTTCCTGTCTCTGTCCAGCTACCTATCTATCTCGTTCTGTCTCTCTCTCCCTATGGAAATCGCAAAATCTCCGCACATTAAATAATTATTTTAACCAAATTGTTTGCTGTCCATCGGTGACGTTGATGAGTGATGTCAGTTGTTGTTCTTGTTGTAACTGTTGCTATTATTGTTGTTAGTAATCGATGTTTTAGTCGTTGTTATTGTGGTAGTGGAAGGAATAAGTAGAATTTTTGGTTGTGAATTAAGAGAATTTGTTGTTTGTTATTGTCAATGAGGATTTCTTGCTGTTGTTCAAAATTTCCACTTGTCTTTGATATTACAAATATTATCATTCCGGTTGTTGTTTGTGTTTATCATATAGTTCTCACATTTGTGATAGACTGAAGTATATATTAATGGAGACCGTAATGGTGATAATGAAGCTTATGTAATGCTACCGATAATGATGATGATTATGGCCAACAACTCCGATAATTGACAAAAATAATAGGACTGAGTTTAAGAACGCTATTATTTATAAAAAATTTATTATTTTTTAATTGTGCATAAAAGTTACACATATTCTAAAAAATATTCTGAAGAAAATTATTGTACCAATTTGCATCGATCTTTATTTCTCTTTATCTTACTCATTTTCCCACTCTCTCGCACTCATCTTGAGTGCAAACGCATGTCGACGAATTAATTTTGCATTCGCATGAAATACGGATGCAATCAATGGTGACAGGAGCCAACAAAATCGAACACAATACACATGCACTCTCACTGAGACACATACATTCTCACTCACACATACTTATTCTTACTCACTCACTTACTCACACATACTCTCAAATAATCACTCGCACACACAAAATCTCACACTAATACTCCTACTCGAGTGTCCTGCAAGTCGCAATATCATTTCCTCCAATAATTTCCTTGCTTTCATGAAACTCACAGAGTCGTCCACTGGACTCTTTCTCTATCTTGCTTCACCACAATCATTCTCTCTCTCTCTCTCTCTCTCTCCCTGTCTCTCTTTCTGCCTCAGACACAGTTTCATTCACTCCTTCGCACCCTTCGTTCTTCCTTTCCTCCATCGTCTCTCACACACTTATTTGCACTAATGACGCATTCACTTGATTCTCACTTTGTAACACTCTCTCACTCACATTTTCTGTCCCTTTTTTCCATCCTCTCTCAGGGTCCTAAGTGCAATTCGTAAGTGTTGCTTGTGTCATCCTTTGAAGGACTCGGTTTTTTCTCCACAGCAGCGTCAACTTCAAATTCTTCGTTTTCCTGATGTTATTGGTTTGGTTTCTGTTGTTGTTATTTTTGTTGTTGTTATTTCCTTCGTCATTTCCCTGGCCAAAAAGTGGACTCTCGTCAATGAACAAAGTCAACAATTTGAGGTGTCAACAGTCGGTCATTCATTCAATTTGCTCTCACTCACTCTTTACACCTCCCTCTCACTCTGACTCCTATTCTTACACTTCTTGCTTCTTGCTTTCTATCTGTCTCCATCTGATGACCATCAGGCTAAAAACATGAGAGCGAGAAGAAGTTTCCTTTGAATAGGAAGCCAACGATAGCAAGAGGAAGGAGCAAATTCGAAGGGCGAAAGATAGTGAGAGAGAGAGAGAGAAGGAGAGAGAGAGAGAGTGAGTTGAAGAGGAAGACAGAGAGTGTGAGTAAGAGACAGACAGACAGACTGATCGACACGAGTCCTTGGAGTCAGGACACGAGCCGTAACCTTGGGCATCACTGTCAGCCCGTCGTGGGCTCGAGATTCCGAAGTAAATGTAAAATGCATGTAAAGTGACAGTTAGAGTGAGACGGAGAGATGGACAAACAGAAGGACAGTTGCACAGGCAGGCTGTTGGAAAGACATAAGAGGAGAGAGAGAGAGCGGCAGATATAAAGGGAGTCAGATATGCGCGGAGAAATACAAGGAGACAAATATGGAGAGAAAGACAGGAAAACAGACAGTTAGAGAAACAGACGGATGTTAGGAAGGGATATTAGGAAAGGTTGTTAGGATGAGAATCCTGAAGAGCTTGAGGTTTGATGGGGAGACAGAGGGGGAATTGAAGTCAAGGATAAATGGGAAGTGAGAGAGATCTGGCGGAAAGAATTCTGGGAAATCTTCAGAGATGAAATGTTGCTGGAATAGGGAGAGGAAATAACAGAGAGAAAGTGGTTGAGGGAGGGAAGGTGGAAAAGAAAGGAAGAGAAGAGAGATGAGGAGACAGAAAAAAGAAGACAGCGAGATGAGGAGGTAGAAAAAAGAAGGCAGAATGAGGGTTGACAGAAAGAATTCCTATCGGTAGGCGGTTGGATACTCGTTCAAAGGAATATTTTTGTTTTTTGTATTTCTATTTTCAGACTGGAATTTCTATTTTTAGAAGAAGCTGAGAGAGAAAGAGTGAGATAAAGAGAGATCGAGACAACTGTGGACGAAAAGGACTGAAAAAAGGACAGAGAAAGGAGAAAAAAGACAGGGAAAGGAAAGAAAAGAACAATGAAAGGAAAGAACAAGGCAAAAAAAAGAGAAAACACGTCAGAGAAAAAACAGACGCATTCAGAACTGATTGACTGAAAGAGATAGAACTAGACTGAAAGTCACAGGAAGATAGAAAAAATCAGAAAGAAAGAAAAAATCAGTTAAACAAAAAAAAACAGAAAAACAAAAAATTGAGCCAGAAACCAGAAGCTCAGATAATGTTTGAAGGACAGAGAAGAAAATAGATAGAAGAGAGAATAATAAGGAAAAAACTGAATTCGTCAGAGTCGCAAACTTGTTTCGATACAACGACTTCCTGAAGCGAGCCACAGAAGCGAATTATCTCGAATTCATGCAGAAGGACATGCGAATGTCTTTTGAACTACGGCTTTTGAACTCTGCTTCCTTTCCTTCGTACCCATTCTTCCTCCTCCTTCTGCTTCCTTCTCCTTATAATTCTTCACCTTTCCTTTATCGCTCATCATTTTCCTCATCATCTTTTGGTTTCTCATTCGAACGATATCTCTCTGTGGTTGTTTGTCTCAAACTACACGTGTATTTGTGTGATGTGTGTGAGTTCACGGCACACACTCTGACGGACAGTCTAAAACACATAAATCTATCAATTATTTTAATATTTTTACTATTGTTCTTTATTCATTTCATGCCTCGAATCTCTTTTCATTTTCCATCAAACTCTTCCCCACTTTTTCCATCAATCTCCCCCTCTTTCTTATTCACGCACTCTCCACACCTCTTCCTCCATCTTCCCCACTCTCTTTCCCTCTTCCCTTTCCCGCACTTACCTCTTTCAACAATTGATTCAACCGATCATCACGCTTTCGCTTGGCGGTTGTCAACGCGAAATGGCGTGAAATTGAAGCAATAACAACAACCAAACAACAACAATTACAATTTGTAATTACAACAAAAATCACAACACCATCAACAACAGTAATTACAACGACAACAACAGTCATTACAATCGCAACAACAACAACAACAATCATTACAATAGCAAACAACAACAACAAGAAATCCGCCAATATTTTGGCATAATTGTCGCTCATCAAATATTTGCCGCCAACAGCATTTTGTGTGATAGAGCGAGAGACAGAGAGAGAAAGAGAGAGAGAGATAGATCGATTCAATTGAAAGTGAGGTAGAGGGAGTAAGAGTGAGAGAGCAAATCGATGTGTGGACGTGTGTTGAGCTAATGAAATAATTGAGCATCCCTTCGGGCCTGCATTTGGCTGCATGCTCTGCGGGCGGCCATTGCGATGAAACAACCACATCTCTATCGATATCCCTCTCTCTCACACCCTCCCTCTCTTTCGCACTCTCCCTCGCTCACTTTGTCGCCCCTTGTCCACCTGAAGGTCATCGAGATTTATTGCCAAAACTTGTCACGTTCGGCGTATTCACAAATAATTGTTGACAACGAAGATGAATATTCATTGGTAACGGAATGATCGGTCGTTAGAGAGAGATGGGCTGATTATTGAGGGTAGAGAAATAGATTTAGAGAGACGTACGCAGAGAGAATTAGAGTGAGAGAGAGCTAAAGTGAGATATAAAAGGAGAGAGAACCTGAGGGTCAGAAATTGATGTTATGAGGCTGAAGTGGATAAATAAATAACGTATTGTAAGGATTACAGAAAGGTTGAGACAGAAGTAGAGAAAGCAAAAAGACAGAGGAACAGACAGAAAAAAATTAATAAATTCAAAAAGTAACAAAAAAAAAAACAAAAATAAAATAATAGTAATATAAAAATTCAAAAATGAATATGATAAAAAATAAAATTTCATAAGAGAAAAATAAAAAAGACATAAGAAAATTAGGACCCAAAATTCTGGAAATGAAAAAAAAAAATTATAATATACATTTCAACATTTTTTTGGTCGAATTAATTAAACAATAAAATATTAAGAAAAAATAAAAGCAATAGAATTAAAATAATTTAACAAAAACACAAATGAAATAAAAATTATATATATTACAACTATATTAAAAGAACAATAACAACAACAACATACAACAACGAAACATCGAACAAAAAAACCGAATAAAAATCAAAAAGATATCGACGAAAATTAAGAGCACGATGAAGGAGGGAAGAAGAAGAGCTCATTCCATGGAATGTTCGCGATACTCGATGTTGTCGATGACACTCGAGTTGCCACAATTGGCCGCATGAGGTCGCTTTTGGCCAACGATGGCCCAAACGGCCCAGAGACGTCCGAGCAACGTGCGAGCGAGTGTGGGAGGGAGAAAGAACGTGCCATGGACAGGGTGTGTAAGGGAGAGAGAGAGAGAGGTGGGTGGGAAGCGAGTGAAAGCGCCAACAACTGCGATTTATTTTCTGCGGCTTCTGATGTCCTTGTTGTTGTTACTGTTGTTGTTGTTGTTGTTGCAACTGCATTACTGCTGCTCTGACTTTGGTACACTAGAAAAAAATACATAAAGTTGGTCTAAATTAAATATTTTTTTTAGTTTTTAACTGAAACTGAAAAAATTTTCGAATTTAATATTTTTTTCAATTTACATTTTTAAACAAAATATTGAAAATATTTGAAAATACTTTATATTTTAATTTATCGGATTTGAATTTTTTGGAAAATTGTTTTTTTTTAATTTTTTATATTTCTAGTATATAAGTATTTTCTAAAAAAAATTTAAACAATTTTAATTTACTGTAAAAATTGTATCATTTTGTAAAAATTAGTTTTTTTTATAAATTTATTTTTTTATAACAAGAATTAGATCTAGAAAATATTTTAAAAAATTATGGACCTTCTTAAAATGATCACCAATTATTGCTCTCACTTTCTCTCTCTGCTTCTGCTGCTGCTGTCGCTGACGCTCTCGGCCATTTCCAATTGCAATACGAATCCAATTTCCGCGCGAATAAATTTATTGTTGTTGGCTCATTTTGTTGTTGTTACATACGTTGTTATTGTTTTTGTTGTTTTTGATGATGTTATTTTTCTTTTGTTTCAACACCCTTGCGTTGACAAAAAAGAGAAAAACACAAAAACCTACAGAAAAATCAACTAAAATAAAAATAAGAAAATCAGCAAGAAAAGACAAAAGAAAATATACAGCAAAAAAAAAAAACAACAATAGTGGTGAATGTAATGTCAGTATGTGTGTGTGTATGAGTTTGTGTGCGTGTGATGCGATCTGTATATGTATGCGTATATCTTTGTTTATATTGAGGATCAGAAGCTGCAAGAGAAGTTTAAGAACATGAAGAGAAAGGACTATCGCCTGCGTGTGATTTTGCGATCGTGTGAGTGTGTGTGTGTGTGTTAATATGGGAGAGTGTGTGTGTGTATGTGAGAGAGAGAGATAAATGAGTCGTATTGATGTCAGCGAAAGGCGCGCTTTAAAATAATCTTATTTCAACGCCAACAACCGACCTCCCGCAGTCAACGTCCTTCTACTCTTTTCTCTTCGATCTCCCAAGAACTTCTCTTTTGCCCCCGTGGTTCAATTCAATCCGTGGTTCAATTAATACATTTTTAATTCCAGTTTTTTCTTTGACTATTTTACTTTTTATCACAGACATTAACTAAATGCATTATATTAATTTATAATTTTAATTTTTGAAATTCAGTATAATTTTTTTGTTTTATGAGAACTTCTTCTTATTTTTTCACAACAATTTTCTACATGTATTTTTATATTTTTTTCATTTTTTTACATTTATATAATTTTTAAAAAAATCAACATATTCTCTTAAATGCAGAACTATTTCCTTCTTTTTTGGAATTTTTTGCCTCTTGGAAATCTTGGAAATTTATTGCTTTTCGCATTCTCGGCTTTTGTCGCTGACAAGTTGCAGCATGGAGAATTTCTTGTTGTTATTGTTGCTGCTGGTGTTTAAAAAAACGGCCGCCATCAACATTTCTTGCATGCCCCAAAACAATATGGCGTCCATCAATGGGCGCCACAGGAAGTTGGATATTATTTCCACAATTTTTTTATTGTATTTTTTTTTGTTTTTTGGTTCTTCATCATTTTTGCGATTGGTGAATGGGAATGTTGGTTTGTTGTTATTTTTTGTCATTGTTGTTATTTTTTGTTGTTTTTGTTTTGTTTTGTTTTGGTAATTGTTGTTGTTGTTTTCTGGTCATTGTCATCGTCATTGTTGTTATTTGTCATATTTCCAACATTTCATCTCTCGTGGTCACAATTGTTGTATTTTTGTTTTTGTTCTGATGATTTAATTTCCGCACATAATGAATTTGAGCGTATGTGTGTGTGATTGTGTTTGTTTGTTTGTGAGTGTGTGAAGAGCATGATATTTCAATGACCATTGTTGTTGTTATTGTTGTTGTTTTGGCTATTTTCGTCCACCACTCGTGTTGATTTTGTTGTTTATTTTCTGGCTCGGCCATTGTTTTGAAATCAATTGTCTGCACACAATCCATTCAAAACAGAAACCTCTTCACGCTCTATGTCTCTGTCGCCCTCTCTCTCTCTCTCTCTCATTCTCCCCCTTTTTCCTCACTCTTCATCACTCCATTGCTTTCTCCCAAATTATAATTTTTTTCAATAAACAAAATATTTTGCTTATTCAATTATGCAAATTTAAAAAAATATATTGTCTCGAACTAAAAACGAACATGCTTCAAAAATGTATTTATTAATTGACAAAAAAATTATTTAACAGAAAATTTATCGGACAGAAAAATTATCGAAGAGAAAATTATCATACAGAGAAATTAAATTACATTTTACAAAAACGAAAACAAAGAAGATCTTTTCATGAAATAAATTTGATTTAAATCTTGTTTGAATATATAGGCATATTTTAACCAAGTTTTATATATTATATATTTTGCATAATCGATTTTATAGAAGTTTTTATAAGAATTTATTCCATTATTTACCATTGTGTACACCATAAAAATGCAACAATTTTAAATAAATTACAATTATAAACCTTTTCGATGTCAGTGGTATTTGTGGAATATGTAAAATATCGATATTGTGATAATAAAATTAAAAATTATTAAATTAAAAGGGACATCGAACTCATTGATAATAATTGTGGACATGACTCTCTCTCTCCCTCACTGTTTACACTCCCTCCCTCTCTCTCTCTCTCTCTCTCTCTCACAACTGATGTTTCTCCGTCAATCTGTCTCTCGCCTCCAATTTCCTCTCACCATAAAAATATCCTCGACCTCTGATCTCCCTCTCTATTAAATTCTATTTCCGTCTTTCTCTCTTTCTTTTCCTTTCTGTTTCACTATTTCTCTCCCTTTCTCTCTGTTTTTCTCTCTCTGTCTTCTCTCTCTTCCCTTTCATCATTTATCTTAATTCGCTGCGAGGTCTCGCAGACAAATCGCCATGTTCAATAAATATTCTCGAAGCGATTTCCACAACAATAAAAGCAAAGGACGAAGGACGACGACATCGACGACGGTCAGGACGATCGAACAACAATGAAGGAAAGAGACAGCAAACGGCAGGGAAACAGAAAGAGGGAGAGAGAGAAATAGAGACGAAGGAGAAGAGATGAAAAATCGAATAGTGCAGGAAACGAAATGCACTGACAGAGCAAGGAGAGGAGGGAAGAGTGAGAGGGAAGGAAGGACGAAAGGACATCCATCGAATGAGAAGAAGGAGAGAAAAAGGAAGAGAGAAAGGGAGAGTAAAGGAGAAAGAGTGAGAAGGAGTGATACAGGAAGATGGAGAGTAAGGAAAATACGTGAGTGGAAAGAAGCGGAGGATGATTTAGAAAAACAACAATAAGTGTGGGAGGAAAACGCTGTACGATAGGAAAAGAGAGAGTATGAGGGCGAGAAAAGGAAGAACAATGAAACAGACACATATCCTGGTAGTCGTCGAGAGAGAGAAAGAGACAGAAAAGAGAATGCACTCGAAGGATTCGCATCATGTGAAAAATCGTTGCATTTGTGCATTTGATGACATCAAGGACATTCGATAATAGACTCATTTACCAGCACTCACAGACACGATCTCGCCAGGACACAAACACACACACAGACACGAAAACACACATACATGAACATTCATTTTTTTGCTGGAGAGAGACACAATTACTCACACATACACACAGGGGCAGAGAAGTCTAAGGACCACAGATCAATGAGGGGAGCCAGGAGGAAAAATAGAGAAAGATAGAGAGAGAGGTAGACGAGAACAGAGAGGAAAGAAAACGAGGAATGGATGAGATCGAAAGAGAATGAATGAGTTTTTCAAATTCAGTTTCTCAATAATTTGCATGTCAATTTTTGTTATTTTTTTTGTTTTGGATTTTTTACTTTTTATTGATATATTTTTTTCTATTCTTATCATTACTTTTCTATTTTTTTATTTTATTTTATCCTCATTCCTTTACCTCTTAACGTTCGTTGTTTAACTATTTCTTCTAATTTTGTTGCGTTTTTATTAATGAGTTAATTCTCTTCACTTCCTTTCTTTCATTCCTTTTCTATCTCTATTTATTTTCTTCCATTTTTCCACTCACTTTTAAGTTCTTTTTAATACTTTTTCACTCATTTTCCACATTTTTCTTGCCGCCTTTTCCACTATTTTTTACTTCTTCTTCATTAAATTTTTTATCTCTCTCGCATGAGAGAAGGACAAAAAATGAATGTAGTTAAATGCAGTGATTAAAGTTCTGCTGCCAATTCATCTGCCCATGACGTAGTGCTGCAGAGGGCGTGGCCAAAGAGAGAGAGAAGTTGTTCGTTGTTCGAAGTTGTTGTTGGTGCAATTGATTGTTCTGTGATTAATTGAAGCAATGGCTTTAATTGCTGCTTGCGTTGCATGCTCTGCTTGTTCTTCTTCTCATTGTTCGTCTCCACATTTTTTGCTCTTGTTATCCTTTTTTCTCTTGTTCGATTTTTTCCTTTTCTTCTCTTTTTTTCATTGCCTTTCGCTTGTTCTCTTTATTTTCCAATCTTCTATTTTTTTTATTTTTTTGAATTTAAACTCTTTTTTTCTCATCATCTCATTAATTTTCCTTGTTCAATTTTCTTCCTACTCTTTTTTCTCTGATTCTCTTTATTTGCTCATCTTTTATTTTTGCATTGATTGTCTACTCTTTTTTCTCTTCTTCCCCTCTTCTCGTTCTCTTTCGTGATTAAAAATCAGTTGGTTTCTCATTTGGTTGATTTATTCTCGTTCTACTCATTTTTTCTGGGTCAACAATTAAAACGAGAAGTGGTAGGAGAAAGAAGAAGAAGAACTGTAAATCGTAGTTTTTCTTCTTCTTCTTCTTGGTATGATAAAGAACGAGAAGCGATGACAAGTCGGAGACTTCTGAAGGATGAATTCAGAAATAAGAATATTTATCATATCTCCTTCTTCAAGGTGGTTGAATTCTTCTTATCTATCTCTCTCTGTCTTCTTCTCATTCTCTCCCTTCCTCTCTCTTTCTTTCCTATAAATTCTCCGCCAGATAATTATCCTTTCACACTCTCAAAATTGATCAGAGAAAGTCGTTTCAATGGCTCGGCTCGCTTAATTTACTCGCCTTCTCACTCACTCCATCCTCACATCTGTTCCATCGTTTTATGCTTTTTTTTATCTCTTTCTCCCTCTTACTTGTTTCTTTCTTGCTCTCCTCTTTTCTCCCTCTCCTTTTCCCTTTGTCTTTGTCTGAGGTTTTTATGATATTTTTTGCTTTTAAATTAATTTAATTAATTAAAAGCTTAGTCGAGTGTATAGCAACAACAATGAAGTTGATGGTCAACAACAATAACAAGAGAGAGAAGAAAATACAAAATACAACAATCGCAAAAACAATAACATCAACAACAACAACATTAACAACCACAACAACTATAAAGAGAAAACTTAATCGCAACATTAAAAACACTTTGCGCTTCTGCATGTCCAACAGACCGCTCACCAAACAACCCTCCGCCCTCACTCCTCTTGGCCACGCCCCCTCATGCTCTAAAGCCACTTGTCCTCCTCCCTCGTCATCCTCATCATCATCATCGTCTTCTTCATCATCGTAGGATTTGTTAAAGAGTCTAATTTTTCCCTTTCCCTCTGTTTCATTACCCATGGTTTTGTCATGGTTGATGTTCTCCCAGTTACTCCGCTTCCTTCTCACTCTCACTTTCCCTTTCTCGCTTCTCTCGTTCATTCTTCAACATCCCACATGTCAATTTTATTATCTTATCGTTATTTTTTCCTTCATGGGTTCATTTTTTCCTTCGCTTGATGACCATGTTCACTTTTCTCTCTTTCTCTTTCTTTTCTCGCTCTCCATCCCTTTCACTCATTTAAACTCTGTCCTTTCTGTCTCTCTCTCCCTCGTTGTTTACTATGGAATTAAACGAATTAATTAAATATAAACTAACTTTGTTAGATTTTTACTCTTGCTCTCTCGGCTTTGACTACAACAAAAAAGTTAACAACAAGAACCAGTAGAAAAACAACACGAATAAATTTAACAACAACAATTATAACAATATTGACAACAGAAAACAACAACAACACCATGAAAACTAAAAATCAACTAAAAGCTCATTACAAAGGACACGAAAAGGTCCAGCATCAACAACAAAAAACACTCGCAAACAATGGTAGACAAAGCGAGAGAGAGAGAGAGGGAGAAAAATAAAAAAAGAGACAGACAGAGAGTGAAAGGATGTGTGCGAATGAGAGAGAAGAGGAAATCGCATGAAATTCACAAAAACTCAAAGGACGAACTCGTGTCGAGTCGTTTGGCTTCTCCTTTGATTGAGGATACTGAAAGTGTTGCCTTGTGTCTCTGTCTCTTTCTCGCTCTCTTCTCCATCTCTTTTTCAACCTCGTGTTTCTTTTTTTACTCATGTTCCCACATTATTTTCAGTCTCAGTCAAATGAAAGGAAATAAAAGAAAATGAGGAAAGGACATAAAATTATGCAGTAAAAAAGAGAGAGCCTTTCAATTTAGAATAAAGATGAGAGAGAGAAGGTTGTTTTTGTACTTTCTCATCTTAAATGTTTTTAGCTACAAAATTTCCCAACATTTCAAAAATCTTTTATTTTCAAAAAATTTCTAAATTTTTTTTGTTTTTTTTTTTTTTTTTTTGTGTTATATTTTTAAGTTTTTTATCTTTAATTTCTGTAGTTTTATAAAATGTTTTCCCTTTATTTCAATTTTTTTGCTGCCGTCGACTTCCCTTTAAATTAATTTATCCTAAGAACATCTTCGTCCTTTTCACTCCCTCATCGATAATTCATTATTCTCAAACTCCCTCCCTTTCCCTTGATATGAAGAAGAGATCCCTCTTTCTGTCTCATATGAGAGGATGCCATAAATAACCTCCCATCACAGACGACCAAGAGAACGTCACCTTTTCAGCTCTTTTTTCATCTCCCTTTTCACTCCCCTTTTCACTTTGCATACATTTTTCACCAACAACCGGGGCTCACCTTTTCTCGGTAAGGCAGGTGATAAGTAATGAAAAGATGTGGAGTAGAGGAAGATGGAAAAACCCCAGTAAAACTTAAATGATGTCTGCTCATTTATATTTAACAACCACAACAACAAAATACGATCGAACAACCACAAAAAACAAACAAAGTAAAATAACAAAAACCTAACAACAACAACAAAAAAATCACAACAATAACAAAATCAACTACAATATCAAAAAATAAGCAACAATAACAAAATACCTTCCAACATCAACAGTGAACCCCATTCACAAGCCCAACTTTGACCCACGCACACATCTCAACAACATTCTCACACACATACTCCCAATCACACACCAACGTTCTCACTAACACTCACTTGAGATGAGGTTACACCACGAAGGTCGGGACCCTCGCATCGATTGCCATTGTTATTGTTGCTGTTTATGATGTTGTTTTTGATGTTGTTCATGTGGTTGTTTATATTGTTGTTTTTGTTGAAGTTCACCTTTTTCGGCTTTCAAATGAAACCTCTGTGAAAGAGAACACCTTCCGCCAACGATCCCGAATCTCGAGTTCACTTCAACACCATCGGCCAGAGGGGAACAAATTCTTGGCGGGTCTCTTGG
This sequence comes from Coelopa frigida, assembly GCA_017309665.1. Classification (NCBI taxonomy): domain Eukaryota; kingdom Metazoa; phylum Arthropoda; class Insecta; order Diptera; family Coelopidae; genus Coelopa; species Coelopa frigida. The sequence continues at coordinate 1,651,953 of CM029562.1, forward strand.
ACCCATAGGTTTTTTAGGTGAAGGGGAGACTTGATGGGAAAATCTTGAACTTAAAGCACACTGAGTCAGCAGACTGAGTAACCATCAATTTTGACCTCATATCCACACGTTCCTTTCCAAATTATCGAGATTCGATTCAAAAACACTCCAAAAAATGTCAATGCAAAAAATGAAAGAACAACCAAAACCATGTTCAATCTTTCAAAAACCCTTTGGGTTATAAAAATTATAGAATTTTACACATCGAACTTGATGAAAACTAAACATGTAAAACACATTTAACTATCAAAATTATTCGAAGTCACTTCGTAACAAAGAAATTTTGGCTTTTGAGAAAATTATCAGCAACGAGCAGAAAATTCCCGACGACGCCAAGGACTACGAAGTCGCCACAAAACGACAACAAATATAAAAACAAACATAACCACAAAGAAAAACAACACGAATACAACAACAATAACAAACACTTACACATCCAAACAACACTTAAGTTTGTTTCTGAGTTTTTGTTGGATATAAAATAGCTTGAAAAATCCTTGGATCACAAACGAGTGAGGGAGAAAGAGATATGAAAATGAAGAGAGAGAAAAAGTGAAGAGAGGGAGTCAAGAGTGAAAGCAAAATGTGGAAAGAGTGAAAACAGAAAGTGAATGTGATAAAGAGTGAGATGAAAAACTGTGAATGATGAGGGAAAAAGAAAGGGTTTTGCATCAGTTTCTCCTATTAAAATTCCACCGGCTGCCACGCCCCTTTGTTAAACCCCAAGTCCAACAACACCTTTTCAACCTCCACCTCTTTTCCTCCTTTTCTTCCTTCTCCTTCCAATTTCTTTCTTCCACCCCTCATGGGCCGACGATGGGCTGACATTTTGCGGTATTTAGTTCGAGGTTTCACCCTCACACCAACTTTTTCTCGCAGTCAAGGTTGGCAACACTGTTGCAAAACCCATACTTCACACCTTCTTCTTCTTCTACTTCTTATTGTTGTTCTCGTTCTCATTCTACTCTTTTCCCTATCATCGTCGACGTTTAATGCCATGGACAACAAAACCAACAAAAACCACGTCGAAAGAACATGATTTATGGAAATTTAGGTCGCAAAGCTACACCACAGGTGTCATATCCTGGGAATTTCTACACTTACACATACATACATACATAGACACACAAACACACACACACACAAACACACAGCCACTTACTTATTCCCATACCTCCAAACAACAACAACAATGTGGACATTACCATCTCACTTGTGACCAAAAAATGGGGTAGAATAGAAAAGTATGTGTGAGTGGGAGTGTGTTTGTATGTGTGAAGAGGCCATCCGCTATCACCTTCCCTCTCCCTCCCCCTTCCCCTGGTGAAATCCTTGCTGTCGACCAACACAATCGCTCCATCTCCCTCACTCTCTCCACTCCTTCTCGTGCTCTTTGGAGAACGCATGCGGTGCGGGCGTAGATTTAAATAAATTACAACAAATTATGTCCCCAGGTTGAATGTGAAATTTGACCTTTTCTCTCCATCTCTCTCACTCACTCACTTTCGCTTGGGACTCGTGGGGTTCATGGTTGATAGTTGTTGTTGTTGTTATTTAGCTGGTTTTCCTTCCTTTTTTTCATCCATCATTTTCACCTGCCCCACGGTCGCCGTCGGTCCCGAGTGGTCGCCGCAAGTACAGTGAAAGAAAGGGGCGAGAAAAGAACGAGAGGAAGAAGAATAGAGCGAGGACAAAATAAAGTAAAAATAATAGAAAAATAAAAAAAGAAAGATTTAATGAAAGGTAAAGTAAAGAAACGAAAAATAAAAAAAGGAACAAAATTTAAGGAAAAATATAAAAAGGAAAAATAAATAAAGGAACACACAATGGACTTCCACCAGGGACCTCTGGGCGGGTCCTCCCAACGGGCGGTGGACAAGGTTCGAGGTTGATGTGGCTAATCGAGCTACTTCTGGTGTTTAGCAAGATGAAGTTGAGGGTTTTTTATTCGGTGAAGACAAAGGTTATTGTTCGGCCGTCAGGGATTGTCTGAGAGAAGGTGGACCAGAGAAGCAAAGAGACATTAAAGTCCTTGAAGTGGTCGATGTAAAATATGGAGGGAATTTTTGAAGGATGAAGGAAAAATTGTGGAGTAATGGAAAATTAAATAGAAATCAGGAAATTTATGTGAATGACATATTTTTCACGGATTAAGGTATGATTTAATTAAAATATACATTATTTAATTTACAAATTAAATATGATGCGATGAAGTTATTTAGAAAAATTAAAAGATAATTATGAAATTAAAAAAAAATAGAAAATAATATATAAAAAATTATAAAATTATATACAGAACCTCAAAGAGTAAGATGTATAAAATATAATCTAAATATTTTTCATTAATTTATATACACTCGAATTTCTCTCAGTGACTTGGTAACCTTCTTTGTTTTCATCAGGTTGACACTTTCTCTTTCCACTCACTTTTCCTTTCTATATGTATCTTTCTCTCTCTCTTATTTTCTCTCATTACCAGCTACAATTCTTCTCACCCCAATGATCATGTATTTAACTATTGTCTATTCAACAAAACTATCCCACACCTCACTATCTCCATCTCGCTCTACCTCATTATCTGCTTCGTCCACATTTTTGCTCTTACACCCCGACATATTCTCCCTCTCTCTCACACTCCTCGAATTTCCCACCTCTAAAAGGTGTTTGTGGTAAATATTTTGGTTATCTCAATTCGACGAAGAACTTGAGTCGACCCAGATAAGGAAATAGGAAACGATTCTAATACAGTGAGTGAAACAGAGAGAGAAAGGGATACTGAGTAAAGAATATAATGAGGAGTGGTTGAAGAGAAACGGATACGGTGGAGGATAAAATCAAGATAAAGAAGGAAAAGTGTAAAATTTCACTAGCGTTAGGAATATTCAGAATGATTTTGGTGAGAGGATTTTGAGAAATGTCGAGAGGAAATACTATCATGATATCCTTGAATTTTGATCTACCTATCGTTATCCCTCTCTCACTCTCTCAATGTCCTTGGTCTCTGTATATTAAACTGAATATGATTTTACAAAAATTTATTTTAAATTTTAAATAAATTTATAGAATGTAAAATTAAATTTTTTATTTTATTTTTAATTCTTTTTAAACTATTTATTGGATTTAATTAGTTTTGTCGTCTTTTTAGGATACTTATGCGCTTTTTGTTCACTTTAATTCCTTGTTGTTAAATCCGTAATTAATTCTATTTTGAATGCGAACCACAGACTTTCATCAATCGCTTATCCACAAACATTTGACGAAAAAAACAAGTTACAATAAAAAGTACTTTACAAAAACCACACACACACGCTCGTGGCCACAACTACATCGACACACAAAGCCTCGTTAATGCTGCGTGTGTTTTGATGGATTTCGTTTGTGTTCCGTTTAAGTCCCGAAACTAAAATTGCAATTGCTGCGAGAGAAGGGAGGGGAAGAGGAATAAGAGATTAGTGTAGAGATTTTGCAAGCAAAGAGAAAACTATAAAAATTGGAAAATGTGTACAAACAAATGAAAGGCAATCGAAATAAATTATGTGAAAAATAGTTTGTGAATAGATTTTATTCGAAAGCAAAAATAAACAGAACAAAAAACGAATTAAAACAAAAATTTAAATTGAAAACAAGATTTTGACATTGACAAAATAAATAACAAAAATATTGAAAGAAAATTAAAAAATAAACTAGATTAGTTTCAACACAATTGCATTCATATCATGAAAAACAATTTTTTTTTTTAATATATTCATGAATAATTATTATTGTTTAGTGTTAATTGTTTAAAATATATATTTATATAAATATTATTCATTTTTTTAGTTGATTTTTTTTATTTCCGTTTGGTTTTTATTGTATGAATTTTATTTTTGATCTAGATTGAAAACAAACTCGTCATCGTCCCAATAAATCACAAGAGAACACCAAATGAGTTTTTCCATTTTTTCAAGGCTGCCGCATCACAGCAGCATATTTTTTGTTGCTTGAAATTCAGATGAATTTCTGTAGTTCTGCGGTTTAATTGTGGATATTTAAATAGCTTTTGTGTTTTGTAATTTTTTTGTTATATTTTCCGAACATTTTATATTTGTCATATTTTACTTACATTTGTATTTCGCATATTTTGGTATTGTACATGTTTTTATATTTATTTATTGTTGCATTTGACACATTTTTTGTGTCTCTTTTTTTACACTTCTTATTTTTTTTTCTTTATATCTTTGATGTATTTTTATGTATTGTGCATATGTTTTTTGTCGATTTATTTGATATGTTTGCTTTGAAAATTGATATTCATATGAATGGCATTTGTCGCCATATTGAATGTCAATAACAATGCCAACAACAACAACATCAATTGTGAGCAATAAATCCGAAAAACGAGTTAAAAAAAAAATATTAAAATGGAAATACAAATCATTGCAAAAATTAAAATTCATTTCATTGTTGTTGATTTATGTAAATGTTTTGTTGAAACACAATCAACGGTTATCGATCACAATACAATGGTCAATATTTTGAATGCAAAAAATCTGTCAATCCAAATGTGTAAAATAAGCAAAAAAAAATATAAAATAAAAAAAAAATAAACAGAAAATCCACTAGAGGCGTGGTCAAAAAGTAGGCGTGGCCAAAAAAGGAGCGTGACCAAGAAAGGTAGTAAAGAGGGGTGTGGCCAAAAAGGCACTGGCACTCATCATTCAACACTTATTTCTGTTGTTATTGCTATTATTGTTAGTAAAATTGACTATGGGCTATGCCGATCGATAGAACTATATTAGAATTTCAAGTTTTCTCAATCGCATTTTTTACTCGTTTTACTAATCAGAGTCTATTTTAAAAACCCCAAACGACCATTTCCCAAACTCACAGCAGCCGAAACTTCAACCGCTCCGACCCCAATGAACCGAGGAGTGTTTTTTATCAGACTTCTGCATGTCTCTCCATCCACCGAAGGACAGACAGACAGTCAGTTGGTTGGAGAGACGCGAATCCCCTCCGAGAAGGGCTCGAACGACCGCCAGACACAATGAATTCCCACAAAATGTTGCCATTTAAATGCATGCCAAGGATACACGAACACCAGATGGGATCCTTATGGCTCCTTGATGGCCCCTCGCAAGGACGAGACTTCGATAGACAACCGGCGATAAGGAGACGAGGCGCCGAGGACACGACCTTGAAACGGTTTTGGCGAGTGGTAAAAAACATATGATAAGAACCTCATCATTGGGCGAGGAGAGAAATGCAAATGAACTGAAATAAATATCGCGATAACACTGAATAATGTAGACGAAAAAGAATAAAAACTAAATTCGGAAAATAAACAAACAGGAAAATAAAAATATCAATAAAAGAGAAAATTGGAAAATTGTTAAAAATTAGATAGCAAATAAACCAATAATATTATGATAGAAAATAAGTCAAAAATAAAAATAACTAAATCAGAAAATTAATATTACAAAATTAAAAAAATATTTGATTTATAAATGAATTAATGTAACATAAAATACAAGAGTAGAGAAAACCCCCACACTAATAAATAAATAAATTCCATCGGAAGCTTCGATTGAGCTTCAGACATCAAGAGGTTATCATCAGCTCTCAAGCAGTCTCACTAAAAAATCGTATTAAAAAGTTCCAAGAAAGCACTTCCTCTGTCTCTGAAAAGCTTTTTCAAGCCTCTCTGGAGCGAAACTACTGATCTAATCTGATCTGAGTTCAGCCTGCCCAGTGGTTTCTCGAATGCCTTCGAAATGCGTTCTCTCATCATAATCTCCGTGTTTTTGGTAGTGACATTCGTCGGATCTTCGCTGGCAGGTCGGAAGCAATTGATTTGTGTTGATTTTTTTATTATTTGTTCACACTTTTGTTTTTATTTATTTTTTTTCTTTTCTTTGTAAATATTTTACTTAAAACCTTACATCTTAAATAATTTACTTTTCTTATTTAATACAATTTGGTAGAATCATTTAATATAATTTGGTATGTATAATTTTTCTAGCCGATTGTGAGGTTTATGGTCTATCTCTGAAGGTCGGCGACAAGACGACGGTTCCGGGCAAATGCAGCCTGATCGAATGCAACGGTCGTGGATCCGATGAGTTCGTGATCAAAGCGTGAGTTTGAAATTCTTAAAAATGTTTTCCTCAGACTTGTCTCCTTCACTCTCACTCACTCCATCTCTCGTTCCCTTTGTCCTTGTCTTTGAATCGGCGTTCCTTACAGTTGTCCGAACGCATACGCCCCGAAGAACTGCAAGTTCGTTCCCGTCGACCTCTCCAAAACCTACCCCGACTGCTGCCCTCACTGGACCTGCTGAGGAGATCCTCAATTTCGATTTCAATAAAAATAAAAATTTAATATATTTTATTTAATTTAATTTGTTTGGATTTAATATTAATAATTTATGTTTTTTACAACCGATATAATTTTTATTTAACGATTATATGTTTCTAATTTAAATTTATTATCTTTCAATTTAATAATATTTAAAGTTATTGTTTACTTTATTATTATTACTATTACTAATAAATATAATGAAGCATTATTTTTACTAAATTCATTTATTATATTTCACACAACTTCTTAATCTAATGTAAATCTAAACGATTAAAAGTATCCTACACCATGTTGGCCCTGATCCACGGCTCGTAGGACGGGACCCGCGTGTAGATCCCCGGATAGTCGGCGTGGCCGCAGCCGAGGCCCCACGAGACGATGCCGTAGAGCGACATTCGGCCGCGAGCGACGGCCACCAGCGGCCCGCCCGAGTCGCCCTGGCAGCTGTCGCGGCCGCCGCGTCGATCGCCGGCGCAAAACATCGTCGCCGTGACGACGCCCGCCCCCTCGTAGGCGGAGGCGCAGACGCCACGATCCTGCTCCGCGACCTCGGCGAAGTGCAGACGATGCGCGATGTCGTCGGCCTCGATCGAGGTCGAGCCCCAGCCGCTGATCAGCAGTTGGCTGCGAGATGATGAGGACGATGATGACGATGATGATGAGGCCATCTCTTCATTGGTGGCCAGGTCGATGGGCCTTATCGAAGCCGAGAAGACGAGCGGTCGCTGCAGCAGCACCAGGGCGATGTCGTTGTTGAGCGTCGTCGGCTCGTTGAAGGCCTCGTGCGCCAGGATCCGCAGCACCGCGTGGACGACGCCGCCTCGTCGATGATCCGAGGAGCCGACGCGCACCCTGTATTCTTGGGGGCGCGAGGGGTCCGTGACACAGTGGGCAGCGGTCAGGATCGAGCGGGCGCTGATGATGGAGCCGCCGCAGACGTGGTCGTGGTTCAGCTGCAGCGACGCCTGGTGCGGGAAGCGCAGGATCGAGGTCTCGGAGCCGCCCACGATGCGAGGGACGTCGTCGTCAGGAGGTGATGAAGAAGAGGTGGAGGATGATGATGTTGTTGTTGTTGCTGTCGTCATCATTCCCATCATCATCACAAACAGGATTTGTTTAAGGATCTTCTCTTGACTTTGATGGAACTCCATGTTGTTCAATTTCCTACAATAAATTTTACAATGAGGCTTTTAAATCTTTGATATCTTTTATATCATTTGTCTCTTACCATTATCTCATATCGCGATCACAGATCATTATCTCTTATCTCGATCAATGGAAGACGGGGTTTAAGGTTTGTGACGTCATCTTCTGAAGGTGTTGCCTTCTCTTATCAAACTCCCCCAACTCGTCGGCTTCCGTTCGTTGACTTTGACCTTAAAGAGCTTGTTCGGGCTTAAACGATCCCCGACTTCTCTCTGGAAACTCTTTAAATTGTTGCTAATGGGAAAATTATTTTTGCTCTAGTGTGATCTGTGGATTAAAAAAAAGTAAAGTCAAAAAAAAAATAAATTTAAAAATTTTCATATATAAAAAATTTATAAAATCCAGGTCCAGAGACAAATTTGTTGGATAAACATACAAAGAAAATTTAATGACAGAAAAAAGGTGTAATGAAAAAATTACATGCAAATGTTGAAAAAACAAAAATTAATTAAATATGAAAATTCTCATAAATAATAATAAAAATAGAGAAATCGAAATATATTCTTATATAAGAAAAATACAAATAATTGCAAAAATATACAAACAAATGAATGAACAAATAATTGAATGAATCAACACGTGAATGAATGAACCAATAATTATTTATCTAATTGAATAGTCAAAGAAGTAAATCCGTAAATAAATAAAGGGATATTTAAATAAATAACAAATAAATTAAGTAAATATACATAAGAAGAGTCAGAAAATCGAAGTTAAATTCAATAAATAAATTAATATTAAAATAGCGTCTATTTTAAGGGAAAGTGAATAAATATTTGCATTTTCTCACGCCCTCCGCCCACTCTCTCGGGGGCGGAAAGAGACGAAGGCATATTCATCGAAAAAAGTGGCAATAAATCATTTATGCTGTTTGTCACGTGCACGGCGCGAGAAAGAGAGGGAGAGAGGATGAAAAAAATAAGAGAGGGAGATGCATAAATATGGCTGCATATGGAGATTGTGAGCGAGGAAGATGGAGAGTGAAGAGGAGTGAGAGAGACAGTTGAATTGTGAGCGAGAGAGAGTGAAAGGGAGTGAAAGGGAGTGAAAGAGAGTGAAAGAGAGTGAACGAGATCGGCAAGAGGGAGGAGGAAGGGGAGGTGTGAGTGAGAGAGCTTCAGACAAACGCAGACATTGCATTGCATAAAATCAATAAATTATATTTACAGCTAAACACACTCACACATAAACACACACACAAATACACTAACAAACACAACCACTTGCTTGTGGCGCGAACAGCGGAAAAGGATAACCAACCACAACAACAACAACGATAGAAGGAGCAACCAGGATATTTTCTATATTTCCCTCAATGCGTTTAAAAATGAAACAAGAAGAAGAACAAGATCCTGGTCGCATCCATGGACGAAGACGACGACTTGTTAGAAGAAGAAGAAGAAGAAGAAAACGGTGTACCCGTTGTGATGTTCTTGTTATTGTTGTTGTTGGGTTTATTGCTGAAGCAGTGCTGCCAACTGTTTGTGAATTCTATAAATTATGACGCTTGAGGAATATGAAGAATGGGAATTACTTCGGTTCGGTTCCTCTTTCCTCCCATCATCCCTCTCTTTCCCTCTCCACGAAAATGTCCTCGATCATGATCATACATCTCTCTCTCTCTATTGATTTCCTTTCTCCCTCCCTCCATCATCTTCTGTTTCTGGCCCTGAGTGTTGGAGAAAGTAAATGTCCTTGTTTACTTGTGTGTGTTTGTCGTTGTGTGTGAATTTATTACTTCTTGCTTTGGTTTTTAGGTTTGTCATTCTGTCCCTGTCTATGCCTTTCTTTTTCTCTCTCCCTCCCCCACATATTTTTGTCTGCTCTCATCTTTCTCGTGCACATCTAGAGATTTCTGCATCCGAAATTGATGCACGAGTTTGGTGAAAAGAATTATTAGTCTTTACGAAACTTAAAAGAAAAAAAAACAATCTTAATTTTAGAATCCTAATTTTTTTAGAATTTCAATTATTGATTAAAACATATTTAAAAAAAAATATAATATTTTTAAAAAAATATTGATTATCCATAATTATTAATTATACTCAATTTTAATTTTTTTTAAATTTTTTTATTTTATTTTAAATAAATGGATTTTATTAATTTTCCATATTTTAATAAAGGATGAGTTTTAAGCCTCTCTTTCTAACACCTGCCAAATTCCACTCTCCCTATCTCTCTCTCACACTCGTACCCATCACGTTCTCCCTGTGAATGGGAATTTAATAAACTGCAAATGAAGTGTTTCCAACTTTCGGCGAAATGAACCGAACGCGACCCCGAAACTCATTTACAACTGCCATGAGACAGTGGGCCAAGTGGCGAAGACAGAGAGGGAGAAAGAGAAGGAGAGACAGTTGAAGGAAAGAGATGGAGGACTTGAAACATGCTTCCATTTTCCAAATGTTTTCCATTTCGCTTGTTTATGTGCACATATTTAGTTTTGTCTGTCTGTCTCTGTGTGTGTGTGTTTGTGTGGTTTGACTTGAGCTCACCTTTTAATCTTTGCAAGCATTTAAAACAAGCAGCATCTCCCTTCTCGCTTCCTCCAACGTCCTCCATTGACCCCTGGGCGACCACGACCTCGGAAAAGTTTGTTTTTTTTGCATTCCGAAAATAATTCACTGCATTCGCAAAAATTCACTCTCTCTCTCTTTTTCACTCCCACTCCTCGCTCTCTCTTTCACTCCCACTTATCTCACTCCCACTCTCTTTTCCACTTGCCTCACCCTTCTCCTTCTAACCATCTCTCTTGCCGCAGGTGTTAATTGGCCAGTGCTGCCTGCAGAGAAAGTGAATTCATTGAGAGCGAGATAGCAAAAAAGAGAGAGAGAATGTAAGAGAGTGAGCAAGAGGGACCAACAGAGATAGTGAGAAAGAGACAGCATGATGATAAACAAACGTTTTCGTGGCAATTGGAGTGGACGATGTAACACTTGTGGAACTCAGGAGTGTGAAAGGTGGATCCCAAATTTCAGAAGATGAGTTTTGAATTTTTTTATACGGTGTCCTTTTATAACGACTTCGTGCTTCTTCTTCTTCTTAGTCACTTCGTCTATCTCTCTCATATTTTTCTAGTTACCTTTTTTATTTTCTTCTTAATCCCTACGAAACAAATTCTTCCTCTCACTCTCTCTTATTCTCTGTTCCTCTCCCTCTTTCTCTCTCTTTTGATTCTCTTGTTTTCTTTCTTGTACTGGTTGTTGTTGTATTTTTGATGTTATTATTCTAGTTGTTCTTGTTGTAGCTTTTCTCTAATTCCATTAGAATTTCACTGAAAGTAAACATTGCAAGTGTCCACGTGTGAGAATGAAAGTGTGTGTGTGTTTGTGTTTGTGTTGCATTTGTATGTATGGATGCTTTTGTAATAGTGTAAGTGTGTAGGTGCGAGGAAATTCATGTTCGTGTGTTTGTTTGTGTGTGTGCGTGTGTGCTTTAGCGACTTTTGCGGTGATTATTGTGGAGATTACTTTAATCAGTGTGAAAATAAACATTGTTATTCACTTTGTTCTTGTTCTCGGCTTGTGTTGTTGTTATTGTTATTCTTGTTGTTGTCGTTGTTTTGTTGTTGTTTGGCAAATCCTAAATGGTTTCCGTTTGTGGTCACCTTCGTTCCAGGAAATCCCACCCAAGGGGCTTCTCATTGAATCAAGTCCATTAAATACGATAAATTGAATAAAATTTATTCAAAATTTAATAATCATAATAAATTACAAGGATTTCCAATTGAATTTATTTCTCTGAATTACACATAATTATGGTAAAACTAATTATAGTGAATATAAATAAACCTTAATTACTAAACACTCCCATACTAAAGTCCTTAAGAAAGATCTTACCTACTACCATTCAACAAACTTTTAAAAATGTGGAAATTACCATAAAAAACTATTTTAAAAATATATTAAAAAATTATAAAATTTTAATTTTGATTTTTCCACAAAATATCAATTTCAAAGATTCTTATCTACAACATAAAACTAGTGCAAAATAATCATAAAGTTTAACTTAGTAATATCCAAATGAAATAGATCAATTAGCAACGGTGAAAGGGTGACGAGTGAAGACAAAATTATAAATTTTGTTCACTGGTCGCCGCTAATCATCTCTCCATCGCCGTCACCTGCTCCCTCAGGTAATCGAGGTGGTTGACGTTGTCGGCGATGGCGTCGTATTGATAGCCGACATGCTGCCGGATCAGCTCCATCTTGTGCAGATTCTGGCTGCTGTAGTCGGAGACGATGTCCACCTGGGTAAAGTTCCGAATGGTCTGACCGAGTATCTGTGAGAAAAGTGAACGAGGTTAAATTAAATGGTATTAACTAGAAGTCAAAAAGCCGCCCACCTCGTTCGACTTGGAGCCACGGACGACTTGGCGCGCCACGGAGCCCAGGTTGTTGATGTTGACTCCGACGCGATCGCAGAGTCGTTTCTTGCTATCGTTGAAAAGGTGGCGGGCGCTGCTACTCGACGCCGAAGCCATCTGGAGGTGAGTTCAGGAATTATTGTGAATTCACGTTCAACTGCAGAAACAGAGGAAAATGCCACCACAAGTTAGTCAAGCTTCAAACCTCAATACTAACCAATGAGAGGAATATTTAGAGGAGTTTGAAACCACTTGTGGTGAATTGTGTTTCTGTTGTGTTTGTTGTTGTTGTTGCGAGAATAATCAATAGAAGAGCAGCAGAGAAACGGAAGAAAACCAGAAAAGGGAGAAAATTGGGAATGATTTTGATTACACTCTCACTAGTAATTGATTATTTCACTAATATGTACTTTGTTCTAATTAATTTTTAGATTTCGATTTAATAAGAATTTTTTTTAATCACGAATTTTTTTATTTGTCTGCCAAAACACTACAAAACGACCAACTGTCAAAATGAGAAATTGAAAAATCACAAACAGCTGATTGAGGTGAAGTGAAAAAGCATTGCCAGTTGGGAATAAATGTGTTTTTATTTAGTGAATATCAAGTAGAAAATAAATTGTTTGAATAATAATATATAAATGTTGAAAAAGTAATATCGATCGAATAAAATTGAAATGTAACAAAAATAAAAAAACTCTTTGGCTCCATCTCCTTAGAAGCAATCGTTGACATTGGGCTTGTTGCCCTGGCAGTGCTTGACCCAGGCCACCCAGGCTTTGTAGCCCTGCTCTTGCTTCACCTTCTGGGCACACTTCACCGCCTTCGAGATGTCGTCCTTGAGCAGAGTCTTGCAGTTGACCTTGCAGATGTTGCTCGTCTTCCTGCGCTCATGGGGGTCGCACCAGTAGCGGTCGTTGATCTGGAAGATGCCCCAGTCCTTGCTCTTGTCTGTGTTCGTATTCATGGCCTTCGTGTTGAAGGAGCTCTCGTGCTGGGCGATGCAGACCCAGTCGGGCAGCTCGGAGCGAGGAACGCCCAGGCGCGACATCTCGCGAGCCAGCGAGCACTTATCGTAGACCTTGGCCTCGCCACCGGTGGCCAGGAGCAGAAGGCAGCAGACTGCACTAAGAGCAATGAAGACTTTCATTTCGATGATTTTCACTCAAACACTTAGGGTTAGAATCTGATGGTGTCTCCCTCGGCTTCTTGGCTTTTTATACTGATCCAATTGGAGAGCATTTACACATCAGTCACAGATATTGAAGAAATTCCCCGGAGAGTATTTCCAAACCACAAAGCCTTGCAAATAAACATTTCATATCAACTTATGTGGCCATAGTCATAGTAAATATTGAAATATTGCTTCGGACTGTTTCAGCGTAAACAAAGGGTTCATCGCGACTCATTCGCTTGCGTATCGTATTCCCGGAGAAACGTAATACAAAGAAATGTAATAAAATAATTATGTGTGAGTAATTAATAAATATTCTTCGCAGGTTCAAAACGTACAAATCGGAATATATATTCAACCATATTCAAGTGAGAATAATGTAAATATACAAAAAAAATGCGTGAGTTCACTCGAAATAAGTGATACTTCGCTAGCTATTCTATATATAGAACTATACAATAACAGTTTATGTAGTTTATTCATTATCTTCTCAAATAATAATTGATTTCAATTCATTTGGCAAATTTGCATAATCTGAGATATCAAAGCGTTGATGAAAGTAACATGTTTCTCAACATCGAGCTTCGGTTTGCATTATTTTTCATACTCTGAGAATATGCGTGAGAAAGGCAGAGACTGTGCAACACGGCAACATAATCATACAACGAGCGATGTTTCTGGCAGCATAATGCTAGAAAAAGAATGTTCCTAAGTCACTATGCTGAATCTTACGCATGGGCAACATGTTTCACTAGAAACATTGCAACAACATGTTTCTGGGAGTGAGGCATACAATTACACATGCGTCTCTGCTTTGTTCGTTTAATCTACTCCGAAGAGCTCCCAAGCAACAATGTTTTTAAGCCCCAGTGGAAACATTTTCATTGGCAGCATGATGCAAAAAAAAAAAGTAACGCGACCTTGAAAACAACGACCCCGATTCAGAGTACTATCCCCTCATATTAAAAAAAATGAATATTCTTTTTTCGGAAAAGTAAAAATTTTAAGTTCTCTCGAGCAACTTTTCCATCCCATTCACCCATTTCGATTCTAGACCGGCCCTCCCTGACGGTTTCCGACTGTTAAAGTGAAAATTACGAAAAACAATTAAGGTGAATTTCCAGTTGAGAAAAAAAGTGTTTTATTTAGTGAATATTAAGGTGTCGATGATAATAATTTGTATTTGGCTGCATGTCCTTAGAAGCACTCGTTCACGCTGGGTTTGGCGCCCTGGCAATGGCCGACCCACGCCACCCAGGCGGTGTAGCCCTTGTGCTCCTTCTTCACCTGCTGCGCACACTTCACGGCCTTCGAGATGTCGTCACCCAGCAGATCCTTGCAGTTGACCTTGCAGCCGTTGCTCGTCTTCCTGCCCTCATGCGGATCGCACCACCAACGGTCGTTCAGCTGGAAGATGCCCCAGTCCTTGCTCTTGTTTGTGTTCGTATTCATGGCCTTCGTGTTGAAGGAGCTCTCGTGCTGGGCGATGCAGACCCAGTCGGGCAGCTCGGAGCGAGGCACGCCGAGGCGCGACATCTCGCGAGCCAGCGAGCACTTATCGTAGACCTTGGCCTCGCCACCGGTGGCCAGGAGCAGCAGGCAGCAGACTGCACTAAGAGCAATGAAGACTTTCATTTCGATGGTTATCACTCAAACACTAACAGTTAGAATATGATACTGGCTCTATCGCGTTTTTGGCTTTTTATACTGATCCTATTGGAAAAACTACGCCTATGAACATGTCGTACATCAGGCACAGCTATCGCAATCGAAGGAATAACCCGAAGTATATTTTCTAATGACAAAGACTTTTGCAAATAGACATTTGTTATCACCATATGTGTCCATTGTCTTGGATAAAATACGTATGTTTTCTAGGAAACTGAATGTGCGAAGTCTTAATAAATATTGAAATATCGCTTGAAATAGACGTGTGCCAAGTGCGACTGTCTGTCTTTCGGTCGGTCGGTCGGTCTGTCTCGGCGTAGACAAAGGGGTTCGACTGAGCTGATAAGACGAGAACTCTTCTCAACGCGACTCATTCGATTGAGTATTCTCTTCCCGGAAAAACGTATTACAAGGAAATGTAATAAAATCAGTAAGTACAAATGATTAAATTAATATCATATGTTAACTATCCTACGCAGGTTGTGATAAGCAAAGGTATATGTAGTCATAATCATCGTCCATTATTGACCCATCGACCTATAAGCGACCTATCCCAACAGATTTTGTGTTAGGGTTTGGAGCACGGTTTCATCTCTGCTTTCGTCTGTAGTCATGGAGCCAGAAGAATCAGTTTCAAGATCAAGATGACTTTGACATGGATTAATAGAGTTCTTTGCAATTCGATCACACTGAATTCGCTGTCTCATTTCTTGTTTTTTATTTTTAAAAAAAAGTTGTTTTCGCCACAAATTATTTACCAAATATTGCATAAGCAGCCGCGTTTACGCTTTGTGTTTTATATTCTTTATTTTGCTCGCTTTGGATACCACAATACAATGTTGTTATCATCATCCTTAGGCCACCTGTGGCAACAACGGCAGCATCAACGACAACAATCAGGACAACAAGTGCATGAAATACGTATGGTGCGAATTACAATAGTTTAAAATTAAGTAAGACTAATTTGAGAAACACTTGTTCTAACCAAAGCGATGGCCGGAGAAGCAATCGTGGACAGAAGGCTTCGCACCACGGCAGCGATTGTTCCACACGACCCAGGCGGAGAAGCCCTGGGCGTTGCGGATCCTCTGGGCACAGGCGACAGCGTGTTTGATGTTGTCGCTGGTGAGAAAGTGACAGGGCAGCTGGCAGGAGTTGCTCGAGGGACGGCCGTCGGAGGGTTTGCACCAGTAGCGATCGTTGATCTGGAAGAGGCCCCAGTCGAAGGAGCCATCGGAGTTGATCTTGTTGATCGCTTGGGTGTTGAAGCGACTCTCGCCCTCCACGAGACACACCCAGTCGGAGAGCTCGTGGTAGGGCATGCCGTAGGCGAGGAGGGTGCGCGCCAAGGAGCAGCGGTCGAACACCTTGGCCGTTGAGGGTCGGGCCAGGAGCAGGATCCCCAGGAGGCTGAGCAGGACGATTGTGTGAGGACGGTAAGACATTTTTTAACTTTGTCTGAAAATGTTCTTTGATAAGATTTTGCACGAGACTGTGGTTTCGCACTTGTTCGTCTTGACTTTTATAGTGGATTTTCACAAACCATGAATTTTTGATCACTCTTAATTCAAAGAAATCCGGAATTCCCAAATACAGAAGTGTCCACTGGACTCAAACCTGGAGATCTTGTTCTCGTTGCTGTTGGGAAAAATATTACTAGTACGAGTCGAGTATTGATATTGGGGATCATGCGTTAAGTCGCCATTCCATCAGTTATTGAAGACAAAATCTTTTGTTTAACTCTAAATATTCTGAAAATCTACATATATTTGTATTCATTTTACCAGTTTAATTTTCAAAGAATCGCTTGGAATGATATTATTTATTGTTGCTATTAAATTTGATATAATTATGTTAAATTTTTCAGGTTTTATTCTAATTCGAAGTTATCTGGTAGAAGATATCTTGAAAGCACGTGCCACGGGAGAATCCAAATTTGTCTTCCATCCAGTTGTCGAAATAGTTCTTTATTGAGAAAGGTTCAAAAGTTATCGAACTGAAACCTCTACTGATGACCAAATCAAAGGAAAGTAGTTTTCAGTTCTCAAATAAATTAATTCTCGAATTACTGAATTCTCACATATATTAATTCTCAACTAAATGAATTATCAAACCAATGAATTGTCAAACAAATGAATTCTCAAATAAATGAGTTCTCAAAAAATATCATTATTTAATTGAAATCTTGTTTTGAATATTTGTAATTTTTTTGGTATAAAAATATAATCTCTTACAGCTAGTGAAATACAACTTAGTACATGTCATCGTAGTACTGCCATCTGACTACGCCTTGGACTCCTCCGGCTGAGGCGGCCGCCCCGTGTCCAGGACGACCTGCTCGGCCGGCACTTGGTAGCCGGACTTCGGGAGGTACTGGCGCTTGCGCGACGTGGGCCGGATCAGGATGTGGGCCACGCACGTGCCGAGCGCGCCGATGGCGAAGTACAGGAAGCTGGCGCGACCGCCGAAGCGCTTGAAGCAGAGGCCGCCGATCAGGGAGCCGATGGAGAAGCCCAGGCCGTCGTCCATGCCGGCCATCAGACCCTGGACCGTGGCCGAGGTGCCGGGCGGGGCGACGGCCGAGGCGTAGGCGACGATGCACGTGTAGCAGAGGGCGTAGGTGACGCCCTGGAAGAAGAGCTCGACGCCGACCAAGTACCAGGGGTTCGGGATCCACGAGATGAGCGCGAGGCGGACGGCGTAGAAGAAGAAGCACATCGACATGCAGTGGATGTAGCCGAGCTTCTTGATGATCTTGCCGCTGTAGAAGAAGAAGGGCACCTCGCCCGCCAGACACTCGGCCGCCACGACGCAGCCCTCGATCAGCTTGATCTGGTCCATGTAGCCGGTGGCGGCCGCCACCTCCTCGACGTGCCAGAACATGAAGTAGATGATGAAGGAGTCGATGATGCCGGCGATGGTGGCGAACACGAGGAAGACGGCGATCGCCGGGTGCGTGACCAGGCCCCAGACGTCCTTGAAGATCGACTCGGAGGACGAGAGCTTCGGCAGCTTCAGATTCGAGGCGCTCAGCAGATCGAGGCCGCTGAACAGCAACATGACGATCAGGGCGGGCGTGAAGCTCTTCACCGTCTCCACGGTCCACAGGTCGACGACGATGCCCGCGATGAGGGCGGTCAGCCCGAAGCCGATCGTGCCCCAGACACGCTGCGCCCCGTACTTGCTCTCCTCGGACTCGCCGAGCATGTCGAAGCAGATCGCGTCCGATATCGAGTTGACCACGTTGAAGCCGATCGTGCCGACGAACAGGAAGGTCACGAAGAGCCAGAACGTCGAGGTCCCATAGAGACAATCGGGCTGGCGGTCGGCGATCACGCTACAACTGGCCACCAACATCGAGTCGGGATCGCCGTCGACGCCGGTCAAGTTGGCTGCGTCGATGGCGTCGACGGCGTGCGGAAGGCACAGGTGAAGATTCGGAAGCTCCAGATTCTCGGTCAGGTTGAGGCCACTCGAGCCGAGGTGGGTGACGTAGGCCGGGAAGACGCTTCCATTGGAGTCGGTGCAAGAGACCACACGGGTGGAGGAGCACAGAGCAGAGAGAGGAGCTTGCGAGGTGAACTGAGATGGAGGTCGAGACTAGAGATCATTGTGCGCGTCGCAACTGGCGCCAAACCTACCTCATCCGCACACTCCTGGACCATCGAGGAGGCCGTGATATTCCAAGGGCCCGAGTCCAAGGGAATCGCATGGGGCTCCAGAGCGGGAACGAAGTAAAAGGCGGCATACGAAAGGGTCATCACTGCGATCAAACTGATGAAGATCAGCTTCCGGAACATCTGAAAGGAATATGAGAGGTTTCACACAAAAGCTTCATCAATTGCATTATCGTGTTCTTACGGCAAAGTAGTCGGCAATGAAGCCAAACAAAGGTTTCGCAATCACATACAGTATGGGCAGGACCGAGGTGATGTAGCCCATGACTTCTGGCGAGATACCGATCTGTTTCCCGAACACCGACAGCTGTGGAAGAATCGGACCCATGGCTGGAATGGACAAAAAGTAAGTTGAAGAAGAAAGTCGAAATCGTTTTATAGATCGTGATATAGAATTTCTCACCTCCCATGAAGAACAGGAAATGAGCCTTCATCGGCAACAGACGGCGGTTGATTGTGACCATCTTGACGTTGATTGTTCTGGTTGATTCTATTTCAATACCAAATTAGATTAGTTTCTAATAGTGATGTTGGTGATGACGATCTGTTGCAATGGAATTATATATCACAGTTTAAGGTTTATTCACAGATCATCTTCCTCTTTCGACGTTCTCTCTCTCTCTCGTCTAGAGCACTCGGCTAAACGCCATCGAGAAGACTATTTCGGCTATCAGACGTTCAATGGTTTGTGGCTAATATTTCACTCAGGCCAATTGTTTACAATCTCCCCTAGTTCAGTCTCTCTTTCTCTCTCTCTATATATTTGATTCGTTATTTGTTGCTAAAGCCAACCAATTCGTAGATCTGAAAAATATCAAGATTATTATATAGCTTCAATAATGCAATAAATTTCGCATTCCCAGTTCCAGATCCGGACCAAGGTATCGTCGTCAGTTGATGTCCATGTCGAGCTCCAGACTCAGGTGCTCACGTACGATCGTTGATTGTCGTTATGGCTGTACACACAAGGGCGATATCTAATCGCCGTTGATTGTATCACCGATAATTGTCTCCACTTATTGCCCACCGTTTCCATTCCATAGGCATGGGAATGTTGCATGGGAGAGTATTTATTTTATTTACTGTTTGTAGCATAAAGTTAACGTTATCAGTTACATGATAAAAAAAAAAGGTGAAACAGGCAATCGCAAATTTGATTAGCGTGGACAGATCTTTATGGGCTTTTGCCTGGAGGGCGTTAGTGAGAGTGAAATCTGTCTGGGCCAAGATTAGATTTGGTTTGGCAGTTAAGAGAACAAGAAAGAGAGGATGTGGGTTAGTGGAATAATTAAATTGTAATGGGACCATGATCAATAAATAAATGAGGCAGAAAGGATGGAATTGGATCACGAATTGAATTAGATTTAGATAGGATAACCAGAGAATTAAGAATAAAATCAAAGTGATCTTACCCACAATATGTATATTGTACAATAAAAAATCCTCTCTCTTTATTATGCAAATTCACAACCGAGAAATTACACACAATTGTTTGAATATAAATTTTGACAAATGTCTACAAGTCAAATGAAAAATAATTAAAAATACATTTCAAATATATTTCTCAATGAGAAGTAGGATCGTTAAATCAAGTTAATTTACGATCAAGCAAAACGCCATAAAAGAGTCGGATCGAAAATTACTAAAGATAGAGAGAGAGAGAGAGGAAGGAAAACGACTCGTCCAAAACAAGTGCCATTCGAATTTTTGACTGCATTTTTTCTGTTTAACCAAAAGTAACAAACAACCTTTCTTCATTAACGTGACGTAAAGAGAAAAACAACAATAATGTCGTTTTTTTTTTTGTTTGAAATTCTGCTTCTCTAGATGTAACGATTTTTATTCCTTTATTATATTTTGTTATTATTTAGTTGTGAAATTTTGATTATTTGATACATGATTTATTTTTTTTTTGTTATTTATATTTTGTATTTTTTTTAATATTTAATATATTTTAATTGAATTAAATTCTTCTAATATAATTTTTGTTGTTGTTGCATTTTTGATTTTTTTTCATTAGAGCCCTTTTGTTAATTAACCCAAATCCGTTAACAGGTGCTAAAACAACAATAATTCAGATCATAATTCACAGACGCCTCGTTTTCCCTGAATTCATGAATAATAATGATATCAAATACAGAAGCAAATCGAGTATTAATGGTGAGAATAATAATAATAACAACAACAACAGGAATGCCAACAACAATAAAACTAACCACAACAATAAGACCAACAACAACGATAAAGCTAACCATAACAATAAGACCAACGACAAAAATAGAACTAATAACAACAATAAAACCAACAACAACAATACTATTAACAACAATAACAATGATATTAACAACAATGATAAGAGATCAATAGAACAGAAATCAAGTTCGGATTATTTAAACACGAGACCTAATTTGAATAGAGTTCTCACAAATTGGGAATTCCCAGATTATTTTTTTTTTCAAGAGATGGGAAAAATTCGGTGACTAATAAAAAAAACACGAATGAAAAATAAATCCGATAAACTTGATCACAGGTTGATGATCAGATCATCCCTAATAAATTGAATTTAGTCGTCGATTTCTTTTGAACTTCATTCACCTTAAGCGGCTTTCAAGCAATCGTTCACATTCAATTTGTCTCTATCTCTTTTTTCCATAGACTTTATGGCTTGTCTCTTTCTTCCTTCCATAGACTTTATTGCTTGTCTCTTTCTTACACCGATTATCGACACGCGGCTGGTTTTCTTCATACTGAGTCGCATGGAAAATGAGACGCGGGTTTTGTGAAAAGATTCTCCGTTGTTATTTATAGCATCCATCGAAGCGAGAGAAGCTTTTCAACAACAAACGAAAATATAAATTAATATGGTAATTATGAAAGAATCGTATCGGTTTCGCAAGCGTATTCTTTTCATTGTTTCGCAATCACTGATAAGAGCTTCAAGCCGAAACGATGGAGTGAGAGAGCGAGAGCAGGATCGTTGCACCGAGAAAGAGAGGAAGAAAGAGAAACCGAAAAAGAGAAAAACCTCATTGAAAGAGAGAAATGAAGAGGCCAAGATTAAGAGAACGCGAGTGGTTTTATGGAAATTAGTTTCTATTTGAATGCTCTGTTGTTATTTTCAGACTTCCATTGTTTCCGATCTGTTTGCATGAAATCAGCATCGATCTATTGGAACAGCTGAACCATCCACGTGCTATCGACGATCAGTTCAAAGTTTCACCGGATCAGCCCCTGACCACCCTCAAATAGATGAGTCCATCGCCTCCCATAGATGTCGTTTTATCCAGTTCGACTCGGAAACAACATGCGATCATAAGTTTGGGTTTTTGTTCTCTACCTAGTTCTCGTTGAGAATTCCCCATGACGGTGTTTTTCCCCCCGCAACTACGTCATCACCGGCATCCGAATGTCAACTGCAAAAACTATCGGAAGCATGTGAAGTAGAAAAAAAACGAATTTTTTTATACTAATATAATTCATCTCGACACACTTGAAACCCCTTCACACCTCACTTCATCAATATTCACTCTTTCTTACTATTCCTCTCTCTTCCTCACTCTGAGACAACTGTCTCCATTAGTGGCTCAAATCGTCTTGTTGTTGTTTTCATCGCTATTAGCCAATTTGTCATTGACGTCCAACGAAGTCCAACGAGAATCTCTAATCAATCACGAAGCTCCTTCTACCAATATTTATTCTCTCGATGACAAATCATCTCTGTCTCTCTCTCTATCGATCTCACGCTCTTTCTCTCTCTCGTATACGACTTGAATTTCTCGATTCTGGCTCTGATTGAATCCGTAGTTTTTTCCCCCACAGTCGCTTGGATCCGCCGACCTCGAGATGTAAACAAAATCAGATTTGGCTCCAAGTCTCAGTTCGTGATCGGCGATCGTGGCGACTGGATCGTGGTTTATCAATCGCAAGTGGGCTTTAAAATCCAACCATTGACCATTTTACGGGGCGTTTTAAAACAAAAAGAACTTAATATACAAAACAGACCCCAGAGAGTTGCGAGAATTATCAACGAAATATTTGTATTAATTATTGCATGCTCTGTGTAATAATCAGTAAATAAAAATAACAATAATTAAAATATTGTGTACAAATCAAAGGCAATAAATGATAGTGATATTTGTAAATATATAGTATAGAAATTGGCGATGATCGGTGTTGAAGCCAGCTGATTGGAGAATAATTAGGAGTGTGTTCGAAAAAGTCATAACAACAAAATAATTATCATAAATAATTGTTATTATAAGGGAATATAAAAGTTGCATTCGATGATGATGCATTGGAAGACTTCATGGCTGATTGTGCTCGGCTTATCATTGAGTTTTTGTTGTACACAGGCTGATAAAGTACTCGACGATGGAAAGTGTGAGTAGAAATGTTGAAATGGAAATTAATAAAAATGCATTGAGACTAATTTCGCGCAATACCGATGACATATTTATTAAATAGAGGTATAAATAAGGGTATATAGGGGTAGAATCGTTAGTAGAAACTGCAGTAGAATTAAACTTTGTATGATTTGTATTCCCTATCTAAAGCCATGAATTCTTGTCTGAAAACGTCATTCTTCAATTAATTTTGTCCACAAGAACCGCTGATATTCCAGTTTAATATATTCGGCATTATAAATTTTATTAGATTATAATTTAAAGAAAGAAAACAAAAATTCCTCACTCTGGTCTAGGTAATTTTTTGAATTTTAATGAATGAGTCAGGTTTGTCTCCAACAACAAACACAATAAATTTGTCTTTTAAAAAGCAGTTTGTTTTCACTAATTAATGATTATTTGTTTCTGTATTTTTTTGTAATAAAAAAGAGTTTATAAAGAATTGCTTGTGATAAAATCAGAAACCAGTCAAGCGATTCTTCTTCATCTTCCCCCGTTCCTCTCACTAATCACTGGGATTAATAGCATATTATTTAACTTCAAAGTAAAAAATTAAGATTAAATCACACACTGAAAGAAGTTTCGAATAAATTATCGTACATTTGTAAAAACTTTTCGCAAACACCAACGACGACTCAAGAGATAAATTTCTACGAAAATCATCATTACGACAAATAAAAAAAAATGTATTTCACTCGAATTCGAAATTCCCCAAAGTGCGATGATGATGATGATTATCGTCATCAACGTAATGAGGGTGTGAAGGTGGGAGCGAGAGGGGGAATTAACCACACTGTTTAACCTTAAAATCCCCAACAAGTGCGAACATCTTGACGTGATCGGCAACATCACAACTTGGCCAAAACCCGTTCTCGACTTCGTTTCATGAGCTGCAATGATTTTGTTTATTTTGCTGTTATTTTAACTGTTGTTATTTCAGTTGGTGTTTTTTTAGTTTTTGATTTTTAGATTTCGTAGTTTTTGTTGTCTTAACTATTTTAGATTTGGTTATTTTTATTTTTGTTATTTTTTAGTTTTCGTTATTTTTTTATAGTCATTTTGCTTTCTTAATCCGTTATGAGTCCGATTGGGGGATTTTTTCTCGTTTAGCTTCATATGTAATGATTTAATGGACTTCCACAAAGGCCTTTATTTCTCACGATGATTCAGACGTGACGCCTTTGTTGTACCGCTCGCCCTTATTACCTGGTTGCCGCCCATCTGGACCACTTGTGAATGGTCCGCTAATCTTTGAAGGCCACACAAAACGCATTCACAGCCATTCGATACCCCCAGACCTCGAGTCTCCGTCTCCGATGGCGACATGCGGCTCAGCCTTTGTTTTATTTTCCTCCTCTCCTCAAAATGAAATTCATTATTTTACTATTTTTTTACACGTGTTTGAATTTCGTTTTCGTTTCGGTTGAAGCATTCATTATGAGATTCATTCACTTTCGTTGCCAATAAGTAATTGCATATTAATTTATTTCGCTACATCAGCCGATGAGCCATTGTGACCTATGTAGACAGAAGGTCTTTGGTACCATGTGTTTAAAAAAAAATAATGTGGCTTAAAACATCACGAGGAGTCCTCCATCGAGAGTTGAAGCTCTTCGCCGATGTGGGTCAATGGGATTTCATTGACTATGGTTTCAGTTCGGAGACCTTCTCGTAGAGAGATTTTTTTTGGTCATTCAGTTATTGGGTTTTATCATTTAAATATACTCCTTATTTACTTTATTTTCTTATTTACATGTTATGATTATTGGATATCACTCCGTATATTGTTTATTATTCGTTTTCGATTTGTTTTAATCCTCTCCAGAAATTTCATATTCGATTATCGGATATCAATCATTATACCATAGCTTAATTGTTTTCAGATCGCTTCATAAATATGTAGTTTAATATTCGACATATAATTGTTTGTAATCTTCTCCATAACTTATGATAAATATAGAACAGACAATTGTATACACTTGATATTATCTTAGGTATTCCAGAAAGTTATTATATAACAACTCCTCCAACCTTTTATTTCATTCAAAATCCATTTTATTCTCTTGCCTTATAATATAAATCCTTTTTTTATACTTTCAACATCCCTTCATCATCCCTACATCATGATTTATCATCCCCTCATCATCCCTTCATCATCCATTGATCATCACTTCATCATTCTATTCTATGACTTTTCTTCGACTTCGTACTAATTTCAATTTCTCCTTCTTCCAGTGCGCGTTTGTATTGTGGAGTCCCATGGCTCGTACCGCAAGACGCCCAAGTTCTGCCCGATCCTGGAGGCGCGCAGCAATATGGAGTGCGTGGTGGGCGTGGACCGCCTCGACTGCGTGCGACGCATCCACAAGGGCACCGCCCACTTTGGCGTCCTCTCGGCGGAGGATTTGATCGCGGCGCGTTGGGCGAGTGTCGAAATTCTCGTGGCCAGCGAGTTGCGATCACACGACGCCCCCTTCGAGTATGAAATCGTCGCCGTGGTCGACAACGAGGCCGACATTCACACGGTGCACGATCTGCGCGATGCGAAATTCTGCCATCCGGGCTACGGCATGGACCACCAATGGACCGAGGTTCTGGCCAATGTGAGTGGATTTTTAGTTAATTTTGCTTTATTTTATACTTGGTTTTACATTAATTTATTAATTTTTTAAAACAATTTTTTAATATAATCTTCATTTTATTTGAACTTGATATTATTAAACTTCGTATTATTTGAACTTGATTCTATTTAAATTCCTTTTTATTTCTCCACTTCTAGTACTTTGAGTCCACCCTGGTCTCTCGCTCCTGCGACACGGACATCTCGCTGGCCGAGGATCGCATCCGCGCTTCGGCCAAGTACTTCGGGCCCAGCTGCAAGGCCGGCCCCTGGGTGCACGATCGCAAGCAGGATCGTATCCTCAAGGATCGCTACCCCTCGCTCTGCCAGATGTGCTACGATCCCTATCGCTGCGATGTGGGCGACAAGCACTGGGGCCGCCGGGGCGCCCTCTACTGCCTGACCAGCGGCGGCGGGAACGTGGCCTGGGCGCGGCTGGACGACGTCCGAGGACACTTCGGAGTAAGCCCAACTAATGCTCCCTCAAAAGAACTTGTTATAAATCGATCATTCTCTCCTTCCAGTTGACCAGCGTGCCTCCGCAGGCGGACCAGACCGAGTACAGCTTCCTGTGCGCCGACGGCCACCTGCAGCCGCTGAACACGACCCGCCCCTGCGTCTGGGTGGCCAAACCGTGGCCCGTCGTCGCCGCCCGCCGCTCGCACGCCGCCCAAATCCAACGCCTCGTCACGGGTCTGACGCACGACGATCCGCAGAGCTGGCAGAACGCCCTGCTCAGCCTGCTCGAGACGTTCCACGTGGACGTCCAGCCGCTGGACAACGTGATCGCCATCGACGACTACCTCGACCAGGCGCCCGCCTTCCAGAGCGCCTACAGCTTCCCCGAGTGCAATCCGCCGCGGTCGATCGTCTTCTGCACGACGTCGATCATCCAGCACATCAAGTGCTCGTGGCTGCAGGAGGTCTCCCAGGTCTACGGCGTGCAGCCGAACCTCCAGTGCATCCGCTCGGCGAACCTCGACAGCTGCATGGACGACACCAAGTTCCAGACGGCCGACGTCGTCCTCGTCGATCACGAGAACCGCGTGCGAGCCCAGCGCGACTTCCAGCTGACGCCGCTGCTCTACGAGTTCTCGGCCGAGATGCACGATCGCTACGTGACGATCGCCGTCGTCGCGAAGGACTCGAAGTGGCAGAGCTTCGGCGAGTTGCGGGGGGCGCGGGCGTGTCTGCCGTCGCACGAGGGCGCCGCCCACCTCTCCGTCCTCGAGACGATCGCCAACGTCACGCGCCAGAAGCTCTCGCTCGGCGGCTTCTTCGACCGCGACTCGTGCCTGTGGCATCCGCGGGCCAGTGAGGGGCGTGGCAAGTGCCCGGATCGCTATCGGGGCGACGAGGGCGCGCTGCGCTGCCTGGCCGAGGGTCGCGGCGACGTCGCCTTCCTCAGCTCCGACGTGTACAAACGCTACGCGATCGGCAACCTGACGGCGCCGTGGATCGAGGAGACGCGCCAGCACAAGTCCTTCCGCGTCCTCTGCCCGTTCGGGGCGAACGAGCGCGGCTCGAAGTTCGAGTACTGCTACCTGCACTGGACGACGCGCGGCCACCTGATGACGCACAACGCGTCGCTGACGCGGCGCAACGAGATCTACAACTCGCTGCTGGACATCGACCGCCTCTTCGGCAAGGACTACAAGTTCTCGACACGCCCCTTCACGATGTACGGAGTGTTCGATAGGCGGAATGACGTCATGTTCCACGATCGGACGGACGGACTGCGGGGGCTGCAGGACCTGATGAAGGGCCACGACGGGCGGCGCGTCATGGAGGACATCTACGCCAAGTACGCGGCCCAGTACTACGTGGATCCGGCGGAGGCGTCGAGCTCGAGGAGGACCGAAGTCTCTTTATTAATTCTGTCTATCTCACTCACATCGCTTCTGCTTGTTCTCCTCCCTCCCTGCTGGCATTCGAGGATCGTGGTTTGATGTCCCCGTGTTTTTTTTTTAGTTTTTATCGAATATGCTAAGTGTGCAGTCATTAATTTTTACCTACATCTATTTATTGTGATATTACTCTATGTGTGCAAAAGTAAATGATACAAAATAAAAGACGAAAATATGCAATTCCCATTAGAGTATTTTTACACCAAGCAAATATATTTAAATTAAATATGGGAACAATTTAACATTTTCTTAAAAAAAATAAAATAAAAAAATATACTTATAAAAAAAATTAAATAAGAAAAAAAAATCAAAAAATTTATAAATAAAAAAATCAAAAAAATAGTACATTTTTAAATTAAATAAAAAACTACTAAAAACAACCTAATATAATTTATATTGAAGAAAAAAATCGTAAGAAGATGGACCAGTAAAAATTAAATAATACAGCTTAATTTGCATATTTAATACAGCTTTTCTTCATTGTATAACAATGAATAAAATATTATAAATATGAAATTCGATAACACAAAATAAAAATAAATAAATAAAAATAAATATAATAAATAAAATAAATAAATAAAAAAAATTAAAATTCACACAAATAAGTGTGTGAAATATTCTGAATTATGAAAGAAGAAAAATACTGTTGGAAATTAACAAAACGGAAATAAATAAAATATCGTTATTTTTTCGAAAAATCCACAGCGTTTGCAACTATTCCACCAAACTCCCCACTCGCTCTCATTAAACACACCTTCCTCAGAGGCGAAACTCACCTCTGCATCAACAGCTGTTCGCTGTTGGTCCGTCCCCCGTTCGTTGGACGCGTTTCTCACCAAAGCAGCGGTTGTCAGGGTGAAGCTGGCGAGCCACAACAAAGAACCACAATGGAAATAAACGAGACGAGATAGCGCAGGGAAAGAACCGCACGAAACTCATTGATTAAACACGGGAATTAATTAAAGCAAACGAAATTCATAACTTCTTCACGACTGCAATAAATCACTGCATTTCATACGAGAGTCCGAAGGCGGGGGAAACAATCGCAAATAATGTCGAAAACTTTGAAAACTACGCAATTGAAGAACGTGAGTGTGTAAAATTCGTAGTTAATTTCGCAATCGGCACTTGTCAGATACTTAGATACTCCAAATGTATCGCACAGATTCGTCGTCGTCACAACAACAAGCCATAAAATTTGTGATTTATTTGGATTTCGACAAATTTTAGAACACTTGCTTTCTTTTCACTTCTCTTGTTCATTATCTTCACACACACACACTCGCACGCACACAATGGCACCGCCGCATATCTCGTAGATACAAATCGAACGAATGCGTTGCGTGTTTCGTTTCCACCACGTCCCGTTGCGTCTTTTTTTCGCGATTATAAATGTTTATTTTGTATTTTTTCCTTTCGTAGTCTTCGCTTAAATCTGGGTCATGTGGCACGGCACCGAAATCCGTCGATCCACCTCCGTCTCCGCCGAACAATGAATCTCACCGATACTCATTCGGATATTTTCACGATCGATCCAACGGATTCGTTCTCTCTCTTATCTCTTTCTCTGGCTGTCTCGAACATGTTGCATGTTGCTCCTCCCACTCTTCTCCTCCTTCCCGCTCTCTTTCTCTCCCTCGCAATTTACTGAACATTTACTTCGCTCATAGGTTCGTAACGATCTCGCGAATTCGACGAAATCGTTTCATTCTACCACCTCAATTTGTGATAATTGATTCGTTTAACACTTGACTCTGAGCAATTGGTCTAGGAAACCATGGGAAACAGTGGCGGCGAAAATATTCTGAACACAAAATAAAAAATAAATACTTTTGATCTGGGGATCGTAAAGTTAATCGTATAAATTTCTCCATGATATTTCTATAGAGAATAGTAAAATAAAAAGGATGGAGAATCTCATCGATCCAACACTATTCTTCCATAATAGTAATATATCAAACAAGTTTGTTAACTCTTTATAATGTCCTATTTATCGTTTGATCTATTATCTAACGTTAGTAGATCGTTCCTAATATCACAGTAGAGAATAATCACGATCTCTTCACTAAAATACCATGAAATTCAGTATGCTTTGATTTGAGTTGTGTTGATTGGATGTGATTAGATTTGATTTAATTTGTACGAAAAATGCAATTCAATTCGCTTGATTTGATTTCAACGACAAATTCAATTGATTTGAATGAAAGCTTGATTGATAGTGAAACAAAGATCAATCATGATTGAGACATAGAGAAAATGTTATTGTAATAATGAAATAAAAGATAAAATATCACAATGAACTACTACTAGTCATCAAGAACCACTTGAATGGGGTTTTTCTCCACAACTCAAGTGTTATAAATTTGACTCTCGTGGCGGACGGAATTGTATTCATGACTTCTTGACAGATAACAGATATGAACTTTACACGCTTGTATACAAATAAATGTTTGAGCTTCTGCACGCTTTGCCGAGTATTCAAAGCACACACACAAACGCACTTTTGTACGTAGACCTAATAAAAATAGGTAAATATTTGCTAGATAGACTTATTTAAAGATAGACTAAATGTGGTGTTGGTGGAATGATTACAGAAAACGAGATCCACAGCTGTGACAACAACAGCAGCAGCAACAACGAAGAGAGCAACTGGAACAACTGCAACAACTGCAACAACAAAAAGAACGACAGCGACAACAAAGGCATCAGGAGCGACAACAAAAACATCTGAATCGACTCCGTCGAAAAAAACATTGGGATCGACCGCGACAATAAAAGCGACAGGAACGACAAAACCATCAGCAACAACAAAGCCATCGGCAACAATAAAAACAACAACAGGATCAAATTCAACTACTTCTACTCCTCGCTCAAGGATTCTATCGAAGGCCGGCAGCATCGATGGAGCGAGAACGAAGACGACGACAGCAGCAACAGAAGCTGCAACAACAACAACAATTAAAACCAAACCACAAACGACTGCTAAACGACCAACAGCAGGGACAACAACCAAGCCAACAGCTGAGACCAAAACCACGTCAAAAACCTCGAATTCTTTAAAAACTTCGAATTTATTAAAAACCTCGAATTCCGTGACTTCTTCGAAAACCCCGACTTCTTCGAAAACCGCGACTTCTTCGAAAACCCCGACTTCTTCAAGAACCACTGCGACTTCAAGAAATGTCGCCTCCTCCGAACGATCCCAGCCGATGCGAGCCCAGCACAGCGCAGCCATTTTGGAGGCTGTCCGAAAGCATGCCACGCCCACAGTTGGCCCAATCCCAGGCGCTCCTCGATCGCCGGCCCGACCGAACCCGGTCCTGGACACGTATCACAATGTGACGGTCGTTTCACCACCGCCCAAACGTCGTGAACTATCACCGAGGGATGGAGAAACGGCGGAGGAGACGAACGGAAGACCGCGAACGAGGACGCTGGACATGGAGGAGGTGGTCGTGCTGAGGAGTGCGTCGGCCAAGAGGCGCAGCGAACGACTGGTCAACGGGGTCGAGGTGGAGACGGTCAAGAGGGAGACGAGATCCCATCAGTCGAAATCCTTCGAACCGAGATCTCTTGACTATAAATCCCTTGAATCAAAATCCTTGGAACCAAAATCCCTCGAGCCCAACTCCTTGGAGCCTGAGAAACCCAAGGAGCCCATCGCCTTCGAGGTGACCTTCGACGAGAGACAAAAGTCCTCGAGAGACCGATCGCGGTCTCGACCCAGAGAAGGTCAACCAAAGCCCGACAAGGTCAAGGATGAGACCGCCGAGTACTCGGATGATTTTGAGTCCTACGAGTCGGACTTCGAGACGGGGTCGACGGCATCCACCAACCAAAATGAGTCGACGACGACCTCGGAGAGCGAGGAGGGAGCGAGTGAGGAGGGAGCGAGTGAGGAAGGAGAGAGTGAGGAAGCGAGTGAGGACGACTCCGAATTGGATTCTGAATCACCTCAGGATGGGTTGAAGAAAGGACACGAAACAGACGAAGAGGACGAGGACGAGGAGGAAGAGTCTGAGTTGACCCAGTTCCCGGTGACGGTGATACAGCGTGAGAAGGAGCGAAAACTCGACTCGGGCCACTACGAGATGAACTCACGAAAGCAACAACAACAACAACAACTGCAGCAACAACACCAACAACAATTGACCTTCGACAGCCTCGACACATTCAGCGCCGGAGCCTCGGAGCAACTGGACTCGGGCATCAGCAGCTATGGAAATGGGATCCAGAATCATGATGAAGTTATGAATCAGGGAGGAGGAGCAGGACGAAAAGGATCCGAATCCCTCGAAGGATCCGTCGTCTATGGCGGCTACGCCGCCTTCAACACACGCCCCGTCCGGACGCAACGCGGCCTCGACCTCATGTCCAAGATCCAATTCGACACGCTCTCCTTCACCCTGCTCGACCTCCGGCCCATCGCCTACGACGAGTTCATGCGGACCTTCGGCAAGCTGAACACGACCCAGTCGTCGACGCAGACCCGCGATCACCGCACGGCGACCGAGGCCCAGACGGAGGCCTGCGACGTGCGCTCCATGTGGACCCAGCATCCGCCGCAGTACGACCTGCAGACCGTCCAGCGCTTGACCCACGGCCTGGGCACCGTTCAGAACTGCTGTGGGGAGCTGCAACCGCAAGACGGTGACCTCAACCTCCTCTCGGAGTCGTCGCGGGACGACTTCGACCGGAGTCTTCAGGCCCTGGGCCGGTTCCGCGCCGCCGACGACCATCGCTCGGTGCGGCAGCAGCTGCGACGCCTCCGCAAGCCCGTCGACGTCGAGCGCCTCAACGGGTTCCTGCTGCACGCGTCGCTCCTGGTCTCGCGCGTCCTGGCCTCGAATTCTTCAGGAAGCCATCCCACCTCCACTTCCTCCGCTGAGTGCCTCCCCCTTGCCAATGCCACGCCCCTGGCCACGGTGAGCCGCGGCTATCGACGCCTCGAGACCGGGCTCCTCGACGCCCTTCGCGTCGTCCGGATCTTCGCCAACGCCAAGTTCAACCTGGTCATCACCGTCCACGAGAGTCGACCCGAGGCCGACGTCTATCGCTCGGACTTCTCCAACCTGCTGATGGTTTGGTCCATAAGCGATTGCTCGCGTCCACTTCGACTGCTGTCCACCTGGAGCGACGTCTGTCGCGCCGAGATCTGCAACGAGTCCGCGGACATCGTCGTCTGCGGGCTGCGCGACGGCAGCGTCGCGATGTGGGACCTCCGCGAGACGTACTCGTTCTGCTCGAAGCTCGACGGCCACCTGACGCACTTCGCCGCCACCCAGTCGATCGTGCCCAGCTGGGGTTCATCGACGTCGTCGTCTTCGTCTTCGTCGTCCACAAAGAAACTGCTGCTGGACCTCGGCGCCGTGGTTGATGTGAAGAGTTTCCGCTCGCCCCCGAAGAAGGTGGCCTTGGGTCTGGCCCAGGCCCAGTCGATAGGGAGCTACAAGACGATTCAGGTGAGTGGATCGTGTTCTTAGATTGAGGGATCAAGATGATTCTTCTACTTTTTATTTCTCCTTCTTCATCCTTCGTCTTCATT
The DNA here is from genome assembly GCA_017309665.1 of Coelopa frigida. Taxonomy (NCBI): domain Eukaryota; kingdom Metazoa; phylum Arthropoda; class Insecta; order Diptera; family Coelopidae; genus Coelopa; species Coelopa frigida. Next base: position 1,684,897 of record CM029562.1, read on the forward strand.
CATCGTAATTCTTCATACTACTTTTTCATCCTCCTCCTTCTTGTCTCCCCCTTGCAGTTCGCCTCTCTGAACGACACCGGAATCCTGGCCGTTTGGACCCTAGTGGAGACCACGACAAGCCAACATCAGACGCCTCGCGAACTCTCGAGCTCACGTCGAGGTGCCCAGGCGTCAACTTCGTCGCTTCGATCCGAGTTCAGCTCGCCCTGGGCCCGGGTGAAGCTCATCCAGAGCGCCATCTGCGATCTGCGCGAGTACCTCGAACATGGGATGCTGACGTCATCCCGATTGGGCCAGACCAAGTTCGACCAGACGAAGGCGCTCTTTCAGAAGAACATCTACAGCGACGACGTGTTGCGCGAGCTGAACGAGACGCAGTCGGAGCTGCGCCAAGGTCAGGGGGCGGGGTCGGGCGGCCTCAAGGGACTCCGCTTCACCAGCATCGATGTGGGCGTGGAGCGGATTTACGTGTGCACGAATCGGAATTTCATTCTCGCCTGCTCGAAGAGTCTGAAGGCGGAGCGGTTCCGCAAGATCACGATCAACGAGAGTCGCTTCCTCTTCCCCACCGCCCTGCGCGTCCTGACCAATGAGTTTTTCCTCGCCGTCGGCCTGTCCAACGGCTCCGTGATGATCCTCAATTGCGATCACAGCCGCAGCTCGCTGGCTGAGGGGGCGTCGAAGGGTTCGGGTCCATCGCGCAGGGAGGCGGAACGAGCTCCGCCACCGACGGCTGCCTCGATGACGTCGTACGACGCGATGTCCTCGGACATCGATCTGGTCACGGGGAAGTCGTGCGCCATCCAGAACATCATCCTCAACGAGCGACGCTTCAACGATCGTCCCTCGATCGATCCCGGCGATCACGAGCTCCGGCCCTCGACAACGGCCGCCTGCCTGGCGATGATCGAGGAGCAGAAGAAACCCTTCGAGCTGCGCGTCTACGATCAGCAGATTCTGCTGAGCGGGTCGGGGTTGCGGAAGCATCTGGTGCAATCGCTGGAGCTGACCAACGACGGGTGGAAACTGTTCGCACTGTCGAATGGCGAAGTTCGCGTTTACGATTTCTATCTGGACCGAGAGGTTGTGCAGCACGGGACGATGGGCGAGGGCGGGAATGAGACGAAGGTCGTCGACATGACGGTGACCAGCAGCGGACCGATGGAGCATCAGTTGTTGCTGCTCAGTGGGGAGAGCGAGGTCCAGATCCACCTGCTGAAGCAGTAGCCAGGGGAGGTAATGGAATAAGGTTTCAGTAATGTCTATAGAAAGGGCAATAGTAATGACTATAGTAAGGGCTATAGTAGTATGACTATAGTAATGAATATATTAATGACTAATGTTATTACAATAGTAATGTCTTAGGTTATTGTACTTTCTGTAGTAATGTCTATAGTGATGTTTTTGTTGTTTTCTCTCAGTTTACTGGGTTGTGTTTTTGTTAAATGAATATTTTTAAATTATATTGATGAATACAAAATGAATAAAAGTATAAAAAAATAAAATAAATTAAAAATATATAAAGCTCGTTGTGTTTACTTTTAATAAATATTTTTTTAAGTTCAAATAAAAAAAAAAAAAATTTTGGTTGTAATGAAAATATATTTTTAAGAGTAAAATATATTGAAATACAAAAATAAATTATATAAAATAAATAAAATAATCCAAAAAAATTCGAAAAATAAAATGACAGAAATAAATTTCTATTTACATTTTGTCGAAAATCGGGCCAGACCAAAAAATATTTAAAAAAAAATTAATTGAAAAATTCTAAATAAAAAATTTATGAAAAAAATGTTTGAAAAAAATTTAAAAAAAATTATTTCCAATTAAATTTTCTTCATTTTTCAAAAATACATACAAAATGTAAAATAATAAAAATAATAAAAGTGGGGTCACATGTCGTGGGGTTTTAGGGAAAGAGAAGGAGAATGAGTATATAATTTATTATGATTTTTTATTGCACTCCGTACATCGTCAGAGGTTACACGACTTAATTGACGACATGCAACGTGACCGTCACTTGGCAAAGGATTGGTAAGAAGGGTGTCAAAGCGAGAGAGAGGGACAGATATAGTGCGAAAGAGAGAGAGAGTTGAACACGCATGAGAGAAAATCCAGGTGGAATTTATTGCTTTCCTAATCGTTGCAGAATAATCTAACAACACCTCGATGGGCTTTACCGGGAGGTGGTGAGCAACAACAACAACAAACACTTCTATTACTACTACAAAAACGAGAAAATGTCAACGTGATTTGATTGACGACGACGATGATGATGACAACAATGACGGTAGCAACAACAATGTACTAACTACAACAAGAATGAGAACTACAACAAGAATGGAGACAACAACAACAATGAGGACTACAACAACAGTTGTGAGGATTAAAAAAATCGTATTTTGCAACGAAATAAATTACGAACTGAGGTCATTAACGTGATATTGTAACGACCACGCCCACATCTCTGCCTCTGTCATTTCGATAATTGTTATTGGAATTGCTATTGTTATTATAATTGTTATTTTTATTATAATTTTTATTGTTATTATTTTGATTTTTTGTCTCTACTTCAGAAGGTTTTCCACCAAGGAAAGCTTGACTTTGTTAATTTACCAACAACATGCAAGATCAGAAGGACATATGAAAACCTTGTAAATAAAAAAAAAAATTATTTTAAATAGCAATATTTTTTATTCCATTTTCATTAATTAAAAATCCAATTTTTAACATATCATTTTTTTCTTTATAATTTTGTAATACGAGTTTCATGGATAAATTTTTCAAAGACTATTATTAAAACCTCACATGCATTTAGAAGCAATCATCGATGCTTGGCAAGGTTCCGGAGCAGTATTTCCAGGTGGACCAGGCGGTGAAGCCCTGCATGCTCTTCACCTTCAGAGCGCACTTCACCGAGGCGCTGATGTCGTCCGACAACAACGAGTTGCAGCTAACTTTGCACTGGTTGTAGGCGGTTTTCCCCTAGGAGGCCGGTTGGCACCAGTATTTGTCGTTGATCTGGAAGATGCCGTAGTCCTGGGAGCCGTTGCTATTGGGACGGCCCACGGCGGCTGTGTTGAAGGAGCTCTCGTGCTGAGCGATGCAGACCCATCGGTTCAAGTCGGCCTTGGGCACGCCCAGCTTGTACATGGCCTTGGCCAAGGAGCACCGATTGTAGACGGTGGCCTCACTGGAGACGACCACGGCGGCCAGAGCAACAAGAGCCAGGAAGAACTTCATGATGTCGACGGGGAAATCGGTTTGGAAAACTGATGTCTCCTTGATATTCGACCATAGTATTTATAGTAGCTCCAATAGTAATACAAAATAATCTCTAGTTCAGTTATCGAAAGTGACTCTTGATTCTATTGAAACCGATTTAATTAATTGACACCGCAACACTTGAGGAATTCGTAGTGGAAAAAGTGATATTTTTATTAACTTGAAAATTAAAGTGGTTTCATGAAGAAGGAAAGAAAAGTTCTGTAAACTCCTGAAGGTTATTCGGTATATATTTTTAGAGATTGAGACTAGAGTTAATTTATACTATACATTTTCTAATTAATGACAAATAAAATACTAATTACTATGTAAAATTATAATAATTTGAGTAAAACTCATCCTCCTGTTCAATATATTTTTATAACTCATTGGAAATGCATTATTTCACAAATATTCAATATTCACGACCTGTTCTTGTGAACTTGTTCATCTGGCACACGAAAATATTTGAAAATTCACCCTCCCCAATGATTTATGACGACCCCTCCTCTTCCTGGTGGGGTGAAACTAGGGGTTAAGTGTCCAAAGGATGGGTTAAATTTCACTCACCATTATTATTATTGTTGATAATTTCCATTTCTTACCATTCTTCTATTGTCGCATAACTTACCATATGTCGATTCTTATACTTTCCTCCACCTCGCCTCCCTGTCTCTCTCGAACCTTTCCCTCTCGCTCTCATAACTACGAATCTGCTCCCCACTAACTTCCTTTAATGATGATGAGTTTCTAACGATAATACACATACACATATCATAATTCAGTATGTGTACTCACATGTGATAGGAGAGAGGGTGAAAGGGTATCAACGCGGGGGAGAGGGAGGAAGGGACAACCCTCAGAAACCCTGTCGGAAAGGGTCATTTTCGATTGAACCTGTAGGCGAGGGGCATTAGTTCGTCTCCAGCACCCACTCGAACCATCCTCGAGCACGAACACAAGTCCATTGGCCAGACCTCGTCTGTCCTATGCGTTGGCCCATGTCCGATAAATGTCAAATGTCCACAACAACAACAACAATGGGTAGTTGGCTAGTACAACAAAACTATTATCTATAATTGCATTAGCAACAATTACGGCCAAAATAAATGGACAGACATTACTGGGGTAGAGTCCGAGGTCCCTTGATACGGGAGCGGTTGAGGTAAGGGGTTGTGATTTAAGGTAAGGATAACTCTGTGGTTATGATTTAAGGTAAAAGAAACGCTTATAATCTAGTTTATAGGTTTTTAGAAGAGATCTTGTTCTGGATTCTCAAAATAAAATGAGTTATACCAACTTTTTAGAGATAGAAACCACATTTTTTCCCTGTATTCCCCCTTCATCATGATGATAGTCACCCCTGAACCGGCCCTGTTTTCTCCAACCCTTTCCACTATCGGCCACCCTCCCCTAGCGGCCAGTTGACATTCCCTTGGAGACCCTTTGACCATGCGATCGGGCATGATTATTGCGTTGAGTTGGTAATTAGTTTATATGTGATTTAATATACCATAATTGGTCAAACAGACCAAATGATAGACGACAAAGGGCACGAGACCACACAAAAAAATACAACAATAAGCATATAGAACCGAAAGAAAGGTAAATATTTGAAACGTTTAATCGCCAACACTCTACGCACGTCAAGGGACCCCGAGGAGGCTTCCACGAGATCGCCGGAAGTTACGACTAATTGCAGACAAGCCGCTAATTCGATGGGCTGGGCACCTGGGGGGAGCGAAACTGGAAAACTCGTATATCAAACAAACGAAAATTGACACAAAGGAACCGGCCGACGGACAGACAGACAGATGATGAACAAACAGACCGACCGACCGACCGACGGACAACTTGTTAATGACACCTCTAATTGGCTGACAATTCGTTCACCTCCGTGATAGAAACATAAACCTAAGCAAATACCTTGGAAAATGTGTATGTTTTGATATCTGTGGAAATACGTCAAACGACGATGTTTCGAAAAGTTTGATATATATTTTTTAAAGAAATAATAAAAATCTCTTCGAACTAGAAAACTAAATATAAATATATTTTGTAGTGTTTTTTTTGCAATTCTTGAAGTGCAAATATTTTTCCAAATTTCTCATATCTGTCCGAAGACATCGTCGTATCGTGAATATGCGTTCGTGCATACGGGACGTTGCGCCGTCGACATCGTGTCTGCGTCGGAATGTCTACCACATGCACATTCCACTGTTCGTCCTCGATGTCGTGCGGATCTTTCAGGATCATCCAAAATTCACGCGCGGTCTCAAGGAGAAACACATCATCGATATGCTGGAGAAGGAGTATGTTCCTGATCAAATCTGGTCGATCGGATTATACTATATAATGATATTTTTTCAGATCCTTTGCCACCGGCGATCTGGAGTCCCAGGTGCGAACGGCTCTGAAAGAACTCACGTCTATCGGGTTCGTTCGCTTCCAACAGTTGGGCTATCGGACTCTGGGTCCCTTCTCGAAGCTGTCGCTGGCCCGAACTCCGCGTCAACTGAACGTCGCCTGGGAGCGTTTGTACGAAATGCAAAATGTCAGCAGCACCAGCCTGATCGGTTCTCCCAAGAGATGATTCCAGAGGAAACCATGAAGTCTGTATAAAGAAAATCCTTTATATATTTGAAAAACCTATATGAAGGTATTACTGAAGAATAGATTATTAAAAAATACGATAAAGAAACTCGATGGAAACGAAAATATATTTTTATAACTTTAAAAACACAACTATATTGAAAGAAAATTATACCAAATTGTTTTACATAATTAAATAATAACAATAATATTTATTCATGGATCTTTCATTAATAAATCTCTATAAATAATAATTTTCCGACGAAGATATAGCCAACAATATACTGAAATTTTAAATATAGCTCGTTATCCAACCACAATTTTGCGGTCCAAACACTTCGTACCAATAGAAAATTAATATTAAAATCCATAATTTGCGGTTGTAGCGAAAAAGTGTCCATTTAAAAATTGCCGATGATTGTTCAATAGGTTTGCGGTGAATAATTGAGAGACCTGAGTGACCCGAACTCGAAGGGTTACGATGAAGACCTAAGAAGGATTTCGCTCTGAACTTTGATAGAGGGGCTGACAAACCTTTGACAATAATTTGCTGTGTCGTGAAATTGGTGTCAATGATCGTTGAGGCCTCAACTTTCTGGTGGGGTTTGGGGAATCATTAAAACTTTCGACACGCAAATTCGAAAGTGTTTTTTTCATGCCAGTTCTTTTTTTGTTTTTGGTTAATATATAACCACCAATAAAGAAAGGGTTAAAATATACGCACATGTTATGAAACCTTTTCCAAATAAACGCAAGTTCATAAGGGATTCTCACTCGACTCCCAACCCTAGCAATGATAATTATTTCTGCAAAACACATTGGAACAAAAACAAAAACTGATGGCCAGGTAACTTAGCTTTCTCCCCTCTCTTTTCTTTTGTTACAGGTGACATTTTCACATGAGCTGCTAATGGCAGCTACCTTACATAAATTGTCATTAAATGACAGTTCGGCAACTATGAGTTCAGACCAACTAATGCAGTTTCGTTGGGACTAGACCCCTTGCCTCAGAACACCCATCCTCTAAGCTAATGAAATTCTGAAATTTAGCATTACCATCATAATAAAAGCTATATAATAGCGACTTCTTCTCTTAAGATATTTATAAAAAATATACTAGTTTTTTTTTTTGTTTTTTTTTGTGTTTTCTTGAGTTCTTAGTTGTAATTTCTAATGTTGCAGCAGGAATTAAATGAAACTCTAGAACTAGATAAGGAGAACGTCCTCTGCCTTATAGCCCCTATAGCCACCTATTAATTGTCTATCACTAAGGTTGAGTGAGAATTAATAACTGTATTCAGTTATTATATTTCTGCATATCACGATGATGAAACAGAAATCCTTGATGAGTTAATAATGGGCGATTGTCCAGATTGAAGAAAGGAGAAAGAAAATTACTCAATATAAAATTAAGTAAACTAAAAAAAATTAAAAAAAAAAATTTATAAAATTGTTATATGCCAAACACGTATTTTTGTAATATAAATAGAAAAAATAAAGAAACTAAAAACTAAAAAAAATTAAAAAAAAAAATTTTATAAAATTGTTATATGCCAAACACGTATTTTTGTAATATAAATAGAAAAAATAAAGAAAATAATATTTTTGGAAAAATATTTCTTTCTTAACAAACAAAATTTTTTCTGTTATAATAATAATTTTATAATTTTTATATGTAATATTACAACAAAAAAAGCAAAAAAATATTGGTGTGAAAAAAAATTACGACCTTATAATAATTTTAAAATTATATATTGAAATTACAAAAAAAAAAAACTTTTGATTAATATTAAAATTTTATAAATTTATAAATTTTAAAATTAAAAATTTATAATAATGTTTGTATCTTCTTAATATTAGAAAAAATAAAAGAAAAATGTCTCTGTAAAGGACTACCATGCAAAAGAATTTCGAAATATAAAAATACGAAATATAAAAATTCCAACCAAATACCATAACAATCCATCGAAGGATAAAAACATTCCTTGCGCCTGATTGGTCAGCACAAAAACCTCCCCTTAGCACAGATTTCACGTCGCCATCGTCGTCGCTGAGCCCATCGGAGGCAACATTAACGGTAATAGTTTTTAAACTTCAACAACAGGCAACTCCCATTAAATGTAATCATGATCTACAACAGTCCACACACACGCGGTCGAAACGAAAACTAGACCAAAGGGGAGAGGAGACCGGATTATTATCGGCCCACAGGAGAGGTATTGACCCTCTCTGTTGAAGGAAATGTCACTACATTCACCCCAACCTCAGCGACGACTCCTCCATCGAAGCTCCAGGCCTCCTCTTAAGCCCTACCTTTCCTTCCTCTGAACCCTCCATACCTTCCTGTGAACACCCGAACCTGCCCCCGAGGTTCGGTCTGTATAATTTAGAGGTATAACCAGTTATATGAAGTCCTTATAACCGTGTAGGAAAATAAATGTCGCTCGCAGCAAAAGCAAGACACGAAAATACGGCGACTGACAGACTATCTACTATATGTATTATGCATGTGGGTTGGGTACATAGGGGGAGTCTGGAGTGTGAGGGCTAATTACCGTTAACATTGCGTGATTGGTTGAATCACAGAAAGCTCGAACAGGACAACAACAACTCCACCCACCCTCGATGGCTCCAACGTGGAGGGTTCTTGTCGGGTTGGCTGATGGCTCTGTGAGAGCTTCGTGTATATAGCACTATATAATTATTTGTAAGTTTGACGAAACCAATAACAGCGTAGATTTTTATTCCATTTTCGGATTCTAGTTTGTATATTACAGGAGGGTTTTTTGTTTTTGTTGTCGTCCTTGTTTCTAACTCGTGGTATCCTTTGTTCTATAAAATCCTTTGTATCGCTTGCATTCGGTTCAGTTGAGATTCAAACGTCGAATAGTTGTCGGTTGCTTTCGATCGGTATCCGCAGTGTTGGCTCGAATAGTGCGTTTAGAAAATGTGCAATACCTCGTCCCTGCATCCGCCCCGCCCCTTCGGCGGGGTCGTGGATCCCTTCTCGTTCTCGACTTTCCACCTTCTACGCACGTGCAATCGATTGATTTTGCCATCCCAAGGTAAAAACCGAGGATATTTTACTAAATTTAAAGAGTTTGAAGTAAAAGTTTCGAAAAACAGAAAAATAGTGAACATTAAAATAAAAATTCGAAAGTAAAGGAACTGAAAAATTCAGTGGACAGAAAGAACTAAAAGAAATTATTTCTTGATCTCAGAAATATTCAATTTATGAATCTCAAAGTAATACCTAAAATTGATGAAAATTGATCAACTTATGTTTTCTATTGTTTAAAAAAAAATGAACCTAAAACCAATTAATGTTATAGTTTAATAAAATTATACGAAAAATATGAATGTCAAATTATAAACATAAATAGTGAGAAAATATGAAAAAATTAATTTTCTGCGATAAAGTTCTAAATAAAAAAATTATGTATAATTTTTACATATTATCAGAATTTTGGGTAGTTAAAACTCTGAAATAACTTTTATATATTGGCATGAACAACAGAAAAAGAATAAAAATACAATAGCTACATAATTTTGTATATAAAAGTTCCACCAGATAGAAGGAAGATATTTTTTTTATCACTGAATAAAATGATAAATAGTAAAATATAATATTTGTATTTGCAGAAATTCAAAACTACTGCAACATAGTCAAGGACTCCAATCCGCTCCTCACCGCCGCGACTCCCATCAACCTCAATGGCAGCAACTCATCGGACTGCGTGTACAATCCAAGTGAAACCTCGTCGAAGTCCCCCATACTCGATGTGATGGAGTCGCTGCCCATGTCCGAGGAAGACCTGCAAATCACGGATTCCGACAGTTCTCACCAACTCCAGGAGAAGGCGGTAACGCAAGGCAGTCTCTTAACAGTCGGCTCCTTGGAGTCCGAACCCGCCCACATCCACGGGACCTCCAGAACTTCACCATCGCGGACGCCATCGACCCCGATCATGACGACGAGCCTGGGTCCGCTGAGCATCGGTCTCCCATCGACGTTGAGTGTCCTGCCCTTGGACCATGGAACCTCCCCGAGCCACAACAACAACACCCACCACCACACACACCACAACTCCAACAACAACAACAAGTCGCCGCTGCCAGGATTCGGATACATCGCCCCCATGGCTCAGCATCAACATCTACCCGTGAATATGGGAGCGGATTTTCCACTCATGGAGCTGAACCGAGTTTCCATGGGCGGCGGTGGAATGTTCCCGCCCTTCATGCACCGTCGGCCGAGGGGCGAGAAGCGTCCCATTCCCGACGAGCAGAAGGACGAGAAATACTACGAGCGTCGGAAGCGCAACAACGAGGCGGCGAAGAAATCCCGAGACGCGAGGAAGATTCGCGAGGATCGGATCGCGTTTCGGGCGGCTCTCCTGGAGCAGGAGAACTCGATTTTGCGGGCTCAGGTGATGGCGCTGCGGGACGAGCTGCAGGCGATGAGGCAGTTGATGGGCGGGACCCCGTTGGCGAGGGGTCCGGGGACGCAGTTATGAAGGGGCGACGGGAAACCTTCATGGGGTTGGACTACAAAATAGATTAAAACTAATTTATGAAAGAAAGCTGAAAACATTAGTGAAAATTATAGTTATAAACAAAATAATTATTTTAATTATCTTGTAAGGTGAACTCTCTAGCTCCAGCTTTTTTTTGGGAACGCTTGAAAATTTATTTAAATTTGTTTGTTTTGTAATTGAATTGTTAAATTTGTTATATTTAAAATTAAGGTAATAAAAAAAATTTATATAAATAAAATATATTTTTTTTTTACTCCTTAAAATTAATTGAAATAGTAAAATCGTTATCTTCTGTCTGGACGAAGTTTATATACCCTATACCATGGCTTCTTCCTATAGATATTTATGGTTCACCAGATATCAAAATTTTGCTTTATATAGGAGGTGGGCGTGTCCATTGGGGAATAATTTCCAATTTTAGTATGTAAACTTGTATTGGTGGCGCATGGTCATAAATAAAATTTTATAACGATGTATATATATCATTGTTCACCAGATATACCTTATTTAGCATATGTTATTTATACCCAAAAATATTTTTTTTTATTTTTAATTTTTTTTATTTATATTTATTTTTGAAAAAAATTCGGCGCGTCATCCCTGACCTAGGGTATAAAAAAACCTACTGTCAAAAATTGGCCAATCAGCTGTTTGCTGTTTTTCAACCCTGCGTGTTTTGCAAACATTTTCCGCAACTGTCAAATTTTGAAGACGCCGGCTTAGAAATTATTTATTATTTTTATCCCATTAAATTTTTTATTTAAGAGAAAAGTTATTGAATATTGAGTGAAAATGCAAGAGGAACAGGCGCCAGTATTTGTAAGTGCATAACATTTCATTATGGAGACGATTCTATGTGAAAACTTTGCAGGGAATCGTCGATCCGCTGAGCACACGTTTTGGAAACACGCTCCGCGCCAATTTCGTGAATGGAAGCAAAATCTCCCTGACTGCCTTCAGGCAAATAACAAGGTAAACATTTGCCCCATTCATTCACTGATCCCCCATCTCATTATCGTTTCCCGTAGCACCACGCGTGATCAGCCCACGGAGTACGCCGAAAAGGATCCCGTCAACATCTACCACCTTCAACCCGAATTCATATTCGATGATCCCATTCTGCGGAGTCTCGTTGCGGAGGCGAACTCAACATTTGTTGCTCTTCAATCGTTGAAGAGGCGCGGGTCCAAGGCGGACTACACTAAAATCTCCCGAACCTATCGCAGCGTAATTCGCGCCTGCCTGGAGAAGCTGCAGGAAGAGGCGGCGGCCCAATTGGATGAGTCCGAGGGCCAAAATAAATATCAGAATTACATTTCCATCTTCTATTCCATTGAGTGCGTTTGGCATTTGAGCGAGATTTTGTTCCTCGATCAAACGCCGTCGAATGTGATAGTGCCACAACTTCTCGACTGGATTCGTTTCCATTTCCCCGCTGCGGAACGTATGGCTACGGACTTGTTACTGTTGGGCCGTGAGGCAAGCGACAATGATGACTACTGGCCCGCATTGAAGGGTCTCATCATGCAGGGACAGGTGGATGTGGCTCGTGCCATACTGCAGCTGCATCCGCTGGCGGAAAGTTCAGCCTTTAAGATGGCCGAACAGATCCTGAAGGCCATGCCCACCTATAGTGTTAGTTTGAGTTTAATTTCCCCCAAGAACGCCTACTAATTTCTTTTCTTTAGGTTTATGGTGGCCTCTCCATACAGAAGTTCCGCTCCCAGTGGCAATATTGGTTAACGGATACCGAGCGGAAATTGGGCGCAAACATCCTGTCCGTTGAGCCAAACTTGGAGGAGCTCATTCAGGTATGTGGAACGTGTTCACAGACATATGGACAGTATTTAATACATTTCTTTTCTAGTTGGTAACTGGAGAGACTCAGGTCTGGAATAATCAAATAAAATCATCCGACTACTGGTACGAGTTTCTTCCCGGGTTTCTCTTCTACACAAATCCTGCCTGCAAACACTTTGAACTTGGAAGTCTGGCCAACACTTGGCTCACTCGTTGGGCTCGCCTCCAAGGAAATGGTTGCAATGAAATTCAGCTGAAACATTTAGACCGCGTGATCTTAAGCCTAATGGAAAACGACATGCATCAAGTGATTCACTCTATCCAATTGATGGCCGATAATCAGTGGTTTGTGACCCATCTCACCGATTTAATGTACAACTGCGGGCAGCTGCAGATTGTCGGGGAACATCAAGTGAAGTATGTCTTTGAGAATTATATCCTTTTGCTTTCCTTTCTATTAATATATGCCATTTAGTGATTGTATTCAGTTGCGCAATTCCTTGCTGTTTGAATTCGGAACCTGTCTGATGTCGCGCAATTCCCTGTGGCAGCTGGGCATTGATTATTTGGAATATTGCGGCCAAGAGGGTCGCGGAGCTATGGAAATCTTGTTAGCGAAAATTCCCATTCGTACCGAGAAGCAAGCTCTAAAAATTATCGGCATTGCCCACAAGAAGGGTCTCGTTAATGCGGGTAAAATTGAATCGTATGATTCCAGGAACTGTTATTGAATTCTCTAAACTTTACAGAAGAGGAAATTTGCAAAGTTCAGGCCAAGAAGTCCTTCGACGATGGACGTTATGGCAATGCTTTAGAGTGGGCCATCAGATCGAAGGATACACTCCATGTCACCTCAATCGCAGATTTTCTTCTCAATGTTTGTTGTCTGACTTTAATTATTTTCTCAGTACTAACTCAAGTTATTTCACAGCAATATGCAAAGACTGGCGACATGATCTGCCCTGATGTCATCGCTAATATTGGCGCTAAAATGTTCATCTCTCCGCGTCTGGTGTTTTTGGTGAAATATTTCGATTTCTATCAATTTTATCGCAAGCGTGATTTCCTGCCGGCTGCGGAACTTTTGGTCAACTTACTGGAATCGAAAATTACACCAGAATAGTACGGTTTCATTATTCCACCAATTTATAGTTTTTAATCGCTTTGTGCTTTTAGCTTCTGGCCTTCACTGCTCATCGACACCATTCCTCTGCTCGAATCTAAGGATCCTAAAATCCTGTCGAAAGAGACCTGTGCCATTTTACAGCATTTGGAATCGGAATTGGTGCCGCTGATAGACAAGAAAAAGAAACGCTTGGAGAAATGTCCTGATGTGAGTCAACAAATTCCTTAATTTGAAAATGTGTTAATAGTTAATAGCATTTGCAGGAACCTGTTAATATTTTGAAGGATTACCGTATTGAAAACATCGAGGAAATCATCAACCTACTGCGATTGGCCTGTGCGCGCAACTTATCGCGAGCAATTGTTATAGAAAACACAGTGCTCAATTGAGATTAATTTAATTTTTGTATTTTTTAATAAACACAGTTTGTTAATTTTTAAAGTGTCGTTGTTAGATTTGCAAAAAAAAACCCCGAAGAAAACTCAATTATTTGGGAAAATCAGAAATTTTGACAACTTTATACTTTGTCAAGCAATTTCGAATACATCATTTTATTGGTAGTTTCATATATGGCCATAATTTATAATTATTTCAAGTTTGAGTATTCTTAAATTTATGAATAATTTCACAAACGAAAATAGTTCGAAAAAACATAAGAAACCTAATGATAGGTAGATAGATGCCCAAGTTTCAGACTAATACATTTTTCTTTTCAACGTGGACCCGGCTTAAGTCCAACTACTTTATGTACTCATAAAAAAAGGAAATTAAAAATAATCATTCATTCATTAAAACAAAAAATCACTACTATGAATATTATTGTTAAATGATTTTCTACTTAATATTTGCATTAGCACCAGCTGTTGTTGTTGTTGCTGATGCGATCGCAGCAGCAGCAACGGTTGCAACACCAGCACTAGCCGCATTAGCAGCTGCACCACTAATGGAACCAATGCGCGACAGCGAGGGTTCGCGTTTTGGTGGAACAACTGGTTTATTGGGTGGTATCGGCGGTGGGACACCGCGTGCACCAGCTGGTGGTACAGTTACCGGTGGCACCGCAATGGGCACAGCATGTGGCTGGTCTTGTGAATTGCTCCCAGCTGCTGCTAACGCCGAGAATTTGCCGCCGGGTGCACGTTGTATGGTTGCAGTCGGTTGCATTTTGGCTGGTGAGGGAGCAGCTGTCACAGCTGTTGCCACTGCAGCGACATTGCTGCTGCTGGCTGCATTGGTGATGATGTTGGCGGCGGCGGCGGTGGTCGCGGCAGTAACGATGTCCGTTACTGCGGCGGAGGGTTGGGCTGCAACGGCAACAGCTGGAACAACGGGTGCAACAGGTGCGGTGGCAACGCTGCGGATGTTTTGCCCGGGCGCGATCGAGCGTGCGATGCCCGTGGTGGGCCCCGAGACGGGCACACTCGACACCGTAGCCGTGGGCTGAACTATCTTGGCGATGTTGACCATGGGCGTGACGCAGGCATCATCTGGAAGAAGTACATGGGAAGAAATTACTCATCAGAACACAACGTTGCGTTGAACAAGCCGCATAGTCAAATTTCCTTGGTGAACTATGTTGGGCGAGCAGGGCTTTCAACTTGGATACGATCAAAAATAATTTGTAGTTATAGAAAAATTCAAAGGTTCACTGGAAAAGAAGACGAAGCTTTAGGCCGTAGCATGCGATCGTCTAAAGCAATATCGTCATCATCTAGCTTGACTACATAAAAAATTGTGCTATCATGAGAATACTCTATAAGATTAACCTACTTTTAAAAAACGAGTTATATCACCTTTTGGAGAAGAGTGAGAGTAAGTTGTATTTAAAATAGTATTAGCAAAATATTTCAGCTTGATTTTAGTATAAATATTGAGTTGTAGTAAATAAAACCAGGTCAATTAATTTGAAAATCTAAGGCCTTCGCACAAATTTCTTACCACTTAACGCACGACTTTTGGCCGCCAAACTACCGACAGCCGGAATAGCAGCATTGGCAACAATAGCAGCTGCGCTTTGTTGCTGTTTCTTAAGAGCCTCGTTTTCATTACGCAACTGTGACAACTCCTGCTCGAGTTCTTGGATACTGCAATCGTAACATATGAAAATAATCACATCTCTTCAATTGGAAACAAAAGACTTACCGACTCTCCGATTTCGTTAAGTTCAACTTTAGCGTCTTACGCTCTGCATCAAAGGCAACTGTCTGCTTCTCGAGATCCTCCTCCATGCGAAGCGACTTTTTACTCTCCTCCTCTAGACCTTCAGCGATGGCGTCCGAACGTTGTTTCTCTTCGGCGAGAATTTGAGCCAAGTCTTCGGAACGTTTTCCTACAGTCAAGCAATTGTTATTGGGGAATATTGTGGAAATCTCTTGTGTTTTTCTCACCTTCCTCGATGTACTTCATTAGGATTTTCTTGCGTTCTGCGATGAGCAGCAACACGATCTGCTTCTGCCGGTTGCGCTCAAAGTCTAGCGTCTCTTGCAGCTTCTTCAGGTCCTTCTCCAGCTTCTTCAACTGCTGCCGTTCCGACTCCAATTCCTGACGCAGCTTGGTGCGCTCCATCTCGAGACCATACGTGATGTCGTCGCCCTGCGCCGTGTCGTGCTCATGCTTGCGCTTCTCCTCCTCGAGTTCCTGCAGCATGCGCTGATTGTTCTCCAGCGATTCGGTCAGGATGCTGACCATGCGCACATGGGTGGCCCGTTGCTTGCTGACCATTTGATACTGTTGCTCCATCTGCTGTTCGATTATCTGGCGAACCTCCATCTCGGCCTGGGCCGCCTGCGTGGAGGATTCGCGCGAGATGAGATTGCCGGCCAGCGCAATCTTGTCGCGGAAGATGGCCGCGTACGGATCGTTGGGCTGCACCCGCTTCGTGCGCATCTGCGAGATGTAGTGCTTGACGCGCTCGTTACGCAATGCGGCAATCACCACGTCGCGCGCCTGCAGCTCGCCCTCCAGATAGTACAGCATCTTGACGAGCTCGCTGTGCGGAATCTCGGTGCGAGCGTTCGGCTGCTTCTGGCCGTTCGACGGCTTCATGGTTTGGAAGTCGGCGGCACAACTGGCGCCGACGCCGCCGGACCCGATGTTGTTCGCATTGCTCGACGAGGCGCCGCCGTCGGAACCGATGCAATTGGTCATCGGGTCGCCGATGAAGCGTGCGGTTCCGCTGTTCTCCGACGCAAATGGATCCGACGAGTTTTGCTCCATTTTCAGCAGCTTATTGGGAATGTGATGCGGAACTGAAAAGTCGTAAATTCGGTATTTGGCACGCAAAAAAAAAGAAAATGTCATTACCAGTGGTCAACTTTCTTTTTATCCGAGACTGCGAGATCTTCTTCCTCGGTATTTTTTTCGTCTCGAATTTAACTCGTGTTCGAATAAGTATGTTGCTTTGGATATTTTCTTCCCGTTAATGTTTCATTATTGAACATGTGATTTTTCTCTAGCTACACCTGCTGTAGCTGAAATTTTATTCAATATTTCCAATCTTTTTGTAATTTTTCACTCCACTAAAGAAATGTACCCAATAACTATAAAATAAATACCAACAAAAAATATTTGACAGAACAAAGCAAGTGACAACCAGGGTTCGGGCCTCGAGAAACTGAAATCGTAGTGAAGCAGGCAAAAAATCGTAGTAGGCGGCACATTTCCGAAGTAGATTTGAAAAAACTATGTGTTGTTGATTCTATCTCTATCATTTCATTGATTCTTTCTCGTTCTCTCTCAAAGAATTTGTTGTTTTTTTGTAGAATTTGACATAAATCTACGGTTTTGAAATACCAAAGAATCGAGTTGACCGTCCCTGTTAGTTGTTTTATTTGTGTACCTTCCCTATGAAACTCGTCAACTCCCTTGCACTTTTGTCAGCTTGGTGAGGTGACATTTCTGCAGCATATAAAAAAAAATTCCAACACGATATTTTTTTTACCTCTCGACAAATATTTATGTCATATATTTACAATAAACACAATTTACATAATTTTGAACTTTACCTTGGAATTGAAGCTATGCAATAAATAGCAACGCGTGACAACAAGGAGCATTCGAACCAAATTCCCGGGCACACAGAAAGATGACGTTCCTCTACATACTCAGTTGGATAGCGCTGGTCCTACAAATATGCTTTGTAACCGTGTCAATTGGTGAGCGAGCTCATTAATATGCACACTATCAATACTAAATTGTTCTCTAATTATCGTTAGCCGCTGGACTTTACTACATGGCCGAGCTGGTGGAGGAGTACACGACGGCGGCCCGGCGTCTGATCATCATGATGATAAGCGCCACCACCTTTGTTTACATACTCTTCATGTTCTTCGATGATCTACCGTGGAGTATGGTCTTGTGCGGATTCGCAGCACAAGCCTTCCACGGAGCAATCATGAAGAATTTCCCGTTTATACGGTTTCTGTCGGTGCCCTTCTTGGGTGCGGCGCTCCTTCTGGTGGTGAATCACCTACTCGCCTTCAAACACTTCACCAGCATATACTACCCATTCACACAGGTGAGCTGACTATTTATTATCATTATAAAAAAAAGAGTCCATTTCAATATTGTACTTATAGGTTCTGGCCTACTTCACCATATGTCTATGGATGGTGCCCTTCTCCCTGTTTGTCTCACTCAGCGCGAACGACAATGTTCTGCCCACCGTGAATGAGCAAAGTATGAGTGAGTTTGCAATTCGTAGACCTTTATCGACTCATCATTGTCGACATATTTGCAGGCAATCACGACGTCGTGTCAAACTATTTCTCTCGCGGCAAGAAACAAGGTTTGCTGTCGCTCTTCAACTATGCTAAGGATTCTCTGTTGCCCACGCGAAGTAAGAAATCATTCTGAGCGAAGTACTCCTCCTTTAGATACTTGTGTTTAAATCGCAATGGATAATAATTTATACTGACTAGAATTTAAATGAGTATCCGTTTGGGAGCCCTATGAACCTGAGCATCTCCTTAAGACTTTTCCGACCTCTTATTTATTTTAAATTATATTGCGTGGACATCGTTCATGTGGTGAATAGAAGCAATTTTAAATGTGAAAGACGTTGTTGTGTGTACGACACACAACGAAGACGAAAGAATTTTAAATGTTTTTTAATAAAAGTATTAAAACAAACATTTCGTTTTAATATAAAGTCGAAAATTTAATAAAAATTAGTAAATGATGTAATGGCAAAAAAGTACGTTAATCTTAGGTCAACAAATATAAATTCCCCTGAGTTCATAAAATCGAAAAAGAGTATCCCCATTAACACCAGGCGAGCAAGTAGTGAATTTACTTCTCCTGAGTCTGGACGCTGCCGTCCTTCATGCCGAAGTATGCCTTTGTGGCCATGTTGACAAACAGACCGGTCTCCACAACACCGGGCAGCATCATCAGCTCGTGGTTCACGGCGTCCCAATCGTACTCACGCTGAGCATCGAAGTGCCAATCGAGGATAAAGTTGCCATTGTCCGTCACGCACGGTCCCGCCTTGGCCACAGCCATGCGCAGCTGCAACTGGCCACCGAACAGCTTCGCGATGCGTTCCCTGATCGGAACATAGGCCATGGGGACCACCTCGATGGGGATGCCCTTCTTGTACTGCTCGCCCAAGCGCTGCGAGTTCTTCGTGTAGTCGGCGATCACGATCAACTTGGCCGCACACGTGGCGACAATCTTCTCCTGCAGCAGACAACCGCCGCCGCCCTTGATCAGCACCATGTCCTTGTCGACCTCATCAGCTCCATCGATGGCGACATCGAGCACCGGATTCCGATCCAGATCGCCGAGCGTTAGCTGGTTCTCCACGATGAGCTGGCGCGCCTGGAAACTGGTCGGCACACAGACGACCTTCAGACCCTCCTGGCGCACACGCTCGGCGAGGCGTTCGACGGCGAACACGACCGTCGACCCGCTGCCGATTCCGACGGCGGTGTCGGGGCGGATCCACTCGTCGACGGCGCGGTGTGCGGCGATGCGTTTGGCTTCGTTCAAGGACATCCTGCTGGCGGAGGTGGAGAAACGTGGAGCGTTCAAGGATGGCTGGAGGCGTTTGAAGCAATCGATTCCGTTGAGATTCAAGCGACGACTGAGTAGCCGAACTGACTGCGACATGTGCTCGGCGGAGGTTATTTGGTGTTTTGGTTTGTATTTGTTGTATTCTCTGAATGAAGGGCAATTCGCGAATTTTGCGAAAAAGATCACAAAACGGAGGCGAAAAGAACGCTAGACTGAAAGTTGCCGGGACCCAAGGGGAACGGCTCCAAATAAGCGAGGGACGTCTTTGGTGTTGTTGGTGTGGGGACAAGAGACGAAAGAAAACATGAGGTGTGTTTACATCAGGCAATGACTGCGAAATCGTGGTGAGTTTCAAACCATAAGAGTGAATGAAAGAAAATTAATTTTAAATAATTTTTTTAAAGAATTCACAAAAAAATGTTTGAACTAATAAAATTTGCAAAATGAGTTGTCAACATTTTCAAAAGTAAAATGTACTAAATTTACCATTTTCACCACAGATTAATTTGTAAATTCTACTTTTATGACATCACTCTTTTCTGACAGAAGTGAAAAACTCACTGATCAGCTGTTTGAAATTACACATTTTTGCATTTTTTATTATAAAACTGTTTTTTAAAACAAAACAGAAACAAAATGTACATTAAACATACATTAGACTAAAATCCATTAATTCTTAATGCCTCCCACCGCGTCAATTACAATGTTTACTTTTACATATCGCTCAATTCGGCCTCTTTCTCGCAAAGATAGTGCATCAGTTCTATCTTCGCCGTGTTTTTATGCCGCAGCGGGAATTTGCTCAACTTCTCCACCAGGCTGCGGCAGAAGAACTCGTCCTCGGGGTTAAGGGAAGAGGGGGAAGAGACAATTTGAATTGTGGGCTGGGGTTTGGCCAGATGCTCCTTCACAGCCTTCATGGTCGACTCTATGGAATTGGCGATGTTGATTTTATGTCTTTTCGTCGCACGAGCCGAAGACGGTGCCGGGGCTTCGACTTCGTCGTCCTCGTTTGCGAACTGGATGAAGTTAAAGTTCAGTTTTTGAGCTGTCTGGTCTTCCCTTTGTCTCCTCTTCCCTTTCTCCACACGCGAAATGGGCGATGACGGAACGA
Organism: Coelopa frigida; assembly: GCA_017309665.1. Lineage (NCBI taxonomy): Eukaryota > Metazoa > Arthropoda > Insecta > Diptera > Coelopidae > Coelopa > Coelopa frigida. Next base: position 1,705,349 of record CM029562.1, read on the forward strand.
AGGTCTCTTCGTGTTCTGGAGCGCACGTGATGAAATCAAAGTCAATTTTCTTATCCTCGTCTTCGCTTATCTTCTGTCTTTTTAGTCCACGCGTCGTAGACGATGATGATAACAAGGAATCGCCGAGATCTGGAGCGGTCGGGATGAAGTTATAGCTGATATCTTTGTCCGAAAGGTTTGACATCTCTTGAAAAGTCTCCGACACGGTCTCGTCGTCGTCTTCCTCAAATGGATTGGTGCTCACCACCCTATTGGGATTGAAGGAAGCGCCAATTACAAAATACAAAAGAAGAAATAACACCCAAAGTACACACCTTCTCTGCAACTGGTCCTTGATGAAGGACATGCTCTCCCGGTACTTCCAGTGGGACGTCTCCTCCTCCTGATCGTGTTCGTTCAGCTTCTTCTTGTATTCCCTGGAGTAGCAGTCTCGCAGACCCTTCCATTTCTTCTTGCATACATCCTCTGAAAAAACAAAACATTGAATTGGCGGCAAAGAAAACAACAACAACAACAGTTTACTCACTCGGTACCCCAATTTGATCCGCAATCCATTTCCACGCCTGGGCTTTTCTTTTCAGGTTTTTATAATCGGGATTGCGCAAATTCCACAAAAGATCAGTTGACTTTATCAATCGAATTAATTTCTCTGTGCTTTTGTCGTCCATTATTTTCTCCATCATTATTTAAAGCATTAAAAACAACGAGGGCCAAACAAAAATATTGGTGCTTGTTCAACTACAACTACACACCACACGCCAACTACGCATTCTGAGCAAATTTTGTGTGTTTAGTACAAATCGCGGTTTGACAGTTCGCGCTACTGACCACACACTACAGTCTTCTGTTTCACCCTTTTAGTACATTCAGCCGCTTCCACCACTCCGTTTCCACAATTACGATGCTTCTTCCAATTGTAGTTAACTTAAGGAAATAAAATAAACATGTTTTATTTAAATTATAGAGATTTTGTTATTTTTATGTTGTTGTTGGAGACGTTGAGTGGAGTGAAAACAGGAAGTGGGCTGGGTTTACACAGCGCAGTGCATTCGACATCGTGGTGGGTTCGCGTCATTGCGTGGTGAAAGAAAACTCAGTTCAAATTCATCCGAGGTTGGTTCAAATGTTTAAAAATTGTGTGAAATTAATGAATTAAAAAATACTGTGCCATGAAAGAAAGGGGTTTCAAATGTAGTAAAGGTAATTACATTATATAAAGTAGATAGATTATATGAAGTAATTAGATTATATGAAGTTATTAGATTATAAGAAATAAAGGTAATTATATTCCTCCAAAAATAATGATATCGCAAAATGGAGTCCGAGCAGAACTTGTTCAAAAAAAAAACTCAGCTGAAAAACTTCATACAAGAGATAAAAGTTCAAACGTAAAGCATCATTTAATATTAATTAACACCAAAAATCATACGAACACACACACAACCATACACCGGGGGTGGGAGGGGGTTGGAGCACTAAAAGCCCTTTCTCCACATTATTTGCCGGCAGACGTTGGAGCTCACACACACACACTCACTCGCACACAATCTCGGTAGCCGAGAATTTAGTTCTTGTCCCACTGACCTCGGGAACCTTGAAGCATTTATTTTAGATCGAGGCAGCTGTGCAGACACTTGAATGTCCTGCTTCCTGAATCGCCTTCCTCTTCCCCCCCCCCCCCTCTTCTTCCCCCACCCTCTCCGCATATTTCGCCGCTCACTCTAGAGCTTCTCCCCCTCGCCTCCTGGGGCTCCACGCTCGAGCGTTGGCTGTGGAAATTTCTTTGTTTTTTATTTTTCGCTCTTAATTTATTAACGAGTCCTTTGCATGCCACACAGCGAGCGTCGTTGGTCAGTCCGGGAAAGGGGAGCCTGAGGAGGAGTCGGGCGTGCTACCGACTTCGTTTGGACGATGGCTGGAGGAGGTTTTTGCACCCAAGGGGTGGTGGGGGGAGAAGGCAACATCATCAGGGAGCTGGTGGATAAGGCGAGATGGTGGCCGAGGAGAGTTGTAAATCCGGAACGTGAGCTGGACAGAGGTTAGTTCAGGTGGGACGGACGGTGTGGTGTGGTGAAGTTCGGCCTGGAGCGAGGGGGAGAAAGACGGGGGGGTGGGGTGTGTCGGATGGGGCCCGGGTCGATCCCAGCTAGATGGCAATTTAAATCAAAAACTTTTTAAATTTATAGCAACCACTTGGTCAGCAGAGACAGAGGACGAAGCGAACGAGAGATAGCGACAGTGTGAGAGGAAATGCGACCAGGAAGGATTGAGGAGGGAAAGAGAGGAGGGCGAGGGAGCGAGAGAGATAGAGTGGTGCTACCGAAGTGAGGTCGCGCAATGTTGAGTGGAAGTGAAAGTTTAACACTTCGGCAAAGTTCTTCGAGAGAGAGAGCGCAAAAACCAAGCATTAAGCTCTTCGAACGAAAACAAAATCAAGCAAAAGGGAGGAAAAACGCGAAAAATAAATTATTAGAAAAGAAATTTTCTCTCTCTTTCTCTGACACACTCTGTCCTTTTTGTTTCCCTGCGTAATGCTCCATAAAAATTCTATCGACATTGAGGAAATACATAAAATTCCATTGTTTCCGGTAATCATTTGTCTTTGTTGCTGTCATGCCTTCATCAAGGATGATACTTCTTATCATCATGATGATCATCATTGTGCATTATATATTCGAACTCCTTCCCAATCGTCTTTATCGGGACCTCATTTCCTTCTCATTAACACAATTTCTCTTCTGCAGCTTTCCTTCTCACTCGTCGGAATTTCTTTCTTATCGTCAGCAATTATTTTTTGTTTACCTCGTTGTCTTCGTAATTATCACATTATCTTCACAATTATCATATACATATTTTAAGTCCATAAACAAAAGTTTTCTCTTCATTACCATCGGTTCTTTATCATGACCATCATCGGCATCATCATCATCGTGTTCTTCATAGGCTTCTCTCTCTTTATTATTATTGTCTTCTCTTCATCAACTTAGTCTTCGTTCTGTCTCTTCATCGAATTCTCTTCATTATAATTTCTTCTTCTCCCCATTGAAATTTCCCCTTTGTCATCTTTTTCACCATTTTTACGATGATTATCGTCGTGATCATTGTGATGGTCATCACTGTGTTGGTCGTTAGCGAGATCGAGATTTTGCATTCGTTTAAATTTCTTACGGAGTAATAAGTGCAACGGAAACAATGCTAAGAAGCACCGGATATTGCAATAATGGCGGCTCCAATGGCTGCTGCGTCGAACGGAAATGCAGAGCCTGCAACAGCAGCAGCAGAAGCAGAAGCAACTGAACCAGCAGCAACAGCAACAACAATGGACAAAGGACAACAACAGAACAGGCCGGTAGCAGAAGCGACAATAGCAAAAACAACAATAACAATAACAACTACCAACGCCATCAGCATCGCCAACACCAACACAAGCGTCGTCAACATCCACCAATGCGAACGATCGCAATCAGAATCGCAGGATGCACTTCACCAGGATTTTTATTCATGTGGAAAAAACAATAAACGAGACGACGATGGCGAAGAGGATGATGAGGAGGAGGACAAGGACGAGGTTGACGATGATAGCGAGAAGGACGACGATGAGAAAGAGGAAGAGGTTAAAGACAACGCTGACGACAACGACGGCGATGACGAGGACTATGATGACGACGACGTTGGCGGGGGAGAGCGAACGAGACCGATGACTACAACGACAAGGACAACGACATGGAATAATGAAATTTTATTCATTCATTTAAAATCTGAGAAATGCTCAACAACCAAGAAGAGAACTCAAAAAAAGGAATACTGAAGAATTACTCCGACGACGATGCAACGAGGAGATGCGAGAGAGAAAGACAGCAGGATAGATGGACTGTGACGAAGGAAGAGAGGAAATGCGAAAGAGTGAAAGAGATAGAGGGACAGAAGTTGAGGAAGTGGGATATTCTTGAAAACGGTGGTGATGACGATGGTGGAGTCATCGCCGCAGAATGAAATAAATTTCAGTTCGAATGGCAGTTTCAGGAGGCAGCAGCAGATGACGAAGGATGTCGATGGCGATTTATGGGATTAATTCAAATTGAAATGGTCGAGGGAGAATTCGCAGTGCAGAAAGAGAGAAGGGATGAGGTAGGAATTTAACGAGAATGGGCGAGAGGGAGAATCGCTTTATGCAGAATTTAGCAGAATTTAAATTTTGAAAAATTTTTTAAAATTTTCCTCATGAATTTTGAAAAATTACGCAAAATACAATTTTTTTAGTTACAAAAATTTAAAATTAATAATGAAAAATTACATACAAAATTTCACCTCACTTAACATCTTTAAAATTGTTATGATTCAATAAAAATTATTTTTTTCTTCGTTGAAAAATTTTTGATAAAATATAAAATTTTATTTTTTTTGCGAAATATTTTTGTTTTAGATTGAAAATTCTTTTTATATATTTTTCAGTAATTTAAATAAAAAAAATATTTTTAAATAATTTTTTGTGAAAAACTTTTTGCAATACATAATAACATATTTTCTATTTTTAGTCAAAATTTAAAATTATTGATTTTGTATATATTGTATATATAATATTTTTTTTCTTAATTATTTTGGTTTGTTTTCCTTTGAGACAAAACCAAACTTTAAATTTTAATTGAATACAGCGACCTGACGTCGTTTCTGTTGTGTGCATCTGTTTTCGTGAACGTGTGTGTGGGCGTGACCATGTGCCTGTGTGCACTTGATTATCTGTTTGTTTGTGTGTGTGTGTGAGTGTTTCTGTTGTGTTATGTTGCGAAGTCATCCCGAAGCTATTTGATTTTAATTTCATACAAAAACAATTATAATCTTCTGCCATAATCTGTTCGTAATCTCTGCAATTATTATTTCAATTTCAATATATCACACGCACACACGAAATAACGCACACGCACGCATTCACGGACGCACGCATACAGACACGGGAAATTGATGAAGTGCGATAGAATAAAAACCTATAGAGATAATGTGAGCGTGTGTGCCAAGTTAGAGAAAGAGAGAGAGTTGCAGAGAGGATACGTCACAAACACGCTATTAAACACACGCATGCATAGACAATTAAAGGGTTATTTCTATGAATTGGCCAATGTGATCAATCGACTATTGGCCAAAAGGAGTGCAGGGGATAAGAAAATAGGTCAACAAAAAAATAGAAAAATATAGGAAGTAAATAAAAATTTAAAAAAAAATTTAATAATAATTGTAATAGAAATGTAATAAAAATGAGAATTATTTTAAATATTGTTATCAAAATGCATTTAAAGAAATTAAAAAACTCTACAACGGATATACTTAATGAAAACTAAATTAACAAATATATTAAAAAAATAAATAATAAATATATGTATATAAAGTCAATTAAAAGTAAAAATAATTATTTATTAAAAAATTCTATATTCTTCAAAATTTTCAAAATAATAAATTGTAAGAAAAATAAAATAAGTAAAAAAAAATATTATTAAATAAAAATTTTCAATTTATTTTGCATATTGTCCCAAATACTCTCTCGTCCTTTTTCTCTACTTTTATAGTTTTTGTTTTTTGTACGTTCTCGTTTTTCTATATTCTTATTTATTTTATTTCTATTCACTGCTCTTACTTCAACTCCATTCCATACAATTTGTGTGTGTGTTTTTGTATATTTCTGCTCCTTGTTTTCCTTCAATTTTATTTAATCATCTAATTTCAAACTCATTCCCGTTGGCTCAACTCAACTCAACTGAACTGAACTTCGACAAACGAAATTCGGATGCGAGCGAAATTGAAAAAAAATTCCAGAGCATAAAAACAAAACTTTGATCTCATCAAAAAGGGATTTTTAAGATAAATGAAGCGCGGAGCCAACAAAATTGCACTAAACGAGTGGAGGTGGTGGGAGAGAGAGAGATAGATGGATAGTAAGAGAGAAGAAAAAAGTGTTGAAATGAGGGAAGATAGAAAAAGTACCCTTGGGCTTCATGGTAGTGAATCCTTTCAAAACACACACAAACACACTCATACACAGATACAACTACCTACACACAAGCACTACCAATTGTATTTTACAATTTTCCAATTTCACTCCATTCGTCTCATGCCATCTTTTCTCTCCTTCTCTATCACTATTTCTCTCTTTCACTCGTTCTCCTTTTATTCGACTCCTACTTTTTCAAGTTGTTTGCTAACAATTTGATGACGTTTTCATTTTTCAAACGCTTATCGCCGGAGACGCAACCCATCAACCTGAAACGCCCTCGACCCCTGCTTCTTCTTCCTCTTCTCCACTCCTTCGTCTCTCCGCTATCGACCATCGATTGGGCGTTGTTTTCGCTACTCGTCGTCGTGGCTTTTCTTTCGCTCAGTGTGTTTTTCCAGTTCTCTCTTGTGCCTGGCAATTTGGCAAATGATGTAGAAAAAATACGCAGCACAAACACGTGCTTCTTCCTGAGACCGACCGGCTCCACCCTGCCCCTCACTCTGCCACTCCCACCCGCCTACTACGCCTCTCACTACACTCCTTTCTCCACTATCTTATAGAACAAAGGAGTCGAATGAAGTCGAGACTGAGAGAGGTTTGATGGGAAAAGGAAGAGAAGTCGAAGTAGTCAGTGGAAGAGGAATGAATGAAGGAGTATGTGAATGGTGGAGAAAGGACTAAAAGGAGGCGGACTAGAAGGAGGCAGGACTAGAAGGCGACCGGACTAGGCCAAAGGATGGAAAAGGATGGCTGGAGGTGGAGCAGGTCGTTGGAAAGTAGTTTAGTAGCATTATTCAATTACAAGCTTCGTTAAATCAGCTTATGAAAGAGCTTCGCCAACTGCTTTTCTTCTTTTTTTCCGGTACATTTTGACTTTTTCCATCCTTTTTATTTTTTTTATTTCATTTTCCCATCCACTATTCTAAACCCTTTCTCATCCTTTTTTCATTGTTATTTTATTTTTTATTTTTTCTCCCTACTTTTTTTGTGATGTTTGAAAATTCTCACGAGTTTTTTCTCTGTTTTATGGAGTTTGTTATTAATACTATTATTCTGATTTTCTGCTGAAGTTCAAATTATGAGAAATTTTGGAAAGAGTTGTAGCAAAAAAATATTTTTTTTATATAATTCAAATATATATATTTTTTATTTTATTTTTATTTTTCAAAAAGTAGATATTTTTTGCTAATTAGTGAAAGGTTTTGTTTGCTTCCACCAAATAAAGTAATTCTGAAATAATAATTTTTTTTATTTTCCTCTACTAACTACATTTTTTTTTCAATAAAAACCTTTTTTATTTTCTATTAATGTTTATAAATTTAATATGATCATTTTTTTCCCACAACTGCGAACCCTGTTATTACAGTGTGCTTCAGCGAAAATGTTGCTGATCGACTTCGGTGGACGGGGAAAAAAAACACAAACAAACACTGATATTAAATCGTTTCAACCCCCTCCCCCTCTTTACCACGCCCCCCGGAGCGAGGCCCGCGGGAACTTTGGAAATTAGTTTGCTTTTTAAATGGTTTTTGTTCGCGGCGGAAACTTTTACACAAAGTCAAGGAGTCGGAGTTGGTTTTGTTTTTTGATTTTTTACTTTTCGACTCAACCTACAATTTATCGATTGCTGTTGTTGTTGTTGTTATTGTTATTGTTTTTGTTGGTCCAACCAATCGAAACACCTCGCATTTGATTGCTAAACGCAGCAATCAGTTGAGTTGGCAGCCACGCCCCCTCTCGTGGGGTTCCCCCGCCCACCTCCTTCTCGTTCTTTCCGCCTCTCTCGGTTTTATTACCACATCGAGCATCGGGCGGAAAGTTTACAATTGCAGGCGCGAATTTCGGGAATCGATTTATTCTCGATTGCCGTGGGGGCGTGGCCGAGGGGGAGGAGGAGGGCGCGTGAGTGCGGACTGAGGTGAAGCCGGCGATGTTGATTGAGTTATTTAAGTGCGGAAGCTTCTGTGAGAAGGATTTTCGACTTTCGATTCGACTTTGGGTAGGGGACGAAAGGAAATAAAGTGATTCAGATGTCGATCGAGCATCGATAAGTTTGCAGATGGATTACTTAGCGATAAATTGTATTTTCACTTTTATTTCAAACCAATTTCATAACCATTTAAAAAAAACAATTTCATAATAATTAAAATTTTTTTTTTATTTCTAAAATATTTGAAAATTTTTATAGTGTCAAAAGTATTTTTTTAAATCATAATTCAACTAAAAATTTCATTTATTTTTCGAAATTTAAAAAAATTATGAAAAAATAAATTCTTTAGAATAATCTTTAAGAAAAAGGATTTAAATTTAGAAAATATTTATAAAATTATTTTATTTTTAAGTTGTTAAAATTAAATACTAAAAAATACATTTTATCAATCTTTAAAAAATTCAACATTTTTAATTAAAAATACATTTTATCAATCTTTCAAAAATTCAACATTTTTAATAAAAAAATATTTTTTAGTCCTGGGCATATTTTCTGAAACTCAAATTATTTAATAATTGTTGTGTTTTTTGTCGTCTCCAAAACGACAACGATTTGAGTGAAATTCGATCAAAGTGCTTCGCGTTGCCAACTGGCAGCAAAAAAGTATGCAACAGGTTTTCGATCAATAACTCCGATTTCCCTCAACGCACACCAATACATGTGATAAACACACACACACAGACACTCACCGGGGACTTTAATTGAGGGAAAAGCTTGAACAGAAAAAAATTAAATAAATTCGCGAAACGACGACGATGGCGATGAAAAAAAATGTATGCGATTTTTGCGCAAGTTGAATACAAATTAGAGTGAAACATAACAACAACAACCATATTTATAACAACAACAAAAAAACAACTCATCAACAATACAAGAAACATTGACAACAAGAAGAACAACGACAAGAACAACAACAACAATAACGACAAAAGCAACAGCAGCGCCAGCAGCAACAAAAACAGGAACAACAACAACAAGGAAGACGCCAAACAACATAAGTAATGACAACAAAAACATGGAGCAAAACAAAAAAAACAACATTGAGGAAAACACCAATAAACGCGAGAAAAACAACGAACAACAATTGCAACAACAAAAACAAAAGCAATAATAATAACTAAACAACAATATCAAAGCGGCTACAACAATGAAAAAAGCAGAAGAAAAGTCGTTAAGCAGCAAGTGGAGAAGGAGAGGGAGATGGAGAAGGTGGAGGTGGAGGAGGGATGGAGGAGGTGAAGATAAAGTCGATGGTGGGAAGGAAAAAGGTGAAGTAGAGTGAAGTGAAGGGAAAGAGAAAGAAATACGAGGCTGAAAACACGTTAACTACAAGCTTAGCTCTGCTAACTACTTCATTAAGTGTTGAATTACCGCACGTGTGACGGCGGAGAATCAGGAGGCATTGGAGAAGGAAAAGAAGTCCGTGATGGAGGAGCAGGAGTAGCAATCACAATAACAATCGTCAAAGGCCTCCACGGGCCCATCAAAGAAGGCCAAAGGGGTTTTGTTGCAGTTGTAGGGGTTTTCGACTAATGTAGAAAAGGTTCAACATCGTTTAAAGACCCCTGGAAATGAGTTGATTCGAGTATATTGGAGCTGAGCAAGAATTAAAGAAGCTCCAAGCGAGCTTCTAAAGTTCTTCAATGACATTAAGGAAGGGTCAAGATGTTGACCAAGTTGGATCAATGATAACAAGAAACTTTTATAAAGAGTTGAAGCCGCAACAAGTTGAAGAAAAACTAAGAAATTAAACTGAAATCGTCTTTAATGATATTCTGAAAATAAAAATATTCGTTCTGTCTTCTATAGATTTTAAACACATTTCCAAATGAAGGTTGCAAATGAGTTCCTTGCGATAACAAAAGCCATGATAAAGTTGAAGGTGAGTTGGGAAAATTTCTCAAACAGACGTGACCTTGAACCTGTCTGTTAAATCTACAAAACTTCAAAGGTAAATGGCAAAAACTTTGCTCCTCATTAAAGCTCACGGCGTTTCCACTGCCAAAACCTTTGAACCAGTCGAGTTCGGACCAGGGTTTTACCTTTGGCCACCCAGCTCCATTTCTCTTAATGTCTTTAATAATAATAAAAATGAAATTCGCAATCGTATCGTTGTAAATGATATAAAATAAACGAATATAAAACGAAATGAAATAAAATGGCATGAGAACAAAAAATAAAGAAAACATAACATAAAATGAAATGAAAACGTAATGACGACGATGATTACGAGAAAATGAAAAACTTTACGTTTTCATTTCGGATCGTATCGAATGCAACGAATACGAATGAGTGAGGAGACAGGTGGTGGACAGAAAGATGGACAGAGAGAACGAGAGACGGACTTACAAACATAAAGACAGACAGACAGATGGATGGACGGAACCAGGAGCACCGCGGGATGGACAGACATTCGGTTGGACAGTTGCGATGGACACTCGGAGTCGAAGTTGAACGCGCTTGACGGATGCTCGCGTCCGTCTCTGTCTCTTCTTCTTGACCCTCTTTCTCCAACTCATCATTCTCTCTCCTACCATTTATTCTCTCTCCATCTCCTCTCCTTCCATTCACCTTCACTCCCACCTTCATCATCCCATCCATCAGATGAGAGCGAGGATGAGAAGTCGACCACAGCCGAATCCGAGCCAAAGAAGGACCCGACCGGAGAACGACAAACAGGGACAGAATGTGAAGGGGAAGATGAGAGAGGAAGAAAGACAAACAGACAGATCCAAAGCGACATTGTGTGAGCGAGACAGAGCCACGAGGTGAGTAAGAGAACAGGATAGCGAGAGTCGGTAACGCCAACGGGAATGATTGATTGAAATATTTCAGGCGGCGACGAAGAGACGACGACGACGACAGCGGAATTTCACGGTGTTCGCCGTCGATTGACGACGGTTTCAACTGTTTCGACGGTTCGCTCCTCCTGCAGATCGCGGTTCTCCGGTCATCTGGTCAACCAACGGAGTCGCAGTCGAAGTCAGAGTCAGAGACAGAGACGAACCTTGCGTCAGTCAACGAGTCGGTCACTCGTGCCGTCAGGTGTCTGTCGTGCTCTCCTTGACTTGCTGCGATGGCGGTCTGACTGCGCTTTCTGTCTGTCCATCTCCGTGTATTCTCTGTCCATATCTCTGTGTTGTCCATCTGTCTGTCCAGCATCCATTCATTGATGACAACTAAATTGATTTAATGTCTCTCGTTGGTTTTGTTTTCATTTGGTTTTGTTTTCATTTGGTTTTGTTTCCATTGGTTTTGTTTTTCCTGGTTGTACTCTTTTGGTTTTGTTTTATCTGGATTTGATTCCTCGGATGATGATCATCTCGATTTTGTTCGTTTTTGCTACAGTTTTGCTTTTTGTTACAGTTGTTATTATTGAATGCTGTACTTGCTGCTTTTATATTTGCATTATTTTAAGTTTTATTATTTTATTTTAAAAAACATTTTTTTTAAATTTTTATTTTTTATTATTTTTGTTTTATTTTTATTATTAGTTTTTTATTTCTTTAGTTTTATTTTGTTTTCTTATTTTTTGTATTTCTTATATTTGTTTCACATTCATTTTTTCATTCTTATTTCTGTGTCCTTTCATTGTATTTATTATTGTTTTTTCTTTTCACATTCATCGCTCACAGGTGGGGTTGAATATTTCTTAATTGGCGGCTCCTCCACTTGTGCTCGGACCCATTAAGCAAATGGATGGATGGATGGCATGATGGAAGGATGGACGGCATCGTGATGCCTGAAGCGAGCTGCTCGCATAACGATTGGCGCCCGGACAACGACAGGTAGCATTGAAATAATTCATGAAGCTATCAGTTTTTATACATATATTGTCTTTTATTGATGGCGAGGGAAAGAAAGAGAGAGGAATGTGATGAGATGGGGATAAAGAGAAGGTGGAGGGAGCATGATATCTAACGAGGCATAATTGCTCTCCTTGGGGTGCTGGAGAAGGAGGACGAAGAAAAACAACTGGGTTAAAGTTTTTCTCATGCCTGGTTTTTAACTAAAACGTTTATTTCCCTTGCTATTGTCTCTTTTTCTTTCCTTGGGGTTTCGATGCCTTCCTCGGTGGACTGACAACAATTACGACTTTAAGTGTGAGTGGAATGTTTTAGAATCAGGTTGGGGTTGGTTTCCATTTATCACGATGTTAAAGATTAAATTTCAAAAGTGTTTCTTGGCTTTCAACACGTTTCCTATATGGTTATTGTCGTCTCCCTCACTGGTTAACTCTTTCATCGTTCCACTGATGGTCCTTTGTTGTGGTAACAAAAATAATAATAAAAAAATAAAAATAACAACAAAAATAAACTAACAACTATATCAAGGCATTACCACTGATTATTTGCTCCATTAGCAGTTTCTATTTGTGGCATCAAAGCGAATGCTTCTCTTTCTCTCTCCCTCTCTTGCTCACTCTACAGATTATACCTCTCACTCGATTTCTTCTTCTTATCTATCTCTCTCTCTCTCTCTCTCTCTCCCTCCCACCATCACCTGTTGTCTTCGTTTACCTCTTGCCCTGGTTTCAACTTCTCACAATGCACTTAAATGATTTCTTACTGATGTTCTATATACTTTCCTTCTCAATCCCACTCCCCCTCCTTCTCTTTCTATCTCACTAACCTATCAGTTCTTTTATTTTTGTATTTTCTCGCCCTCTCTCTCTTTTTCTGTGGATTTAATGCATCGACTTAATGTTTATTTGATAATCCTTTGTGTATTTTCATGTTTTTCCTCCATTCATTCGGGTTTCTTTCTCGCAAGCTTCCTTGCGAAAAGTTCCATTTGTTGCTTCGCTTTTCTGTACTTTTTTTTTTCTTCCTTCTCTCTCTCCCTCCTTCCATTTCCCCTTCTTTCTTTAATTTCTTTACTTCTTCCTTCTCTCTTTCTTTGGATTTTCACCTCCATCGTTTCTCGTGCTACTTTAAAATTGTTGTGAGTTTTCTTCGTCTTCGACTTTTTTTGACTCTTCCCAACATGGTTGGTTTTATTTTCTCCTTCTTTCTTTTTTCTCTCTCTCTCTTCATTTGGCCTCAGGTTCTCCATCGGTGCCTTGCTGACCTTCTGGCCAAGTTAACAAACGCCGTTCTCCATCGGGACACATAAACGTATATCTCGTTTGTAAAGAAAGAAAGAACGAAAGAAACCTCGTTTGTCTCTTGCTCGCTTTTGTCGTCGTTCTCCTTTCTGTGGCCTCCTCTTTGTCCTTCTCTTTGTGGCTTCTCCTTCATCCTCCTCTCTTTGACTTCTCTCCTTCCTCCCTTCTCCACGGTGACTGCCTTTTGGTCCCTCTTCGGTTCTGCTCCTCCTTCGTTCGTCACAATCGCCGAAGCAGAAAAAAGGGAATTCATTAATGAGATCGCAATGCGCAAAGGACACGGACACACACAATGCGTCCTTTGCTTTTTGCTCTGATTCCACAACGACGATAACAACAACAATGACAACAAGAATGATAACAACAAAAACAAGTAGAACAACCATGCAAGAGTACAAAAAACAAAAAAATACTAAACGGATAAAAAGGCATTAAAAAGCTCGTCTTGTTTTTCGAATCTGATTCTGGTTCCGAGTTTTTTACGTATTTTTCTCGGTTGGTTTCTCTTTCATTATCTCCTTCTAACAAGGTGTTTTTGTTGTTCATCGTTTTGTTGTTACTAATATTTTTATTGTTGTTATTATAGGAATTCCCTTAGACAACCACTGTAATCTCATGATAATTCAATTCACCAAAGGTCTTTGCCCCGAAGTCTTTGGGGCCAAAGTGTTTTGCTTAAATTTTATTCTATGTATATTTTCACCGTTTATTAATAAACCTGGGACCTGATCATGATGATACCGAGTCTGATACCGAGCTAAATAAAACCTTTGAGACCTACGCGCGAGAGAAAAGTGCATTTTTGATGAATTCATTGCGGGTTGATTTTGTTTATGTGGGAAGTTAGGGTTCAAGGATCAATAATTTGAAATGGGGGCTTTTTCATAACAAGCTACCTTGGGAATCCTTTCATCAACTCTTTCTTACTCTTTTGGGATCTCTTGTATTTTCTATAGTTTTACTATAAAACTATATCATAAAAAATTCATGTATAACAATTTTTCATAAAATAAATATAGTATTTATTATTTCTTTATATTATGCACTATTCAACATTCCAACAAAATAAATTAATATTTTAATATTTATTTATTGTATCATGAAACTCTATAGCAATAAATATAAGAAGCCATATATATTACCATATTACCTCTATCAGAACTTTTTTAATAATAAAAACAACCCTCATTAACTCCCCTATAAGAACCCCTATAAGAATTCTTCAATTTCACCGAACATGCTAAATGGTTCGTAACCCTTAACAACCTGTTCAGACCCCTCTTTAAATCCAGATTTTGTGTTATTCGCTCTTTTTGAAGAGGTTTTCAACATATCAGAGTATAATCATTCAGGTGCAGATCGAATCAGGCTCACGAACATTTCAAATGAATGATATGAAAAAGAGAGACAAAGAAACAGAGAAAAGAAGAGAAAAAAAGAAAGAAAGAGGTAGAGAAGGATATGCGGGCAGGAAGAACTCCTTTGTATTGACTTCATAAATCATAGTAATTTTCGCAAAATGCAACAGAATTAATTTCGCTAAATAATTGGACAACGATTACTGTGGCCAGACGGTGATGATGTTGTAGTTGTTTTTGAGGTGGTTTTTGTTGACTTGTTGTTGTTGTTGATTTTTTATTGTTGAACTGGGTGTTGTTGACTTGTTATTGTTGTTGTTGTTGTTTGCATAAGGCTACCCCGCCTGACCACATGACGTGCCATTGTAATCGAGCTCATATTTGCTTAACAAGTGAATAATTTTCCAAAAATTAAAACGAAATCCACGATTTATAAGCGACGAAAGGATGAAAAGGGAAGAGAAGAAAGGACGAAAGAGAAGGATGAAACCAAGGAGACCGAGGAGAAACGTGAGGGGTGGGAGGGTTTTGAGGAGATGATGATGAAGTGGGCAATGAATTATAATGTCATGAACCGCAGAGAGAATAAAAACTCGACGAGGAACTCACACAATAATCAACCAGTAACCGACAACAACAAGCAAGAACAACAACGACAACCAGCAACAACAAAAAACCACAAGATACAACAATAGCAATCGGGCACTTACAACATCAATCAACCACAATCAACAATAACAATAACAACAACAAAAACAATAATCATCAACCACCACAACAACAACAACAACCATGTTGATTACACAGGCTCAACGTGGTCAACACTGGAGCATTCAAAGGAGTAGCCGAAGAAAGGAGAGAACAAAAGGAAGAAAGAACTAAAGGATTGTTGTGGGTAGAGAAGGAGGAGGAGGAGAAATGGAGAAAGAGTGGAAGAGTGAGAATGTGGGAGAGAAAGGGTGTGTGAGTGAAAGAGTGAGACGGGAACAAGAGACCGCGGCTCCCGAGGGCATTCAGCGTAAATTTCACACCCAATTTCGTTGTTGTTATTGTTTTTCTTCTTATTATTGTGTGGTTAGTTTATTGTTGATGTTGTTGTTAAGTGTTTTATTGTTGTTATGATGTTTATTTTTGTTGTTTATGTTTGTTAATGTTTATTTTTGTTATTGTAAATTATTGTTTTTTGTTGTTGTAGTTATTATTCTTGTTGTTGAAGTTATTATTGTTGCTGTTTTGTAGTTTATTCTTGCTCCTTGAATGCATTATGCATTATTTTTGCACCTTTGGTAGCGGTAAACTGCCATTTGGCAACAACAACAATATCAACAACAATAATGAATAACAAGAAGTAAGAAAAATATACAACATGAACAATACAGGAACAACAACAATAACAACATCAAAGAAATAACAACACATCAAGAATTTACACAACAAACAATCATAATGAAAGGGTTCGCTACCCGTTGAAGTCCTTGATCACTACCCTGGGTTCTGTTTTTTTTCCACTCCCTTCAGTGGCAACGCCTTCTCTTTCTTGCCTTTCTCCCTCTCTCTTTATGTCCTTCTCTTTCCTCTGTCCTTCCTTTCATGCTGTTTCCTCCTCACTCTCTGCACTTTTCTGCTTCTCCCTTGGGGTCGTCGCCGTCGTCGTCGTGTGGCAGCTCAATTTATGACCAGAAGTCGTTGCTGCTCCCTCCTCTTTATCCACTCCTCTAACTCTTTTCACTTCATACATCCCTCTCTCTCTCTCTCTCTCTCTCTCTCTTTTTCTCCACCTCTCTCCCTTTCTTCCCCCGAGGCAGCCGCCGCGCCCCAACGAATGTCTTCACAACTTCATCGCGTTCATTGTCTGTGGCTGCGGCTTCGGCGTTGCCAACGAGTCGTGTGGTCACTTTGCACAACCTTCTCGCTTAGCCTTGCTGACCATATCGCTATCTCTTTGTCTCGCTCTTTCGTTTCCTAATCCACGTCTCGCTCTTTCACGCAGAAATTCTTTCACTGAATCTCGTTTCTCTATTGAAAACCTCTTCGCCTCTGAATCTTTCTTCCCTACTGAACCCAGCTCTCTTTCCTCTCACTCTATCTCTTACTTCTCTCTCACTCCACTTCTCTCTTCCCTCTCACTCTCCATCTCTTACTTCCCTCTCGCTCTTTTCTTCTTCTCTGATTTCACACCATGCCGAAGGGTCCGCGTTGGCCTCGGTTGGGGATCCGAGAAACCTCTTCCTCGGTCAATTCGCTTGAATCGATAATTTATTAAAGGCGATTATTATGGTCTGTTTGCGTGCCGTGTTAATTTACTGCCACTTGATGCTCTCCATCTCTCACTATCGCACTATCTGTCTCTCTCACACTTTCCGACTTGCTTCTGCTTTGGTTTCGATTGCATTCTCTGTTTTTTTTGCCCCCTTCCTCTCGTAATTCATGCAGACTACTTTTTCCACTTACCACAGATTTGTGATCGATGGCTCAGGAAATAAAGTCGTTGAGGGAAGAGAATTCTTAAATACATTTTAGAAAGTTTTCAGTTTTAAAAGAATTTGATATATATGTAATTTTTCTAAAAATTTGAAAAAAAAGTCAAATTTCAGAATAAATTTTTTTTTCAGAATTATAAGAAATAGATATTTTTAAGTATTTTTTAAATAACTTTTCACTATAAAAAAAATGTAAAGTTTTTCTAAAAAAGAAAGTTTTCTAAAAATTGTTTGATTTTTTGAATTATCTTAATTGTGTATCAAAATTTTTTAAATTGTTTTATTTTTTTGAAAATTTCGAATTCAATAGGAAATGTTAAAATGTTTTTTTATAACATTTCATTTCATTTACTATTATTTTTCGTTATATTTTTCTTACATTTCCTTCAATTTCTCCCTCCGGCCAAATAAATCTGAATTCTATGTGATTTGTGTTCTCTTTCCTTTTTGGAATGGTGTGTGTAAATGGCATGCTTTGAGTAGTTAAAGACTTTTTATCGGTTGGTGTGATTGAAAAATTACAAAAACAATGTGAAGAAGACAGTGGAAATAATAAGAAAAACAACAATAAGAACAACAACATGAAAACAGCTCATTGTAGGAACAAGTTAGAGCTTTAGAAACTACTATAACGATCAATGCTACAATAGCAACAATAATAGTTACAACAACTATGTGTACAACAACCATTTATACAACAACAACAACTATATGTACAACAAAAATATCCTCTCAAGAGCCCAATCAACGTAATGAAATACAACGAGAAACAGTTACAAATGACCACTTAACCAATTCCATCCCATGGAGTTGCCTTCTTTTCGACAAACGAATAGAACCAACAACAGACCAGGGCTGCATGAGAGCAGAAAGTAGCCCTGAAGCAACAACAACGACAACTATACTAAACAACAACAACATCGATAACAAACAACATCAGAGAACAACAACAACAAAAAACACATGCTAGAAAGAAAACAAATCAACAACAGAAGCAACATCAGACACCGAGTAGAATGCTAAAGGAAGGGAAGGAAATGCTATTGAAGTGAGGGAGATGGCTAGAAATTGGAGAGAGAGAGGGAGACAAGGGATAAATAGAGAAAGAGTGGTAAAAAGAGTGTGAGAGAGAGAGAGCGTGGTAGAACTCATAGTAGGTATTGCCTTCTACGGAGAATTTCAAACAAATCGCTTCCAACGCAAACTGTTCACAAAATGCGTCCAGTTTTCCTCCTACCCACAGCAGATCCTCGAGAGTCCTGGTCGTCCTCGTAGTCGTCGAACAGGAGCCGTCGACGCCAAGTCAAATAAGGATCCCACACTCGTGATAATGTTGGGGGAAGTCCTCGAGTTTGGCATGCGATAATTTCCTCCATTTTACATTTTCCACTTAAATCGAAGAGAGAGAGCTAGGAAGGAGAAACCTGAACGAAGAAGGAGAGAGAGAGAGAGAATAACAGGTTAAAAGTAGAGAGTGAGACAGAGCGAGTGTAAGAGGGAGAGAGTAAGGTAACAACTCCTTGTTGGTTGTGTGGAATATTTTGTTTGTTTCTCGCCACAAGTGCCAAGGACATTCACATTTGCCAGCAGGACATGAAATTTCTTTGAAAAAATTCCACTCTAACATGGATGGAATTAGTCGTTGTGGAAGGAGTGAACTTAGGGGTCACTTGGGGTGTAATTTCGAATTTAAATTGAAGTTTGAAATTCATCGCATGAAAGCGGAATTCTTCCGCATGCAAAATTTGAACGAAGAACAAACGACTTCCGGTCGACATCTTGATGATGCATTCAAAGGCTTAATTACCATGACATGATGTTGTTTTTGTTGTTATTTTGTTGTTTTTGTTATTTCTGTTGTTCTTCTTCTTCATTCCTCTTCTGTTTTTGAAAATGATTAATTAACTCTTGTTGTCTCTTTTGTTTATATAAATAAAACGATATTCATGTTTTATTGCTGCAGATTTATTATTATTAGTTATGGTTGTTGTTATTTAAGTTATTTTGGATTTAGTCACCGTTAAGCTAACAATAATCAATTTCGAAATGAATCGATTGAAATAGAAATGCAAAATAATGGCATAAACAAATCGAACTTAATTACAAATACAAAATTATCACAAATACAAATGCGAATTTACATACATATGTATGTGTGTGTGTTAACCAGATGTCGTACGTGAGACGAATTTTCAATTCCTTTTACATACATACAAAATTGATGTCTTCTTCTTCCTCCCACGTGTCTTGTGGTCAAGGTGTCCACGCCCATGATTACGATGTTGATGAAGCTGAAGGTGACGATGATGTTTATTATGTGGCGATGATGTTGAATATAGTGACGATAATGATGTTGTATGTGATGACCATGATTTTATATGTGGTGATGATGATGATAATGTGAATGTGTCCTTGTGGTATTTGTGTGGATTATTGTGGCAATTGTTTCGCAAGGATTCGTTCATTTCCTGTTCAAACATTCAATTTTCAAGCAGACAATGGCCGGAAGGATGGGATGCGATTGTGTGTGGAGACTAATGAGGTGACGATTCAGTGGGACGATGGGTGAGTTGTGCAGATTTCAACAGGATTAAACCATATAAAGTAATGAAATGAAATGTAAATAATTCAGTAATCGTTTTGGTTAGGAGGATGTAATTTCTTGAAATCAAAATACTTATCATAAAATTATAACAATTATAATAACAGTGTGTTAATAGTGTTATCATATTAAATATGATATTAAATCTAAATTACATTCAAATGAATAAAAATTAAAAATGAAATAATTTTTTTTATTGCTTACCTAAAAAATCGAATTTTAATTAAGTTATAATTCAAAGAGTAAAATCTATTCGAAATTATTTCATAATAATAATAAGAAAAAAAATCAAATCGGAAGAAATAAAAATTATTAATACTAAATCTGAATTAAAATTAAGTTAAATTC
The DNA here is from genome assembly GCA_017309665.1 of Coelopa frigida. Taxonomy (NCBI): domain Eukaryota; kingdom Metazoa; phylum Arthropoda; class Insecta; order Diptera; family Coelopidae; genus Coelopa; species Coelopa frigida. The sequence goes on from CM029562.1 coordinate 1,725,217, forward strand.
AAAATTAATATACTAATCAAAACTAAATCCTAATGAAAACCAATTGGAATCCAAATCGAAATCACAACCAAATCAAGTGGTGATAGAAATTAATTTTAAGTCATGCCACCCCTTTAACCCCAACTAACCTCATCAACCGCTCAATCTCAAACAATTGAAGTCTCCCCTCCTTATCGTCTCCCCCCCTCCTTCGTTCCTCTCCTCACCCTCTCACTTCGGGCACCTTCCGTTGTTTTAATATTAAGTAATTAGTCGCTCGAATAGCAATAATTTTCTGAAAGCATTTTCCAACACATTCCATTTCAATTCACTGCAGGCAACCTCCGATTTGTTGTCTTCCTCTCTCCCTCACTCCTCGTCGTTCTCTGTCTTCTTCCTCTTTCTCTGATTTTCCCTCTTCTTCTCTCTCTCTAAAATTCTCATTCACCCTGCATTCGAACGCCATCTGGAGGCGTCTTACCTTGCTTTTGAGCCATGGAGGAGGAATCGAATGACGTGAAGTTCTTGCAAATGAGTTTTTGTTGTTATTCGAATACAATTGTTTTTGTTGTTGGAATAGAGTGCTTGTTGTTGTCAGCACTGCAGTTGTTTCATGCCAATGAGTGATGTTGTTGTTATTGTTATTGTTGCTGTAACAATGTGTTCCAAACAAGGTAAACATCAGTCCACACCTATCACAAACACACACTCAGACACGAAGATACACACACACGTACATCCCAAAACCCATTCATGCAATGACACACATGTCTCTCTCTCTCTCTCTCCGTAGGTCTCTTTCCTATCCCTCTCTGTCTGTCTCTCTTCCCAAGCTCCATGTGTGCATTGGAAAATAGAATGAGATGCGAAACGGATCAGACGAATCACAAAATTGAGAAAAGGAAGGAGAAGGAGGCGGTAGGAAGGTGATGAGAAGAAGAGGATGAAAGGAGGGAACCAGAAGGAGTGAAAGAGTGAGGATGGGGGAGAGTGAAAAGAATGCTTGGATGAGTGAAAATTCAATTAACTCGTTTCAACACAATAACTGGATAAGCATGCATGAGGAAGCAAGCAGCTTCCTTCCAATAGTCAATCGAATTCTCCATCTCTGTCACTCCCACAATTTTCACAGATTTTCATCATAGTTCTCTCTCACTCACTACCACTATCTCTCTCCCCTTCTTTGTCCACCTTTTGATAGAAGCATTGGAAAATTGCATAAGCAAGTGGCAGAGAGAATGAAGAATCAAAGGACGAGGAAGAAGAGAAGGTGAACAAAGGTGATGAAGAAGATGATGAAGAGGACGGTGAAGAGTGCGAAGTGAGAGATGATAAGGATGAATAGGAAGCGGTGAAGGAAGTCGGAGTGAGAAGATGCAGATGCATGACGAATAATTCAACATCGGAAGACGAGCGGATGAATAGAGGAATCAATCAGGACATCAGGATGAGGATGGGAATCAATGTGCGAGTTGAGCTGGAAGAATTGACTGATTTGCAATATTGTTTAATGGGACAGAGCGAGAGAGTGATAGAGTGCAATGGAGTAACAGAGAGAGAGAGCGGAGGAATCAGGATGCAAGGTTGATAATGACAAAATTGGGAAAAAGTCGGTGTCATGGCAGAGAGAAAACATACTATAAATAGAATGATAGAAGACTTGTTGAAGCAATAGAGTGAGAGAGACGGGAGGAGAGAGAGTAAGAGATGGAAGTAAGGATGTAAAATATGATTAAATGAATTCTTTGAAATCTTTCTCTGAATCAAGCAACATTACACGATAATGAGAATTGTTTGATTATCGACCATGAAAGGATCCATTCGATGAAAAATGTGAAAATTGTAAAAAATTGAATTTTCGATAAAAAATTGAATTTTCAATGAAAAATTTAATTTTGCTTGAAAAATACTAAACTATAAATTTTCTATGAAAATACTAAACTATAAATTTTCTATGAAAATACTAAACTATAAATTTTCTATGAAAATACTAAACTATGAATTTTCTCTGAAAAATCGCAAATTGTAAATTTTTCATGAAAAATTGCAAATTATGATTTATCTATGAAAAATTCCAAATTTTGAAATATCTATAAAAAATTCAAAATTATGAATTTTTGACAACAAAATGTAAAATTATGAATTTTTGATGAAAAGTTGGAAATTATTCTTCGATATTATTTTTAAAATGGTCTAAAATATCAAAATTTTGGTATAAAATAAAATTCAAAAGCAATTAAATTAAACAATTTTCCTTCACCCAAACTGAACCTTGAACCAAATTCATTCGAGTGCTTTTATTCGAATTTATTCATTTTCTGCAAATCGTTTCACTCAATTTCGCCTCGTTTGTCTCGTAATTAAAATGAACATTTCAGAAAAACATGAAAATAATTTTCGCCTCTGAATAAATCGATATTTTTAATTGCTTGCAAAAATCGCAATGGAAAAATTTAGTGATTTATTTGGCCGTTTTAGAATTTCCTTCTTGTGCAAATAAACACATGGCCAACTGCGCCAGGGCTGCCGCGTAATGTTTTGTGAAAACAAATGTTTTTTGAAACCGTTCGCTCGTCGCTTGTGGACAGAATGAATTGTCCTTCGTCCTTCAACGAGTGAATTTGTTGTAAATTTATTGTTTTTATCATTTTCGCATGCAATGATATATTTCTATTATTTGGTTAGTATAATTTGTTGTTATTGTCTTATTTGTTATTTTTCTATTTTTCGTTTTAGTTTCATTTGTTGTTTTTGTCCTATTTATTGTTTTTATATCAATTTGTTGTTCTTGTTCCCCAACATCTGTTTTTGATACTTTTTTCAATTTGTTCTTTCAGTTGCAATCATAAATTCACATCGATTTATTTAGTTGTGTTTCATGTGTATTTATTGCAATATTTTATTTGTATTTTATTTCTATTTGTTGCGTTTTATATTTGTTTGCTTTGTATAATTGTTATTCGTATTAATTTTATTTGCTTTTCTACTTCCGCCTCGTTTGCTCTTTTTCAGAGTTCGGGTAAAAAATTCGATTCTATTTCAATTTTCATTCTGTTAAATGGAAATTCGTTACAATTTCAATTAATTTTGCTAATTGCAAAATTGTCGAATAAAGAATATTTTTGAATTGTGTACTGAAAGAGGCTTTTGTTATTATTAGTTTGAACTATTGCAAAACTTTTTATTTCTTGGTAATAGTTTCAATTATTCTTAGAAAATTTAATGCTGAATTAATCACTTTATTTTAATTTTCTAATAGTTAATATTTCAGTATTTACAAACATTTTTGAAAATTTTAACTTGCTTTTTATGATTTTGTTCAATAATTTCATATTTCAGAAATTTCATAAAATTTTAATTTCATATTACGATTTAATAAATTTAATATTATAATTTTTTATTTCTATAATGCTTACGATTCAAACAAATTTAAATTTTTGAATCATTTTTTTAACTACATTTTTCCTCTCTTTTTTTAAATGTTAACCAAATGTAAAAAATACATACATTTTCCTCTGAGCCAATTTCGGAATTCGTCCGTGCAACATTTCCATCGATATCCGTCAACGGGTGGCATCGGGAACGCCTGAGTGCGTCGGTTAATTAACTTTCCGCCGAGCATTTATTGTCACTTAAGGCCGAGCATGTTAACGTGGCCGTCATTTGTTTGCACAACGAACATCCGCTCTGTTCACCCACAGTCGTTCCCCTTCTCTTTTCTTCCTTCTTCGCCCTCTCTTTTCCTCCTGTCACCCACTGATGGCCTCCTCCTCCTGTTCACGCCATCCTTCCTTCCGGTTTCATGCATTTTACATAATAAACAATGAAGTCGAGGGTGGTGTGTGAGAGGAAGCCAAAGACAGGGAGCGAAAGAGATGGAGCGAAAGAGATGAAGTGGAAAAGAGTGAGTCAGAAACAGTTTGAAAATGTAACAACAAGAGGAGAAGCAATAGAAAGAGACAGCAGCAACAACAACAACAACATCAAGTGCCATCCATTTATCAAGTAAAAAAACAAAACAAGTGAACTGAAGGAAAAGACACTGATGATCATAGTGATGATGATGTACGGACGGTACCGATGATGATGATAATGACGATAATGTTGATGATGACGATGTCTATGAGGTTCAAGGGAGTTAGAGTGAGAAGGAAAATACATTCATCTGACCTGCTCTGAAGTCAATTTCCACCATTCGTCGCTCTTCTTCGAACCCCGAAGGACTTCTCGCTCTCTACCCAAGTGAAGTGAAGTCATTTTCTTCCGGAAGCTACGAGACGACACTCTGACTTCTTCTCTTTTTCGCTTCTTTCCTTTCCGTTCTCCCTTCTTCGTGTTCTTCTCACTTTTACTCCTGCTATTTTCTCTCCTGATTTACCTTCTTCTCTTCATTCCTCCTTAAACTTCGACTCCTTCCCTTGTATTCTTCCTTATCCTTCTCCTACTTCTTACCCTTCATCTTCTCCTTATCCTCATCTTTGGCTCTTCTCCTTCTCTAAAATTTTTTCTCCTTCTCCTTGATTTTTTCTCCTTTCCAACTCCACCTTGTTCACTTCTTGCTCCTCATTATCCACCTTTTCCTTCACCTCGTTCAATACTTCTATCTCCTCGTTCCTTCATTTCTCCTCCTTCTCATTCTTCCTTCTGCTCATTCACCTCCTCTCCATGATCTCCTCTCTCTCTCCTTCCCTCCATGCTCTGTTTCAACTCCATTAGGAGGTTTATTTGCCCGAAGGACAGTCGAACGAGGACGACATCGACACGGACATGAAGTTAAGTGGAAGAGGTGGAAGAGCAACTCAAGGAAAGAGTGGAGGAGAAGGAAAGGAAAGAGGAGGAAAATGTAGAGGAGGAAGAAGAAGGGAAAGAGGAGGAGTAAGCGAAGTAGGACGACGCATCCCGCTAATTGCAATTTATGCAAAACATCATTAATCAATGCATTGACAGTTGGTTATTTGTAAAAACATGGACAAGAGAAGAGTACAACAATAAGTGACTGTAACAAGGACAACAAAAACAATAACGGGATGGAAAACAATAACAACAAGAACAAGAAAAATAACAACATTAAAAACAACAAACTCCACCACCATAGAGCACAACAAGTGGATGAAAAATGAATGAATGAAGCAAATGATGTCTTGAGGTTCGACCAGCTCCGATCCATCGTTTGGTGGAGGGGAAGGCGGTGTGGTTCAAGGGGCCGGAGCGGTTCTGAGAGGACGATGATCAGGGACCCGGGTGAGCCGTCGAGTGGGAGTCAAGAAGGCGCTACTTCTTCTTCCAAGAGACATTAATTTCCTTCTTCTGCCGAACGGAGGAAGCGAAGGACGTTCTCGATGAAGCGAGAGAGAGTTATTAAGTGGTCGAAGGGGGAGAGAAAGATGAAGAGGTGAGGAGAGTGAGAGAGAGAGAGAGAGAGGAAACGAGTGGAAGACGACACCAGTGGGTGGCCGTTGATTGCCTGGTGGTCCGTCTTCGACTTCGGTCCGTTGGCGTTGCGGGTTCTTAAGTGCAATTATCTGTTGGCTTAAAACGTGATTAGCTTCCGTCTCTTTCTCACACCTCTTGCTCTACCTCCCACCCTCCTTCACTCTTCTTCGCCCCTTTTCACTCTTCCGCCTCTTTCTCTCTCTCTCGCAGGCGTTGGAAATAAATTAGGTTCGTAAATTGACAGCATATCGTTTTTTATTCGTATTTCTACGGCTACCGTTTTTTCTTACTCATTATTTTTTACTACCTCTATTGTTTTTTCACTCTCTTTCTTTTTTTTCACTATATTTCCTTTAATGCTCTCTTTTTTTCTCCCTCTCTTCACCTCTTCTACTTTGGCTTTCACTTAGTCCAAGGCGAGAAGCTAATTGTGAAATTAGTAGGTGAAGAGGGAGGAAGGAAGAGGAGTCAAAGAAGGATGAGGACCAGGCCGAGAGAAAGAGTTTGGAAAGGGGACTGAAAGTAATGAAGATAGGAAAGAATTAAAGAAAGGAAATAATAGAAAGACGAAGAAGAATAATGGGAAGTGAACTTTAAATTCGTTAAATTTGCATTTTTTCTATATAGAAAAATAAATAAATAATCTATTTTTTTTAGGGGAAATATTTTTTTATATTATTTCTAATCTTCAAAACAAACGAAAAAATCAATTAAATTCAATAATATTTATTTATTTCGAAATTTACACTTATTTTAATAGAATTTAGAATCAGTAATAGAATAAAAAATTTAGAAAGAGTCATTTAGAAATAAAATAATTTAGAAGAAATAAAAAAATTTTCAAAATTACTAAAAACAGAAAATTGTTATTGAATTAAAAAAATTTCACTTATTTAGAAATTTGTAGAAATTATATTAGAACATGATTTAAAACACTTATTTCATTGTGTTGCCACAAAATTACATAAAAACATGTATTAGTCAGGTTAAAAATGGACAGCAACAACAATTACTGTTACATCAACTAAAACAAAACCAAACGGAACCGTGACCGAAGTTCAAGCAACTGCATTCCAACAGCAACAAGAAAACACGACAACAACAACAAGAAACTCCGACAACAACAACAAAAGCACCGACACTAACAGCAAACTTCAGCAACTCCAACATAATTTATAACAGCAACAACAATAACAACAACAAGCAAATTCATACACCTTAACACCATTTATAACTACAACAGCAGCAACAAATTTGAGGCGCTAAACAACCGCTAATGGCGTCAAACGACGTCGACGTTGACGTCAACGTTGACGGCGACGTCAGCGTCAGAGGCGACGGCGTCGACTTTGTCTGTTGCAGACACCAGACAGGCGACTGTCGGTGGGCAGACGTGGCCAGGAGGACAGGATTGACGCCATCCTCGACAGCGAGAGAAGTTGCAAAAACAACAGAAACAAAGGTTACAAAAACAACAAAAGTAATAAGAATAAAACAAGGTACAAAAAAAATGTACAAGAAAACGAAAAAAACTAAAATCAACAAGAGTAATAAAACGACAAAAAAAATATCAAACAAAAAAAAAAGTAATATAATCACAAAAACTAATAAAAACACAAAAGTTACAGATATTGAAAATAAAATTAAAAACAAGAAATTCAACAAAAAAACTACAACACCTAAAACAACAACAACCAAAACTAAGACAACAATAACTAGAAAGCAACAACAAGATGAGCAACAACAAGTTATGCAACAAACAAGAAAAGCAATTACAACAGCAAAAACAACAAGAATGCCATTAGAAGCAGCAACATCTTCGGAAGTAACAACAATATTAGAATCATCAACAACATTGGTAACGACAACAGCAGCAAAAGCAACAAGAACAAAAGCAAGAAAGACAACAAAAAGACAACAAAAGCAAGGCAACTAGAACAACAACAAAATTATAAGAACAACTGTATTCATTGCTGCCAACGCAAAGTTTTCGCCCCACGCAGGGTCCTGGCGTCCCATAAATTTCTCATAACTGCATTTGGCGCATTTTCCGCCGACTCCGTCCGACCCCGACCGCGATCAACCCACCGACCAACCGACCGAACGTCGTCGTCGACCCAACTTCGACTCGACTTCAACGCATTTTGTCTCGTCTCGACTTGGTTTGGCTTCCAAGTTTCTTCTTCCTCCGACCTCCGCACGGCGACCGCAGAAGAACCTCCTGCTCTTGTCTCGTCAGATTCCGCCCCCTTCTCCTCTTTCGTTGCCTTCTCCTTCTTGTTCTCTCCTCTTTCACCCTCGTCTCTCTCACTCCCACCTCCCTCTCACTTCCTCCGGCGCCGTTGGTGCGTTTTCTCTGGTCGTCGTCGCCTGGGGAGGATTTCTTCGGCATGGAAATTGCCTCGTTTGCATATTCAGGCTCGGACGTGAGCCAATGGGCCAGACAGATAGATGGACGGATAGAGATAGAGAGGGCAGACAGATAGTGATAGAGAAGACTGATAGATAAACGTAACGATAGACAAGAGGCTTCACCGATAGTCTGAAGAATAGCCAGATAGTCAAAGTTACAAACGGATACACAAAAGGATAGGCGGAGAGATAAAAAGACAGAACGATAGACATTAGGACAGACTGATAGACAGGAAGCCAGATCGATGAGCAGAAGGACAGACAAATACAAATAGTCTAACTGACGAACAGACCAACAGAAGGATAGATCGACAGAAGGACAGATCGACAGATGGACAGATCGACGGAAGCACAGATCGTTAGATAAACAGTCCAAAAGCCAGCTCAATGAATAGTTGAAGTATGAATGAATAAGTTGACAGACAACAAGACAAGCAGATGGACAACAAGTTGATGAATCAGATACCCAGATAGACAGACAGACAGACCAACATAATGGTGATAATATCAAAACGGCAGCAAGTGAAATTACAACTATAACAAAAAATTTCAACATCACCAACAACAGCAAAAAGTTAGAGAGATTAGATTAAACAATCTAAATAAAAATAACATCACAAAAATCAGAAAATCATCGTCTTCAGAACCTGATCATCATCATCATGAAAAGCGCTTCATCATCAGAATCTTACCATCATCTCTGCAAAATCTCTCCATCATCATTGTCGTTGCCATCAAAAACATCTCCATTTATCTTCCTAAAGTCCTCATGAACTTGATAATGATCTTCACTTACCTGATGATGAACCTGAAGTTCATGGTGAGCCGCAACTCTCTCACTCACTCACTCCGTCTTTCTCCTCTCCCTCTCTTCATTACCATCGCCTTTGGTGTTGCCAACAGAACGATTTTTTTTGTTCACACTTCGCGCCCGCTGTTGCCTCAATTATTTTGTTACACATTTCATTCTGATTTATTGCCATTGACCATCAGATTTGGCAACACGAAGCGCTAAAACAACTGCAACAATAACAACAAAACCGTGGCCAACAACAACTTACACCATCACAACCACCACAGACAACAATAATAACAAAAACAACACCAATGGACTCGTCAGCAAACGACGGAGACAGAGAGAGAAAAATTGTTTTTGTCGGGATTTTCTACAGAAATGAAAAAACTAAACAAACAAAAAATCTATAAAAAATATAAAAATTAATAAAAAAATTAAAAAAATAAGAAAATTTTTTTTAAATGAAATAAAAAGGAACTGAAAATAAAGTAAAAATTGAGGAACAAATAAATCAAAAATCCTCTCACAAATTTATGCTGACTGGAGATCGCGTTGCCATAGAAATCTCCCCGGGTGAGAGCCAACAACACAATCATCTACTGGACACTGTTAAAGCCTAAACCAAGAAAAAAAAATTGATTTGCAAATAAAAATTCTGAAAATGAGCGAACATGTTTTAATTTAAGTTATTAAATTTATTAATTTATTAAAATTGTAAATTTTTTGTTATATTTAATTTTTTTTTTTAATTTACTATTTTTATAAATTAATTAATTTTAATGATTTGTTTCCAATATTTATATTATTTTTTGTTTTATTAAATTTATTTTCTATTGCTACTTAATTTCGAATATTTTTCCTTGGGTCTAAAAGTTGCCAACACGACAGAAAGTACAAAAACAATTGCGCCAAAAACCATTTCTCACCTCGCGAACAAAAACAACAACCTAGGTTGTTAGCACTAACAGCAATAACAAAAAGAACAAAAAACTCCAGGCAAGTTTTTCTGCTCTCGATTTTGAGAGCATAAATTTTCAGCTTTCAATATCGTTCCTCAACTCGCATCGATTCCAGTCCACGGTCATGGCAGAGGATCCAGAGGAATTGGTTGTTGTTGTTGTTGTTATTGTTGTTATTGTTGCTGTTGTTGTTATTGTTGTTGTTGCTGCTGTTGTTGTTATTATTGTTGCTGTTGTTATTGATGGTATTGCGTGAAAGCACTTTGATCACGTTGTCAGTTCAACTGAAGTCTCGTTTCCGCTTCAAACAGTGCAGCAAAAATGACAACAAAAAAACTCTGGATTACTTTTCAAATACCTCAGACATCATTTTTTTTTAATGCATTTTTTTTCCAATTTCAGGTGAATTAAACTATAAACAAGTGATATTGAGTTCCGAACTACTTTGGATATAATTGTGAAAAGTGTTTGAAAAATAATTTCATCAGTTTTGTGTTTTTAATTTCCTCTAATTACATGATATTGCAAGTTTAGAGGAGGTAAGTTATTCTTATTTATATTTATTTAATATTTTTATAAATTTATAAAATACCTGCAATACAATAATTTTAAAAATAATAGCCTTCCAATTAATTTTTTATAATTTTAAATGAAATATTAATGTTTGAAAATTTCTTCTCGAAACAATGATAATATTTGTGGTCATATTGATCATGAAGTTTGATGAAATTTTAAAGAGCTTGCTTTACTGATAAATAAATTACTCCAGATAGATGGACATTGGAAAAATTATTTAGGATCGGCAGACATAAATGTCATTTGAAAACATTTTCGCTTCGATAACTTCAAAAATAAACAAATCTCAATAAACATCGAAAACGACAGCTACAAAAACAAGGATAAAAACAACGCCAAAAACATTCACTAAAACAACTATAATAGCAACAACAATGACAAAATACCAAATATCTAAAAAAAAAACGAAAAACAATGACCACTTACAATAACAACTACACTATTTCCATAAAAACGAACAACTGGATCAAAGAAAAGACAGAACGAAGACAATGTAGAAGAAAGGGAGAAAATTATATGCGACAGATGAAGTCATCTGAGTGGAAAATAAACTTAAGTTGGCAACGCAGCAAGAGACGACGATGGACAGATATATAGAGAGAGGGGGGGAGAGACAAGGGACAGACAGGGATAGACCGACAGACAGACAGATGGACAGACAAACAGTCAACCCCCAGAAATTGCAAAACAAACATCGACGAAAGACAATCGAAGAAAGGACGAAAAGACAGACGAGTAGAAGGTCGAAGGAACAGACAGACATGAGGGCAGTCAATGGGACAGATAGACAGACAGACAGATCGATCGACTGACCAACAGACAGACAGATAGCTAGTTATACTTATATGTGTGTCCTTCCTCTGGTGCTGGCACGTGTTGTCCGTTTGTCTGTCGATGCTTGAAAATCATGACGAGAAAAAAAGCACAAATGTTACCAAGGAAAACACATATACATTTATATACCTACATATAGAGATCTCGTTGACATCGTCAACTTGGAGACAAACAGACAAGAAAAAAATATAGAAAAAGGGAAGGAAGGAAACAAAACAATCCAAGGCAACATCAGCTCGTGGCGAAAAAAATCAAATTTCAATTGCTAATACTTTTATTTCACCGAAGCTTGTTGTATGAGTTGTTGTTATGAGAGTTGTTGTTGTATGAGTTGTTATTGTAGGAGTTGTTATTGTGAGGATTGTTGTTGTATAAGTTGTAGTCGCATCAGTTGTTGTTATAATAGTTATTTTGTTGTTTATATCGTGCTGATAGACGAGTTTTTTGTTGTCCCATCGACCGTCCACAATTGACATTAGAAATTGAGACATTTTCATTAGCAATGGACTCGTATGGAACGTGCCTCGATTGTGGTAGAAAGAGAGAGAGAGGGAGAGAGAGATAGAGATAGATGGATGGAGGGAGGAAGAATGACTAAGAGAGATATAGATAGAGGAAGAGAATGAGAGAGTGAGGAAGAAAAAGTGAATCAGACAAAAATAGCAAAAGGGAAATAACTTGACTGGAGATTGGTTGGACAAAAAATGGTAAATGTTAAATTGAGTGGAGACTTCATTAGGCCAGAGTTGTGGGAATAGAGAGAGAGAAGGGAGAGGAAGAAGAAGGGAACTGGTGTAGGGAGAGAGATAGAAGGAGTATAGATTGAGAGAAATAGAGATTGCGAGGAGTGAAGGAAGTGAAGGATCGAAGAAGCTTCCTTGCCTTGGGAGGTGACAGTGACAGTCAGTAAATGCTTGATCTTCATGAGGTAGCTGCTAAGGAAGGGTTGACGAAGATTCCAAGAAGGAAAGGAGGTCAGAATTACCAGAGAAGAAAAGAATGTAATAAATAGAAGGTCAAAAGTACGAGGAAAAGGAAGGAACAAAATAAAAAGAGGGAGGACCCTTTGGGGAGTACAAAAAGGGTCCACAAGTAAAAAAACAAAAAATAAAAATATGAAAGTAAAAAAATCCAAAGTCTGAAAAACAAAATCTGTGGGCAAAAGGTCAAAAGATAAAAAAATAGCTGAAGTACAAAAAGGGTCGAAAAGTACCCAAAATAAAAATACGGAAGTATGTAAAGAACACAGAAAGTACCAAAAAATGTCAGAGAAAAAAATATTGATAAAAATCCAAGGAAAAGAGATGTAAAACAAAGAAAGATTTCATAAAAAGACTTCTTAAAATGACGTGATCGAAGACAAAGAAGGGAACCAACGGGAGACTGAAGGAGGGATGATGAGGGTGAAGGAAGAAGAATAAGAGGAGAAGGGAAGATGTATCCGAAAGTAAAACGAAAATGAGAAAAAACATTCTGACAGATTCGGGTTGTCCTGGGACGGCCACAAGGAGGAAGTACTTAAGAGATGAACTTCCCCTTGGCAGACAGTTTACAGAAGCTTAGTGGAGTATCCTGTGGGGCGACTTCCGGCAGTCGATGGAGAGCGATTTTTCCAACTCAACCTCAGACTGGGAAACTTGCCAAGGTTATAGAGAGAAGGAACAGACATACAAATATTTGGTGGTTATGGTCTAGAGGGTTGAGAGCTGCAACAGGTTATTCAAGGATGGAATTTGGGTACTTTTTCTTTTCTTATGATATTAATTTTTTTTTTCAAATTTTTCTGAACAATTTTTGAGCACTTTTTATTGAAATGTTTAGAAAATTTATTGGTGTTTTTGTTTCTATTTTTATTTATAATTTTCTAATTTTTATTTTGATCGAAATATTTTTGCAAATCACTTGCGATGAAAATATTTTTGAAAATTGTTTCAATTTTTTGTAATATCGATATTTTGTATATAATCGATATTTAATTAATCGAATTATGCAATCGATTAAATTAATCGACGATTTTGACCCTAAATCGAGTGGTTTTCAAGACAACTATTCGGCTAAACCTGAAATCCTGAATACATAAGGAGGAAGGATTCAATTGTGAAGCTGGAGGACGAAGATCTAAATCCGGAATAAGAGATGGAGGAGAGAAGAGAGAGTGAAGACGTTGGAGAATGGAACACTCAAAGGGAGCTCTTAGCAGGACGCACACACATTAGCAAATGAGAAACTATTTGATGCATTAGTCGGAAGTGGGAGGGAGATAGAGAGAGATAGAACGACAGTGATGAAATAAAGGGAAGGACGAAGGACTCGAAGAGCTCTCGACGTTGCAGGGAAATTGTCAGAGGAAGATGTGGAGGAGAACAGGAGAAGGAAAGGAGAGAAACTAGCTCAAAGCAAAGAGTATTGAGGTAGTTTGTAGCACTCAAAGCCACACTCATACTCACACACACATATAGACGCACACACCCACACTCATCTGCACTCTCACCTGCACTCATACATCTGCAGCACTTTGGCTTCGTCACGACGTTGCAAGGATCTGGTCTTTATTGAAGCACCTGTAAATATGTTCGAGTCTTGTCCTTATCTGCATTCTAAAATCTTCTCTCCATCTTTCTCTCAACCTACCTCGCTCACTTACTCTTTCTCACTATCTCACTCAAACTGCATCTCTCTTTATCTCATAGTCTCTCTATTGCCCTCTCTATCTCTCTTTTGGCCCTCTCTCTCGCCACCTTCTTTGAATTATTTAGTGACTTTGATGTATCAAATATTTCTGCGGTTTTCAAGCTCGGCACGAACCGACCAAGCAACCGTCTGTCCGTCAGTCCAACCTCCCCTGATAGACATATTGACTATTTCTGCCTTCATTTATTCAATGTTGAGAATTCTCTATGGAGATGCTTCCGTAGTGAAGGACATTAGTTGAAGGACCTCCCACGAACGACCTCAAACGAAGGAAATCAGATGAAGGACGTCGACTAAAGGACATTAGTTGGCTATAATCACGAGGTCGGGGAATTTATCGAGATTCGGTTTAAGTGGGGGCAGAGGAGAAGATTTCACTATTTATTATTGACTTGAGTGAAATCATGGGATATATTGAATAAGAGAAATTCCATCGAGATGCCATGTGGGATTATCTTCAAAACTCTTGATTACAGAAATTATTAAAAATTCCGAGGAAGGATTTAATCTTCATAATAATAATAAAAATATTAAAAATCAACATTAAGAAATTTTCATATTAAAAATTGTTGTTGATTTTTTAATTTTTTATTAATTTCATTATTTCATATTATTCATCATATCATCATAAACTAAAGTAACTCTGTTGAATATCGAGAAATTTTATGTTTTATTATTTCGGATTTAAAATTAATTTTCAATTAAAGTTTTAGAAATACACATTTTTATTATCTTTTTTTTGTTCTCAAATTTTTCTTAAATTTTTGTTTTCATTAAAAAAATAATTTATGATTTAAAAAAAAGATTAAATAAAATATTTATATATATTAAAATTTATAACTAAGTTTAAAATTTACTGTTCGGATTATTTTCATTACTAATAATTATTTATTAACAACACCACCGATCATTGATTATCAATATTCACCAATATCATCCTTTCTTGGTCATCATCACCATCCCAATAGTGAGCACTTTTCCCCCCCACCTGGTCATCCCGATTTGCCCGAATGGTAACCTTAATCAGGGCATTTTGCGGTTTCCACTCTCTGCGCATCGTTGACGAAGACACGCCCCACCGTTGCCGAGGCCATGTCGAGCGGCGTGTCAGTGCTTACTAGGATATTATCTCGATTGCTGTGGGTCGTAGACGGTCGGAATTCGACTGGTGAATAACGCATGAGCAGCAGCAGCGGTAGAAAGAAAAATCAACAGAAACGAGAAGGAGCAGAAGCAGAGGTCAACAAAAGCAGATGGAGAACAGGAACAAGGAAAGTAAGAGGAACGAAAGCAACAACAAATTGAGGAAGAGGAACAAAAGCTACATGAAGAAAACCAACAAAAACAAAAGCAATAATACGAAGAATTACAACAACAACCCATGCAACAAATGTTAACATGGAGTGAAAAAAACCAGGATGATACCACAAAAAAAAACCCATCCTCTGGTCATGTACTTAGCCTAGCTTTAGTTAGGTTAGCTTAGGTTAAAGTGGCTGGGTTCGGTCGGGTTCGGGTCGTGTTTGGGTTAACGTTACATTACGTTATACGTTACGGGATGGTTACGTTAGCCGACGACTCGAACGCAATGTGCGACGAGATAACGAGCGAATGCCAACAAGTATTGCATACAAATAGATTACATATCGACAGAGGGGAGAGAGAGGGATGGAGATGGAGGTAGGTAAGAAGAGAGGAAGATGGAGGAAATGAAGAAGATGAAGGAAGAGAAAGAGGGGTAGATGGAAAAGGGAGGGAATGTTGTGAAAGAAAGACAGACAATCATTCAGACCGAGGGATAGAAAAGAAAATCAAGCCAAAAGTCAAGAGCTGGACATGAGATGCCATCGCAGTGGATTTCGAACCGAGGGACACGACTTGGAAGAGAGGGGAGGAAGGATAAGAGGGACAGAGAGAGAGAGAATATGAGGAACCGTGGATCAGAAGATCCATGACTAAGGAGGAACAGAGAAAAATAATCCATGATTCAGAAGAGTAGGAATCCGAGTGGAGAAGGAATTGTAGATGGAATGATAGAAGGAAGGAACAAATGAAGGAAGGTCCATCGACAAAGCGAAAAGATCGGATCGAGAGAGAGAGAGAGAAAGAGACATGAATAATGTGCGGATGAGATGGAGAAGAAGGGTGAAGGAGGAGAAGAAGGAGATCAGGAAAGCAAAATAAATGCGCACACGAAATGTCGTAAAATACAAGAATTGGCAATAATTTTATTTGCGCTCTGGTTTCCTCATTTTACGGTCGAATCGTGGTCGTTCCCTCTCAATCTCTACTCTGTTGTCTCTCTCTCTCTCTCTATCTATAACTCTCGCGCACCCCTTTCATCGTTCTCTTCCTCAACCCCTCTCTCTCTCCTAAATTTTAAGATTATTTTAAGCTAACATTGTGTGCGTTTTGTTGTTACTCTTGTTTTTATTGTTGTTATTGTTGTTGCTATTGAACATGTCATTTCTCTTCTTCTTTTCTTTCTAGTTTTTTCTTACTACTTTGAGTGTTTAAGAGAATTCTATTTTTTATTGATTTTTAAAATCCCGATTTCGAACCCAAAGTTCATGTCGAAGGGAATCAAATGTTAACTTGTACAAATAAAAATGACTTACATACATGAGCGTTTGTGTGAGTGGATAAATTGTTGTTGTTGTTGTAAAGACTGGTCAACAGCACCGACGACGGATGGACAGGCGGACAGACAGATGGACAGACAGCTGGACAGACAAATGGCCAGCTCGCTTCAGACACTCAAAAGAGCCGGAGGACGAAATCCATGAACGATGTTACATGAGTTCTTTTTTGTTGTACCTTTTCTTCTATTTTTCTCTCCTACTCTTTCCTTCTCTCTCTCTTTATTTATAAGCCCAGTTGTATTAGAGGTATTAGAGCGAGACGGATTGTGAGGTATTTCAATTTTAAGCTGAATAATAAATGGCGAATTATGTTAAGTGGGTTAGTGAAACGTTTCCCCCAGACTCCGTATGGTTTACCAACTTCTTTTTCTAGGAATTATTCTCCCCCTCTTTATCTTTCTCCCTTTCTCTTCGGTGCCCTTTCTAATGCTGTCTCGTTCTACCCCGATTTTCAGCAATTTTCTTTTCAAATTGTGGGAAAATATAAAAAGGTTGTGGTCAAAGTGATGAAAGGGTGAGCGAAATGGAGAGATGGTGGGAAGGAGAGAGTGAACCAGAGAGAAGATGAGTTAACTAAAGGAAAGAAGCGATTGACCAAATCTGTTCTTCCATGGAGTCTGGGAGCCTCCAGACGAACCAAGTGGAACCATTAAAGTCAGGAGATGGAGGCAGGAGTCATGAATGTCGAAAAATAAAAGAAGTGAAGTGATTCCAGCGGTAAAGGGAATTCCCCCTGACCCTTAGTTTTTTTAGCGATGGACCATGGTGATGTAATGGTGTCCTATGGTGGTTCTAAATTTAGCCCAAGTGTTTTTGAATGCGGTCGAGTCAGGTGGAAGGAGAAAATTGAGATAAGGAGAGGAGGACTATGGAAATAATGATGATTAAGATGGAAACAATAATAGAAAGGGTGATGTTGTTGAATAGAGAAATTAGATGATAATGAATAGAGTGATGACAATGATACCTAATCATATTTTTAGCAAAATATTATCAAAAAAGATACTTCTGTCTGCAATAATATATTTTTTTAACTTTGAAAAGAAGTTCATTATTAATATTCACAAAAAAATCTGAAAAGATTCCGATTAATTTGTCAATACAATACTGAAAAAAAATAAATTATATTTTAAAAAAATTTAGTATTTGTAAAAAAATGTTGTAAAAAAAGTTATTGAATAAAAGTTTATGAAAAAAAAGGTTTTCATAAAAAAATTTGGTGAAAAAAATTTTAGATAAAAAATTAATTTTTTTAGTAAACAAAAGTAAAAAAAAAATATAATAATAAAAAAAATGTTATAAAAAAAGTATTTAAGTACAACATAATTAAAGGAATATATTTCGTTAATTTTAGGCCCCTAATTCTAAATCTAGTTCATTTTTTTCATTTCGATCTAGTAATATATTGCTTTCTCGATCAAGCACAGTTTTTTCTATCTTTGCCACCATCTGTTTCTCGGTCCTACTTTCTGTTTTAATATTTCACACTTTTTGCTTTTAGTTTCCCTCTCTAGTTCCCCTTCTCTCCCCCTATACTTCTTCCGCCTTCGCTTTATCCTATTTCCATCTCAAACTGCATCTCGACCACATCCTCAATTGGTTCCTTCGGCCCATTACCCATATTTCTAATATTCCAAACCCACAGACACTTCATTTACCGTCCGCCATCTCTTTCATTCACGCCCCTCTCTTTCTTTCATTCACCTCTCCCTATCACACACTCACTCCTCCTCTCACTCTCACCACCGACTACATCTGGCATCCCTTTCGCTCTCCCCCTCGACCACGGTTCCTTGGAAAATTCACTTTGAGCAAGAATTTCAAATGTAATTTGAGGTTATGGAGAAAATGAAAGAACGATTGAATGCCATTTCGAGGTGCATTTGTATGAGTGTAAGCGTGTTCATGTGTGCATAGTGGTGTTAGTGTAAAGCATGAGTGGGAGAAGACATTTGTGTGTGAGTTTCTCCGAATAATCCTATGTGGGTTTCTGTGGATCTTGCGTCCAAGTGTGCGTGCGGCTGGCTGCCAATCAACGTCTGTGTGTGTGTGAATGGATGTTTACATATATAGTTGCAGCATGTGGATTTTTCTTCTTTACTTCATCTCCGTCTGTCCTTTTCCTATGTCTTCCTTTATATTGCATTTTTATCCAGTTCCTTTCATTCATTTCTACTTCAAATCATATTTTTATTGTTCTATTTTTTCTTGTTATAATTTTATTGTTTTGTTTTTGTTATTGAAGACTGTAATTATATCTTTGTATTTGTTTTTCGTAATTGTTGTTGGTATTTAATTTTTTTTATAATTTTTTTAATTGTTGACAGAAAATGTGTTATATTATTTTTTTATTATTCTTGTTTGCAAATTCTTTTTAAAAATGTTTTTTTGTTTTTCTTTTCATTATTTTAAATTTGTTTTTTGTTATTGCTGTGTTCAAAGTTTTTGTGATTACAATTTATTTTTATTTTAATTCTTGTTCTTTGCATAACATTCCATTCTCAACCATCTAATTCTTGTTAAATTTACTTTCCTCAATTTCTCTTCATTTCCCTTCGTTTCCTTTCTTCTCCTCCCCCTCTCTCATCCTTCTCTAATTGTTGTTCTCTTCCTGCTCGCTTTCGCATAAAAGCACAAGAAATTGTGAATTTAGCAAATTTTCGCAATTTACTTGAGAGTAAATTTTCGAAATTTATATTTGGTTTTTGCGGTTCATCTTTTCAATTTCTCGCCTATTACTGTCTCTACCTCGTTCATTCCCTTTGATGATGGAGTTTTTGAAGAAGACAGGGGGAGCAAAGAAATAGGGAGGGAGGGAGGCAGATAGAAAAAGGGAGAGAGAGAGATAGAGGAATAGAACTCGTGTCTTTGGCGAAACAGCATTTTGTGGTTTCGCAATTGAAGTTGAAGTGTGAAGTGTAGCATGTGATTTTCAATTACTAGGGGTGAATGAAAGAGAGGGCGATAGAGTGTTGGACAAGGAGGGCGATAGATAGTGAGACAAAGAGGGCGATAGAGTGGGATCAGCTAGGAAAACAAATAGTGAGGATGAGGAATGAAAATATGGAGACTGAGACTGATTTGGAATGAAAAGGTGGGGATTGAGAAGATGCTATGGATATGGAATGAAAAGATGGTGAATGATAAGGATTAGAAATACTATATGGGAATCAAGAGGAGAGAAAAGGATGCATTGCCGCTGAAAAGAGAGGGAAGCACTTGGCAAGTGGCAGCCGAAGAGGTCGGTTGTGGCTCTCTGTGGTTTTTCGTTGTTGAAGGCTGTGGTGGCGGTCGAAACACGAGGGGTTTGAGATGTTTGGGGATTAAAGTTGAGGGATTCCAATTGAGGAGTTTGAGAGTTGAGAAGTTTAGGGTCCAAAGTTTAGTTTGTTGATAGTTCTTGGGTCGAGTCGTGGTTCATGTTGTGTGTTGGTTTGGAATAAAATATATGACAAAAAAAATGTGGTAATAAAAGAAAAGTTTGTGTTTAAAAATTAACCTTTTTTAAAAAAAAACTTGTATGGAAAACAAAAAAAAATTATTTTTATTTTACTTTTTTTTGTGAAAAAAATTATTGTATAAAAAAAAATATTTTTCTTAAAAACATATTATAAATAAAAATTGTTCGTGTTAGTGAAAAATCAATTTATTTATAAAAAAATTATATCATACATATATTTATATTGAAAAATGAATTTAATCAATATTAATTAACTATTACATTAAATATTATAAATAAACCAAATTCAATTTCATTCCATCACACTCCGAAATTCTCCAAGTTCATTGGCCTCCACATCCTGCATAGTTCATTCAACCCGGGTTGTCTCGAATTTTGATATTCGAGAATCCTTTCAAAGGAGTTGAAGTAAAGAAACCCAAACAATCAGAAAGAAAATAAGAAAATTAAACCTAAAATGAAAACTTTCGCAAAACCCTCGAGACCACAATTTCCTAATAATTATTATTTTCTCAAAGTAACAACAACGACGATAAGGGCAAGAAACTTACAAGCACATGCACATAATGGAATCAAAAATGCACAAATACATTCATCCCACACAGAAATCTCACACATAGAAATCTAACACATATAGAAATCCCACACACTTTAATTCAAGAGTTTCAAATACAAAAACCAACAGCTTCAACAATAGAAATAGAAAAACGAGGAGAGGAATGAGTGGATGGAGTGAGTGAGATGGAGAGAAATATCTAGAGAGAGGGCGATCGAGAAAGAAAGAGAGAAGGCGATGAAAGCAATAAACAAGTCTATGGAGTCCACGATGTCAGCCGAGAGACGGACGATCGGAGTCGAAGCGAACGTCTTTTCATTAAACTTCGTCCTCTTCAGCTTCTTGTTCTTCGTCTTTTTCGATTATTTCATTTTATTTTTATTTTTTTATTTTTCTTCTTCATCTTCCACTTCTTCATCATTTTCTTCTTCGTCGTCTTCACGTCCTCCTCCTCGTTTTCATCTTGAATTGTGTTCCATGGTGAACCGCAATTTCGTCTCAAAAACTCCGCAAACTCCAGAAGTGAGTAGAGAAAGAGCAATAGAAAGGAGTGAGAGAGGAAGTGTCAGAGTGAGACAAGGAGAGTGTGTGTGTGTGAGAAAGCGAGACGGAGCGATGGTCTTCGGCAACAATAGGCCGCCATCCGAAACCGGAACCGGAAATGCTGCTGCAGTTATTCAATGCATAACAAATATGCAAACATTTATTTACTTGTAGTTGAGGCGAACCGATGAAAGGCGAGAAAGAGTTGGAGAGAGGGGCGAGGAAGAGAGAGTGAAGGAGGGATAGACATAGAGAGAGAGAGAGAGAGTGGAGGAAGAAATAGAGTTGGTGGAGGAACAAGAGAGAGAGAGATGGAGAACGACAATAGAACTTTTCGCAATGTTCCGAAAATCTTTGAAGAGTTGCGGCTTCATGAGAAGGCCTTGGCGCCGTCCTCCTCCTTCCTCCCCCCGGCCACGCCCCCCACCCTAAGTCAAAGGCCTTTGTTTGCCGTCCGCAATGAAGCCAACTTCGCACTAGTCACACGCCTTCAAACCTCCGCCTCCGACTCCTTCGACTCTTTGTCCAGTGGAAGAGTTGAAAATTGTCCAAAAGTGAAATTAAGCAATTCGGAAATTTATTATTGAAGACAGACACAAATGTAAGAGACAGATAGAAGCAGAGAAAAATAGAGAGGGACAGATAGATAGATAGAAAGACAGACAGAGGAACAGACAAAAAGATAGCCAAACAGTCTATTATTTTATTGCCAAAATCATGACTCATGGCAGTGGCCAAATATGTATTTCCACCATTTGTATTGAATTTCGGCGCTTGCAAAGCTTTCACTGTGTGTGTATTTTGTGTGTTTGTCTATATCCATTTCTCTTTCTCTCGCTCTCTCCCTTTTTCCGTTGAAATCCTTTTCTCTTTTTGGCTATCGCTATTTGCCGGCCGTTTTATATCTTTTTCAATTGATTTCCTATTTCTCTTTGTTCTTTGCCTCTTCCTCTCGCACACCCAATCTCTATTTCTGTAAGGTTAATATATCTCCCTCTCACTCTACTATCCCTTTCACTCTTTTTTTTTCTCTCTCACTCTGACTTTGTCGAACATCCAAATGTGCCAAGGTGCGAAAATATTCGATTCAATATTGGTTTGGCACAGATATCGATGGAAGAGCGTCAGGCAGAAAAATAAGAGTCGTAGAAAGAGAGAGAGAGAGAAATAGAGATAAAAAGAAAGTTCGATAATTCATTGTTTTAATTGTTTATTGTCTGCATTACAAAGTGTTAGCCGAGTTCATTGTGAGTGGGCCATTTATTTTCCAACGAAGAATTTTGGCCAATGGCCAAATGTATCTGGCTCTACCTCATTTTAGTTCTATCTTCCTCTATCTCTCTCTGCAGTTTTTTATTTACTTCTTCTTAAATAGCCTCCTTATGATAGGAGATTATATCAGAAAGCAGATCTGCTTTTCAACTTTTTAAACACTTCTCTCTGGACTGACCAAAGCCTGCCTCAAGTCTGTCTAAAACTCCTCTTAATCTCTCTTTCACTCACTCTGCTCTGTTTTTCTTACCCACTATTTCCATCTACCTCTCTCGATAAGAGACAAGACTAACAAGGAAGCAGAACAGCAACATTGACAACCTCATCAATGGTATGCGACACATGTCGTTGTCAGCAGCAACAATCAGAAGCAGAAACAACATCATCAGAAGACGAAACATCATCATCAGCAACAAGGACAACAACAATATCAACACCAGCAACAATAGTAACAACAACAACAATCACACCATTCGACACCTTGGCACCAAATCAAAAGATAACGAACTCCAAACGATTTCATTTCTGACCAAACAATGGCTGTTCGTGTCCACTTGATCGTCCAGTTTATCCATCTTCTCTTTCTCCTTCTCCTCCTCCTTCCCATCATCGACCTTCTCGTCTTTCTCTCCTCTTGACCTCCTCATTCTGGAGCTCATTCTCCTCCTCCCTTTCTCCTCATTTCATCCCTTCTCGTCTTGCAGAATCTCGTTTCGGCATCACAATCAACTGATGGCAGATAACTCGAGATTCTCCAGGCTTTCATCTGCAGCTTTCGATGGGGGGTTCCTTCGGCAGGGTTTCGTTGGAGTCTGGACTTCTCGCATGGTCAGTCTGAAATACATGTCCATCCTGAGATTTTCAACTGGTCAGCTTGGACTTCTCACATGTCCACCAGTGGATCATGGATGTGAAACTCTGGCAACATTCGGTCTATCCAAATGTCTGTATTTCTTTCGGTCTCTCATTCTATCGGTCTATCTTTCTCTCTGCATCTCTGTTCCTCGTGCCTTCTGTCAATCGTTTCTGTTTGTTCTTCGTCTCGTCTTCTTGGTGTCTCTATATTTTCGTCTCTCATTCATTCTTGTTCCAACTCACTCCGTCTTTGTCTCTTCCCCTTCCGACTTTTTAAAAATTCGTCTCCCTACAGAAGACTCCAGTTTCCACTCGATTTCAACTGGTTTTTTCCAACTCTTTCTCTATTGTTTCTCTCTCTTTCCCTCTATATCTTTTTCTACCAAAAGCTTTTCCTATCAAATCCTTCTCATATCAAAGCCTTCTCATATCCAATCCCTCTCTTTGGAGTTTCGAACTCGAGACCTCCCCCACCAGCCACGCCCCCTTTTACCCCTCTTAGTCCAGCAGCAAGTGAAGTTGGTTCGTTTGATCCTGGTTTTATCGATGTACTGGACTCGTATCATCCTGGCGAATGTGGTTCTTGGTTCATATAAATGTTGTTGTTGTTACTCGTGTGGTTTTTGTTATTTTTGTTGTCATCACTGGTGCAAGTGTTTTTGTTACCATCAATGTGGTTCCCACCATTTTCATCATTGTTGTTATTCTTCATTTCATGGTTGTCGTTTGATCACCTCATGGTTGTTATTGTTCTTTGTCCACCTCATTGTTGTTGTTGTAATTCACTTATTGTTGTTCTTGTTATTCACGTCATGGTTGTAATTGTTGCTATTGCTATCTCTGTCCCATGCTACATTCTCGACCAAAGTGAGTGAGAGGGAAGGATGAACAAGGGAGAGAGTGAGGGAGAGAGAGAGAGAGATAGACTTACTTTTGATCTAAAATCTCTCCCTCTCTCTCCTTTCTCTCCTGCTGGATGGAGCCTTTCCATATTCTCTCTCCCACTCATGCGATGCCACTTGATTCTCGCGTGAGATGTCTCTCAAATTTCGATTGGACAATGTTGTTGTTGAAGGTGTTAGGATGGAGTTTGTCAATGTTGTTGTAGTTATTATTGTTATAGTAGTCATTCTTGTCATACCTGTTGTTGTAATAATTGTTGTTATATAAGTTGTTGTTGTTGTCATAGTTGTTATTGCCATTGTCCAAACTCCATTCCAAACGCGTTCCCGGAATCAATTCAGCATCAGCAAAACGAACGATTCGGCGACATCAACAACGACGTTTCCATCGTCATCGTTGTCTCCATCGTCGTCTGAGCAACCGACATCCCAACGACGCCGATCCACCGATGCCAATCCACCGATGAGTCCGGTCCGACGATGCCTCGTGGAATCCAGAGCCATCCATTATGTTGACCACGCTGCACGTACGTGACATTTTGTCAACTCAACTCCCAACGAGGACGACGACCGGTGAAGAGGGGGGAAGGGGAGGAAGACGAGGCGGAAATCACCGGAATTGGATGATGTTGAAGGCGATGATGATACGACGACTCGAGCAATGGTGATGGGAAGGAGGTGGAGATGGTGATGAGGATGGAGTTGAGGATGGTGATGAAGGTTAAGGATGGAGATGAGGATGGTGATAGTGAAGACGAAGAGGATGAAGTTTTGAGGATGAGGATGGTGAATCCTATGGTGATGGTAATGTTGATGGTGTTTCTCTTGCCGATGGTGACAATGACGCCGCTTTGGAGCACGTCACGTGTCGTCAGCGTCGCCATCGCCGTCATCGTCATCGATGCACATACGTACCGATGTCTGCTATCCACGAATTTGAGCCGACGGTCGTCGAACGTCGAAAGAAGATCCTCAATTTAACAAGTGAACGAGGGAAGGACCGAGTGAGTGAGAGAGATATAGTGGGTGAGTGAGAGAGAGAGATAGTAACTGAGCAAGGGAGATTGCGAGTAAGTGAGAAAGACAGTGAATGAGTTAGAAAGATAGCAAGTGAGTGAGATACAGTGTGTGTTGATGCGTGTGACTGAAAGAGGTCGAAAGGAAGTAGCTTTGAAATGGAGATTGAGTTGGAGGGAGTGAGAGATGGTGATGGGAGAGAGAGAAAGGAAAGCAGAAGGTAGTAATGAGATGGATAGACAGGGAAGGGAATGGAAAGTGTTGGAAGTAAATGGTATGAGGTGGAAGATGACAGAGGGAGACGAAAGAGGATAGAAGAACATGGAATGAAGTGGAAAGAGACGAAAGGAAGATGGTGTCAAAAACTTCGAAGAGAGCGAAACTCAACTGCCGAGAGCAGGAAGTTCAAGATACCATTCGACCTTCCTGCCTGGTCAACTGAGTCGGACGAGCCAGAGGAAGTCGTTGACATCGGCCTGGATGGCAGGAACCACCAGCCATACCAATCCTATGGGGATGGTGAGAGAAAGAATGAGACATAGAGAGAGAGAGTGAGATAGAGCGATGACTGCAGTGACTGACTGATTGAGTGAGTGTTGGCTGAGTGGCTGACAAAACGTTGCTGCCGGCGGAAGGTTCTAATTTGTCCCACGAGATTACGCATGCACTCGGAGTCACATTGCGGACACGTAGCGGATGCAGAAAGGATTTATAACGGACACATTGCGGATTTTTAGTGGTTCTATTGGGGATTTATAGAGAATTCGTAGAGGATTTCAAGAGAATTTTTTGTAGAATTTTAAAGGATTTATTGTGAAGTTATGAAGAATGTGAAGAAAATTATTATTTGATTTTTTAACGGATATTTAAAAAACTTATAATGAATTCATAGAGGAATAAGAGCCATAAGCGCGGTTTTAGTGAATTTATTGTGAATTTATGAAGAACATAACGGATATATTTTTTAGGATTAAAACAAACTGAAATCATTTGATTTCCACAGTTAAGAGTTAAAATTCAAGACGCAATCGCGTGAACCGTTCGGAATGCAATCTCGCTTTCTCTCACACGATCTTTTTCTTCCCTCAGATAGTAAATTTGTCGCACTCGCCTCGTCTCCAAGGCATCGAAATCCCTCCTGCAGTCTTGAACGAAGTCTGAAGTCTTCTCTCCTCATCATCCTTAGTTTCCTCTCATAGACCATTTATCCACCTTTCTTCTATCTGTCTGTCTATCTGTCTGTCTGTCTTTCTCTTCTCTCTACCGTTCACTCTATCTCTCCTCCTCTCAGCTCCATCGATGCTGCCATAAGCGCGAACGTGCCGAGCATAATAAATTTGATTTGGCGAAGTCTCGTCGTTCAAGGAATTCAAATGCTCGCCAAAGACGATCTGAAGGACGTGACAAACTCTGTGCATTTAGTGCATCTCTCTCATGGTCTCTCCCTCTCTCTCTGTCTCTCTCTGTCAACCTGTCTATGTGCTTGTAATTGCTTTACTGACAGACACATACACAGAGACATAGTTTTTGAGTGAATTCAAGAGACGACATTCGTCATCTTTGGTTTTCCAGATCAAACTTCTGATCAATCAATTGAGTTGAGTTGATTGAGTTGAGAGAGAGAACGTGTAGAAGAGATGGAAAGGGGGTGAAAATAGAAGAGAGAGGGAGATAAAAAAATGATTTAAAGTATAGGAAAAATATAAAGAAATGATATGGAAACCAATAATTGAATTGAAACTTTAATGAAATTTCTTGATCTCATGTGTCCTGCTGCAGCGATGAAAACTGAGTTCATTTACCTCATGTTAATGAACTAATAAATCAATAAACCAAGTCATCGTGATAAATACGATTAACTTGGATCAACATTTGGGTGAATGAACTCAATGGCGATTGATCGTCACCACAATTGTCATGATCATCCAATCATCCAATCACAATCATCAAGATAATCATAGAATGAAAGATCATCATGAAAATCAACATCATAACAACCATAAATATCATTAAAGTAACCATAATAATCGGCAT
Source organism: Coelopa frigida (assembly GCA_017309665.1). Classification (NCBI taxonomy): domain Eukaryota; kingdom Metazoa; phylum Arthropoda; class Insecta; order Diptera; family Coelopidae; genus Coelopa; species Coelopa frigida. Next base: position 1,752,178 of record CM029562.1, read on the forward strand.
AAACTTGACCACCAACATCATCAAAATCTTGAGCATCATCATCATAATAATCATTATTATCATCATAAACATCAATAAATCGCCGATCTCGAAGATTTGTCATCGTCGCCATATAAATTATCATTGCATCAAATCACGTGATGCTATCAACAACAACACACATACACGAGACAATATTATACACAAACACTAGTGTAATACGAATACACAGACACTTAAATACACTCATACACAAACACTAATAGAAACCATGGACATCTATCAAAGTTTATTGTTGCTGTTGTTGTCACCTGATGCCACTCCCACAGAAATCAGGACGATGAATCACGGAGCTAATGGGCTAAAGGGAGAGGAGAGACAACGATATAAAGAGACACGGAGAGAGAGGGAGATGGACATATGTAGCGGACATTGGCCATCTCGCATACATATGCCTAAGAGGAAACCTTGACAATCGTCTCCTCCACGCATTAAGTCCGAGAACTATTCCACTTGTCAATTAAGATTCACTTGACCTGCTTCAAGGACCAAGGGAAAAGGATGGGGAGATACCAGAGAGAGGAGGAGAGTGAGAAAGAGAGAGGTGGAGAGTGACAAAGAGAGAAGCGAGACTGTTACATTGAAGAGGTGGGAAAATTAACTGAAATGAACCTAAGGGGACGTCTATGAAGAGGAGAGAACTTTGAGAGCAAACGAAGTGAACAGAAGAGATGTGCGAGGAGATGTGAGAAGAGGGAGAGAGAAGAGAAAGAGACAGACGAGAACATGAAACTAAAGAGATGACCGTGATGATGTCGAATGTGATAATGATGAAGTTACTAGAGAAGTTGGTGATGGATATGAAAACAATGATGAAAATATTTGAAACGATCATGAAAATGTTGGAAATCATGACTATAAGCTTGAAAATAATGACGATCTAATTGGAAAAGATGACAAACATATTGGAAATGAAGATGTTGATGTTGCAAAGATAGATGAAAAGTACAAAACCATCAACAACACCAATCTGGAGAACAAGGACATTAACAAGAACGATAACTCGAAGGAAAGCCAGAACAATGAGACAGATGCAAAGACGACGACGAGATGGATGGGACTGGGAGACAAATGGATGAAGACCAGAGAGAAGGAAAGGCCGAAGAAGGAATACCAAGTGAGAGAGAAAGATGGAGTGCAAGACGACGACCATCTGCCATGGACATCGTAAATCAGTGGCCGACGTGGACAGAGGACAAAAAGGGAGACGAGGAGAAAATGAAGATGAGGACGAAATGAAACAAAGATGAAGACGAGGACGAAGACTCAAGAGAAACCGAAGCGAATGTAATTTAAAGTCCTTCGAAGGCAACGTAATGTGAGGTAATGCCCGGCGACGTAACGTAACGTAAGCCGGTGTAATGTTCGTGATACAACACAGCTTGTTGCTGTCGCTCTCACACACAAAACTCTCCATCTCTCTCGCTTTAGGTGTGTCTTTGATTCGCATTTCTATCTCCAGCTCTGTCTTTCATCTTCATCTCTCTCTCTCTTTCATCTTCATCTCTCTCTGTCTTTCATTCCCATGTCTCTCTGTCTCTGGCCATCTCTCAAGAGGCGGATTTCACGTGTTTTCTCTCGACCTTCTCGTCCTGGTCTTTCGTCCTTTCACGGTATTCTATCTCTGTCTCCTTCTATGCCCTCCTAAATCATGTTCTCCTTCATCGTTCTCTTTCTCACGAACTCCTTCACTCTGTCTCTTTCCCTCAACACCGCTGTCATCAATTGCCGTTAAGTGCTTATCGCTGTTTAAAATCTTGATTTATCAAGACATATAATTTAATTTAATATACACATACATATATAGACATACTTGTATCAAGACATATGTTCATATATAAAACATGTATGAAGATATATGTATGTGTATGAGCACATATACACGCATGGTTTTCCAATGAGAACCCGAAAATCCCAGAGGGAATGAAAGTGTAAATTAACACATGAATTATGCGATTGCGAAGCGGACAGAGAGTCGACAACAGGGACATACAGGATACCTAATGAGAGACATAGAGAAGGAGAGGGATAAGAGGAATAACGAGAGAAAAGGAGAGATGGAAAGGGATGGTTGAAAAAAGTCGGGTTGTTTTGCAAAACGATCTGCTAAGTGGGCCGAAGTCTCCTGTAGCCGCAGAGAAAGAAAGAAAGATCGATGCGTCGTCCGGCAAATGGACAGATGGATGGATGAATGGATGGATGGACAGATGATGAGGAGGATGACACCGACACATTAATGAAGCAAGAGATGAAAGAGAGAGAAGGAGGAAGGAAGACTGAGGAAGAGGAGTTTAGACAGAGGACTGTGGAGACGCCTGGGGACGAAGGAAGAAGGATTTGGTTTCAGGGGACGATTGGGTTGGAGAACGGATGAAGACGAATCGAAGGCGCCTGAGGATGGGAGAGAGAAACAGAAGGAAATGAGAATGAGAAGATGAGGATGAACGTTTGGCCCCCGGGTCCCAAAGCTTTAACGACAGACAGACAGAGAGATAGACACATGAGTTGAAGAGAATGATGATTGGACTAAATCTGATGGATGAAGATGTCGCCTCGGGTGCCAGAGAGAGAGAGGATGTCGTGAGCAAAAGGGATGGTGGGAACATGGAAACAGATTGATGAAGTGATGGAGTGCACAACTGGACTTGATGAGGTAGTTGGGATCATGTTGAGTAGAAATAATTATTTTAATGAAGATAAAGATCTGAAACCTAAATTGAGCTTTCGATTAGTAGATGCGAATATATATTAATTGATTAATTTTTTTAATGAATATCGTTCGAAAAATTTACAAACTTAAAAAATAATTAACCATATTCATTCAATTATAATTATAATTAAATTTAAAATTATTATTAAATACAAATTTATAAGAAAGATAACAAAAAAAAAATTAAATATATAAAGAGAAAAATAGTAAATGTCGACCCAACGCTCTATAAATATCTCATTATTTTTCCCTCGTCGATATTTACTATTACATCAATCAATATTCTAAATAAACCATTGTATTCTACAAAATCTATCAATCAATCTCGCTCTACCTATGTTTTTAAAATTTATCTCTATCTTCCTTGATTCCCTCTCTTCAATAAATAACTCCATCTCTCTCCATCTATTTCTTACTTTTCAATATATTCCCTTCAAAACATTTCTCCTCCAATATATCAGATATCTTTTCGCGAAATAAGTTCTTATTTGTAATGAAATTTTCTCACTCTCGTATTATCTTCGAGTGAAAAGTGAAGTTCAACGTGGACTACAAATATACATACACGTATATTGATTGCTTGTATTTGTAAGTATTTATTTATGTATGTTTGTTATACGGAAATATATGTGATATATGGTGATATATTTCTTTATGTGATTTTACGGTATAAATGAACTGTGTGTTTTTTTTCTCACTTTTCTCGCTCCTTTTCTCTCTACCAAGTAAAAGTAAAAATCTCCAACTCTCTCCCCACATCCCTTTCTCTCATGTCTCTCGTTGCTCGTGTTTTTCATGTTATTTTTCCTCCTCCTTCTCTTCCTTCTTCGCTTTCTCCTCGTCCTACAGTCTGGAAACATGGCTGAGGCTTCGGACTAAGCCACGAAAATAAGAGTCAATAAATTTTCCACGACTGGTGGAGACTGAGGGAGAGAGAGAGAGAGAAAGAGGATTGTAGATCGACAGAGTGCGAAAAGGGAGAGGAGAAAGCGAGAGGAGAGAACGGGTCGAGAGAGACAGAAATGTCGCAGCCGGATTTACAGTGGATACGCGAACAGATTCCGGTCACAACGCAATTTCGCTAATCACTTCCATGACGTGAAACGACGACGAGGTGAAGGATGAAGGGGGGGGATTGATGAAGAGCAGCAGGAGGAGGATGAGTGGAAAGAAGGATGATATGAAGGAGGTTGAGTTGGATGAGGTCGATGGTGATAATAACAATGAGGACAATATACTTGATAATGGCTATGATGGTAATGATGGCCAGGAGAATAAAGTCCTGAAGAACGAGTTGACGATGCTGAAGATGAAAGTGACACGATAATGAAGAAATGAAGAGAAGATAATGAGGATTCGACAATCGATGATGAGGTTGAGACAAATTATGTCGAAAACTTTGAGAACAATGAGATTGAAGACTAAACCTCATCATCTTGACGATGATCATGATGAGATCAATAAGTTCATGGTCGATGACGTTGGCCCCTAAAATTAGGATGGTGAGGACGAAGGTGATGATGAGGTCTTGCGTGTGGTAGAAGGTTTATTTTTTGGTCCCACCATCCCAGTATTTTCTCATCCAACCCTTCATCCTTTTGGTTCCTACCTTCTTCCATCTGTCCCTCCATCTCTTGTTTTGTCTGTTGTTTTGTTGCCTCGTTTTTCTTTCTCCAAAATACTTCATGGCCGGACCCATCAATTCGTCGCTAATCCTTCGGCTGAGTCAATCTTCATTGCAGTGGAAATTGAGTGTCAGACAGCGAGCGGCATGTGATAAATTCTTCTATATCCATTTCTATCTCACTCACGCACATTTACTTTCCTTTTCACACACCTTCATTGTTGGGATTGCTCGCATTTGGGGTTATTGTTTTGGGGTTTTTGGTTTGGGGTCTTTTCTTGCTTGAAGGATTTTTGTATAGACTTCGTTGCCTAATGTATTTTTTGTATTGGTGTTTTGTTGAAGTAACTTTTTTTTACGTTTTGATGAAAAATATGGGTCAAAGTTTCGATTTCAAGTTTGAGTCCGACGGTCAAGACGGCGCAACTTTTTAAGTGAAAGAGAGATAGAAAACTGGATGAGGAAGTGTGAAATATAGAGGAAAAGAAAGATAAGAGAACGAGTTGGAGAGAGAAAGACTACAATAGTGAGTGATGGAGAGATAGAGTTGATTATATGTGTGTGAAAGAGCAGAAAATTCATTCGCATGTTGCGGTTTTCGACGATGTCTAAGGAAACGACATGAGAAACGAGAACTGGAAGGAAACAAGTGAAGGATGAAGACGAAGAGAAAGAGCAAGAATAGGGTGGTAGAGAGGAGAGCTGGTGTAAGCAAAAGAGTGAGGGAGAGAGAGTGTGAAGTCGAGAGAGAGAGCGAATGAAAGCACAAATGGCGCTGGACAGACATGCGATGTGTCAAAGGAAATATTATGAATGGATTCCAGGTGTAAATCCAGAGAGCTTAGCGTGTATCGGGCTAAGGAAATGATAACAAAAACACCAACAACAAAAGATATTCATATATTTACCTCCGAAAAAGAAGAAGAAGAAGAGCATGTGAATGAACTCTTTGATGCTTTTATTCAATAGAAACGAAGTGAATGCAATTAGTTGACCTGATTCGTGGATCAAAGAGAGAAAGAAGGAAGAGACAGAGGTGTGGAAAGAGGGAGGGAAAGGGGGATGATAGAGAGAACGATAGAGGGAGGAGAAAAGAAAGAAAGAGGCAGGGAAAGAGAGAAAAAATATGGTGAAATGGGGTGAGAGCGAGACAGGTATTGACCCAGTGGAGACGCCTTATTTGGCGGAGTCGTTCGTAGCAATTAAGGTCGACGTTTAGACATCTGTACATGGCGTTCAGTGAGAAATGAAAAGCGAAAGTCAACCAAAAACTTTTTCGACATTGATTTTTATTTATTTTTAATCCTTGTTATTTAGTTTGTCTTCCTTTAGGTTTTGTTTTTATATGTATTTATTTAAATTCCAATTTATTTAGTTTTGTTTTATTTATTTCTTTTTTAGATGATACCAAATCTTAATCTTCGGATTTTATATTATTTTTAAATTTCCACAATATTTTTTAATTGCATAAATTTCTCTTTATATTAATTTTATGAAATCTTAGTAATGAAACCCTTCAAAAGCAAAACACAAAAAATTATTTCCAAATCACATTAAGTTATAACGGAAAGAACTCCTAGATTAAATTCTAACTAATTAAAAAAAAACCTATTAATAAATCCATAAAATAATGAACTCCTAAATTGACCAACTATTGTCATTACATCCAATTAATGTTGATGCGACCATAGACTCTAATAAGCCATATTATTATCAAAAATGGCCATCTTCCAAAAGATTTGACCCCTATAATATTTTGTTGTAATTGTGTTTTTTTCTTGTGTTATATTTATTAGTTTATTTTTTTGTTTATTTATTTTTTTTTATTTTTTTTGTAATTTGCTATTGTTATTTTTCGGTGATTGTTTTTATTCGATGAAACACGCATAAAAACCTTCCAGTTATATTTTCTAGCTAATGATACTGATATCCTTGCTTACCATAATAAACACGATATCTTTCCCCCAAACTACATACAAACATTATTACATGTTCACGAATATGTTCACGAAAATATACATACATGTTAATATATATGTGTGGGTGCACATATATTAATAGAAGGTCGTTAGAGCATATCAATAACATTAGGTGGTTGATATTATTTGTGATTTGTGGATTATAATCCAATTAATTTGTATGATGGTGAAGGAATGGAGCGAGCTAGGAGCTTTTAGGGATTCAGTACAGTAGGGGATAATCGATTGGGACAAAAAAAGTAAAATTGGTTGAATTATTGAAAAATATTTTCCTATTAATACATTTTACAATTATTATTATTATTTATAATATATCAATACCAATATGAAGAACTAAAATTTCGAAAAAATATTACAAAGAAAATATTACACATCAAGTGCATAAATTCTTATATTGGCTCTAATTATAAAATAAAATCATTAACCAGAACTTCCAAATAACATCCTCAAATTATTCCACTACAATTACCAAAAAATTAAGTAATTTTGATTCTGAAAATTTCCTTGTACCATCATCATTATATTAAATTCGAAACTGCATTACAGCACAAAAAAAAGTAAGATTTGCCAAAGACCCATTATCTCTATGGAGTGTGAGAGGGAGGTGTAGACGAAGAGAGAGGTAGCGTGATTTTCTGCTGCAACAAACAAGGTTCATGTAATGACCAGAGGTTCCATTCTGCTCCCATCCTTTCAAGCTCCATCGCTGTTGATGTCCGTCCATTCTTCTATTTGCTTGTCTGTATTTTACCTTCGTCTGTCTGTCTGTCCATCCGTCCGTCCGTCCGTTTGTCTGTTCAACTGTCTGTCCTTCCGTCTGTCTGTCTATCTGCTTGTCCAGCTGTTCGCCCTGCTTTGCTACCGTCTGAACTTCTTTCCTTCTGCCCTCTTATTTGGTATGACTTCTCCTCCCAAACGTGCATCTCTCCTCCCTCCATCCCCCCTCCTTTCTCACCATCCCTCCTTCTGTCCGTCCGTCCCTTGGTCCATCCATCTGTCCATCGTTCGTTTCAGCATGATTAAAGTGTTGTGAAATGCCAAAGGATATTTAGTTAATTAATGGGCGGTACAGTGGTGGGCAACCGGAGGTGCCTCAAACACCGCCCTTTAAACGGTAGTCATGTTGTTGTTGTTGTTATTATTCGCCTCCCTCTGTTTCCCCCCCCCCCTTTGGTTTTTTCATGTTTGCTCTTTGTTTTTGGTTTTCACATTATTTGTTTTTGATTGGATTCGCGATGCTCAGGAGGTTCCTTTGTGAAGGGTTTTTAAAATTTTCCATCATCCTCCTCCTCCTGCTCGGTAACTGAGTTATGTTTTTGTTGTACTATTGTTGTTGTTATTGTGGTTTTTTGTTGGTTCCCCTGTTTATTGACCACGTTAGCCAGATGCGAAGATAATGATGTCGAGGTCGAGGAGGTCTCTCCTTCTTCTTCTCATTTACCCTTCATCTCTCAATGAGTTTCTCTTTGTTAGAGGTTGGTGAAGGGCCTTCGTTTAAATCGGAGCAACAGCTTGTGATTTGGGTACTGATTGTTACTGTTGTACTAAGTGATGTTGTTTTTGTTAATTTAGTAATTATTGTCGGCCGCGAGTTTGAGGCTTAAGGTGGAAAAATTAAAATGCAATTAGACGCGATTCTGAAATTAAAAATATCTGAATAAATGCGCGGGTTCACTTTCGGACTTCTCCTGCTCGTAATCATCTCTATCCTCTTATAATTTTACTTTGTACTCTTTTCTTTTCTCCTCTTCTCTTTCTCTTTCAGCTCTTCTCGTTTCCTCTGGAGTCTCATTTGGACTCAAAGGATTCATTATTAAAATTGCATTAGGTGAATGGAGGAAAATGTAATCAAAATTTCTTGGTTAGAGAAGATTAGGGATATATTTAAGAAAATTCAATGTTTGATAAAAATAGATGTATATAAAAAATATGTAAATATTCTTTATTTTATAAAGAGAAAAAAAAAATTAATTGGGTAGATATCCTGACAATATTAGGGAAATTTTATTATCAAAAAATGTAAAGACAAAAAAAAATAATACATAATAATGATATCGGTGAATATCGCAATGATGATTATGGTAATAGAGTCCATGACGAATATGATGTTTGGGGCTATTGCTGATGATGTTTCAGGTGTAACTGACGTTGGCATTGAAGGAACATAGTTTTTCTGGTAAAAAACGTTTGTTGTTTTTTAGTTGTTCAAACTTTGGCTTCAACTGCTGTTGTTATTGCTACAGTGATACTTATTGTTTTTGTTGTTATTGCTATAGTGATTCTTGCTTTATTTTTGTTGTATCCTCAACACATGAACATGATGTTGGATTTCGTTTGAAATTGAAAATTGTTTCACATGACAACACGAGAATTTCTGGACTTTTTTCTCGCTCTCTCTCTCTCTCTCTCTGACACTATTTCGTCTCTCTCGCTTACATTTTCTATAACTCGTGTTCACACTTTTATCCCTCTCATTCACACTTCCATTGCTTTCGTTCACATTTTCGTCTATCTAGTTCGCACTTATGTGTATCTCTCTCTCTCTCTCTTTCCCTTTAACAGCAAATTAAATACAAATGGAAATTTATGTCTACCACATATGATGTTGTTATTGTTATTGTTGTTATTGTCCTTGTTATTGCTATTATTGTTATTGTTTTTGTTTTTGAAATTATTGTCCTGCTCATGTTTTGTTATTTCTGGGATTGTATTTGTAGCAAAACAAATACACACATCTGTGTTTGTTGACTTTTCGACGAAGCTTATGGAGCGAAAGAGAATAGAGATAGAGAGAGAGAGGAAGATATAGAGCAATGAGGGAGAAGGTTGAGGCAATTTATTCCTGGTGGACAAAAGAAAATAAAATCGAATTTAAACCGCATGGTGGAATCTCTTTTCGCTTGGACAGTAAAGCGATATGGAAAAGCGAAAGTGAGGAAAACGAAGGATAGTGACAAAGAAAGAGGTTAGAAAAGGACTGAGCAATTTTTTGATGGAATTTTCGCAGACAAAGTTTGATGCATACAAAAGTTTAGCAGACAAAAATAAGAATTTATAATTTTAAAATTAATGAATATTAATTTTTATTCAAAAATAAAAATATGCAAAAATATAAAAAAATTACAAAAATATAAAAATTACAAAATATAAAAAATTACAAAAAAATTGTAGAATGATAAAATAATGAGAAAATAACTAAAAAAATTAAAATCTGATTTCTTCTGAATTTTCCAAAGATTTTATCTTTATTTTTTTTTTACTGAAAAAAAGGCTCAAAATCCTGGCAACCAGAATTTAAACACGCCATTTGCCCGGATGTCAATATCAGAAGCATGCACTTATCATTTGTCCTTGTCTATCATTTATTCTGTCTGTCTGTTCATGGACATGATACCCAAGACATGAAGAAACAGCACGTAGACATCAGAGATCAGGGCAGTGGAGACGACAACTGATGTATGAGATAGAGAGAGAGATAGGGAGAGAATGAGGAAGATAGAGAGAGAGAGACATATAGATAGAGCGATACAAGTAGAGATGTTTGTGGTTGCGAAGGATTCAAGCTGAGACTTTTTTCCCTTTTTCTCTGTGTCTCTGTTGAACTCTGTCTTTACCTCTGTTTCTTTCTCTATCTCTCTCGCACGATATGTCTCTCTATCTCTCTCTCACTATATATCTCTCTCTACCTCCCTGCCTCCCTCTGTCTTTTTGTAGAATTTGTAACCTTTGCATTCTACTCGAGGCACGATATATGAAGGACATGACATGTACATCGGAAATCCTCGCAATTTCTCTGGAAATTCCTAATTTTTAGTTTTCACAAAAGAGGGAGCGAGAGTGATCTGAAGAAGGAGGGAGTGAGAGAGGCGGATATAGTGAGGTAGAAGAGAACTAAATAATGTCCTTCCACCGGCAACAGCAGGATTTCACCTGCCTTGTCATCAAGGACGAAAGGACCTGCTTGCGACGAGGTCCTGCTCGACATCTGCTGCTTCGTAGTCGTCGTCCTCACTCGGTCTCTTTCTCTCTATCGACTTCTTTGTTCTTTGTGTTCGCATTTGCTGATGGTCTGTTGGTTGGTCTCTCTTTCATTCTATGTTTGTCTCTTTCTGTTGGTCTCATGGTCTGTCTTTCTGTTTCTCCCTCTACTCTCTTCCTGTCTCTCTGTACTCCCTTTCTGTCGCCCATTTTGGAGACAAGCTGGACCTCGTGCTCTCGACGGTATCAACTGCAATTTGCCAAATCACATGACCAGGTCAGTGCACACGACACGACACGAGACGAGAGGATGAAACGAGTCGAGGACCATGAGGGTGTAACAACAACAACAAAAATACTAACAACAATCACAAAAATAAAACTAACAACAATAAAAATACCAACAAATCAACAACAATTGAACATTCTTCCTACTCATATCCTTTTGTAGGAGATTCGAAAACGACTGAGAGTGAGCGAGCAAATCACAAGGAGGCGAGATATACAGAGAGAGTGATATAATGAGAGAGACAGATAGAAAGAAAGAAAGGGAAAGGAATGAAGGGATAGAAAGGGACAGATATAAATAATCACAGACGAATATCACAGAGAGCGAAATAGTGAGAGAAAGCTAGAGAAATAGCATAGTTTAATTTTTCCCACATTGCTGACGAAATCAAAATCCATTGTAAATTAGAGAACTACCATGCAGATAGAGAAGGATATAGTGAGCCACAATTAGTGGGAGGGAGAGGGATATAGAGTGAAAGAGTGAGAGGAAAAACATAGAGACAGAATGTGGTTACGTGAGAGAAATCATTGCAAACATCGGGCGAAAGACGTGAGCTTCATGAGGTCGAACATGAGGTCGATCGTGCTCGGTTACAAATCAAATTAATATGTTCGACGAGAATTTCCTCCTGCGATTGGGATTGGGATTTTTTTCTATCACAGTAGAATTTTTAAACATTTTTTATGAAGACATACATTTACATAATATTTGGAAGAGAGGAATCGAGTTTAGCCGGATATTTTTTTCTTAATTAATTATTTTTTATATTTTTTTGAGTTCTTAATTTTTTTGCATTTGATTTAATTTAAAAATGTTTTTAACAAATTTTTAAATCATATGTTGTGTTTGAATTTTGTGGCTTTAACCTTCACTTTTATCTCCAATAAAATTAAGCTCTTTTGAACCTCTCATGTTTCTGGGATTTAAACATAAAATATCAAATAAAATACATGCATAAAAACACAACCGATACAATAAAAATAATACAAAAAAACGTCGCTCTCTGGTTGACTCCATTTTATGGGATGCACTTCAGTGAACAAACCGATGACCCAAAAATACACTGGGAAAATATTCTACATAGAAAAAAATCTCAACGTTAAAGTGGAGAACAATATTTTTTTTGAATTAAATAACTGAGAGATTTTTTTGTGTTCTGTAAATTAATATTATTTTTAATAGATATTGAAAAATATTATTATTTTAAATTATACTGATTGAACTATGATTTTCTCAGTATATCGTTGTTTTAATAATTCAAGATAGTAATAACAGCAAAATCAACAACAATAGCAACACCCATTGCATGTTTTCATGGAAATCTTACAAGAACAACAAATCCAAAAAATTCTTCAATAAAAAATAAAATAAAACTTAAAAAATAAAATATGCCAAATGAAAATAATAAAATAAAATAAAATCAGTAAAACGAATAAAAATGAAAAAATTTGCAAACGATTTTCGGTAGTTTTCCGTATAAAACAAATCAAAGGAAAGAAAGAAACAAATGCGAATAAATAAATATCGAGAATAAAAATCAGTACAGAAATATTATGGAGAGAATAAATAAATCTTTCACTTCGCTGCAGGACTTTTGCCCTCAGGATGCAAGAGGGTCGGAAGGGATGGTGGAGAGAGTGAGAGGGAGAGAGAAGGAGTGAGCGAGAAGAAGATGTTGTTGGTGATGCTGAAGCCAAAGGCATCGCTATATGGAATTTAAATATTTCATTCTGTTTCGATATTCGACTTTGATTTTCTTATACCGTTGGTTCATCCACCGGAATGCTTTTTCATCCTCCTCTTCTCCCCCACTTCCGCTCTATTTTCTCACTCTCTCTCGCTCTCCCTGAGAGAACTCGACTTTTGTGTATTATTTTAAATTTATTGACTTCTCTGGCATTTTTGATTTATCTCAATTTTATTGCTTAATTCCATTTCATATTCAAATTTTGTATGAATATGTTCTTTTTCTTACATTTCATTTATTTCGGCCTCTTGGAATGGAGTTCGTGCCTTTGGGAATTCCTTGTTCTTTGTTTCTAGTATGGGATTTTGTTGTCTGAATAAAATTTTACTTTATTTCACTCGTAAATTCCTTTCTTTAATTTTTACATATAATTTTTTCTGATTTCCACTTTTATTATTCTGTCTTTAAAATAAGTAATGAAAACTAAATTTTCCTCATATTTAATTCGTAAATAATTTTATTTTGTTGCAAAATATAATTTAATTAATTTTTCTTTGATTATAATTTATTTTAAAGGATCATTACTTTAATAATTTTGTATTTTATTTAATTTCTCTTTGATATACATTTTTTTTATTTCATTTATTTAATTATTTTCATTAATATAATATTAATTATTATATTTAATGGTAATGTTTATTTCATTAAATTTTTATTTCATTCCATTATTATTTAATGTTTTTCATATTAATTAATTTAACGTTCATTAATTCATTTTCAATATAATTTGTGTTTGTTCCTTGACATTTAATTGTGCATTTAGTCAATTAGTTTAACTTGAATATATTTTTTCCCGTTCGATTGAACTCTCCTCAACCCACTCTCCTTTCCATCGGTTCTTGACCGTTTCCACAGCCCATTGCCATCTGCCTCCAACGAGCCGTGGCCAGGTTTCTGTTTCTGTCCCCCAAAACACGCTCTAACTCCGTTGATCCAGGTCAATTGATCTCCCTCACCTCACCTCACAGGATGAGGCTCCGAAGTTCAATGCGAACGAGGCTGCGGCGTCGTTGGAGGATGTTTTTTCGCCGCGTTGGATCCGCTTCAAAGTGGAAACGCCGCCAACAACGAGGGTTTTCCTTCCGCTTGCAACTACCTGTAGTTACCACCACCACCTAGTCCCATTATCACTTTCTGTCTCTCTTTCACCCACGTTTTTTTTTCTCCCTTCAACCTCACATCCTCTCTTTCTCCCTTCAACCTCACATTCTCTCTTTCTCCCTTCATACCTTCCTCTTATTCTACCATCATTTTTTCCTCCCTTCCTCTAATTGCTTCCAGCACCTGTCCGTCAGTGAGTTCGATAAGGGGGCAGCGAAGAGAAAGAGAGAGAGAGCATAGAAGGAGAAAAAACAAGAGTGAGAGAAGAGTTCGACCAATCCATCGAATCCTATTTCGCTGCACTTCACAATGGGCTCCACTTCTACTTTTACTTCATCGGTATGGATTCGTATTTCACACGAAATACAAAGGAATACTTTCACACAGACATACTATAATCACACATACACATATAGTAACCCTCACACATACACCAATACACATACATACATATGGAGAGCGAGAGAGACACTCTTTCGGTTCTCGCATGCTTTTGCCTTCCATCGAAAATTCCGCCCGCAG